>JAPQWV010000606.1:0-347805 GCA_027422505.1 Craterostigma plantagineum | reverse complement strand
TCTTAAACTCTGAGGGGGTAGAAGGCTTGATGATCTTCTCTTTTTGTGATTTTGAGCTTCTCTTCTCGAGACTAGGGCAACCGTGTCTTCGATAAGTTTGCCTTCTGCTCCTTCTAATCACGCTTATATCATCCTCGTGTTGTACGAGATTGTCGAACATGGCGTGGATATCCAACTCCTCAAGTCTTTGTTTTGTCTGATTTGAGTGGATATCTTCTTCCATTATGAGGGCAGAGAGGAAAGAAATCGTATGTGGTTTCCATGTTCGCTTAGTGATTTCTATTTTCCTCATCTCATTCAAGAGTGTGAGATATCTCTGATAGAGATCATGTAAGCATCCTCGGGTTTAGCTCTGAAAGAGTCGTAAGCTGTGAGAATATTTGCCTTTTTGGCCTTGATACCGACTTTTGTTCTTTGCATCATACTTATGCAGCTCATCCCACATTCGCTTAGCTGTTGGAATGTTGTCGATCTGGCGATAAATGTCATTTGGGATGCCCTGCATTAGAGTGTTCTTGGCTGTCAGATCAAGCCTTAGCTCTCACTCTTTCCTCTAGGGTGTATTTCTCTAGACTCTTTGAGTCGTCTAGAGACAGGAATTGGAGGATTAGCAGTGTTGTCACCGGGTACATTACCCAGAACTGAGTTGGACCTTGCTCAAGAGATAGAGAGAAGGTATCTGTGTGATCTTTTAGCTCGATAAAGCTCAGAAAACGGCTTCGCCATACTGTGTATTCGCCTCTCTTACGTATCGGGGGACGGTTGTCATTACCAAGAGAGTAAACATCCATGTTGTTTTCTTGAGTTGATGTAGGATCTTCGTTTTTGTTTTGATGAATTAAAAAATGATGTGACGTGCTTCACAAGTAGCAAATTTGTTAGTAGCATTTGATTTTAAAAGAATGATCGAGAATTATTTTGATTCAATCTTTAAAGTTTGATCAAAATAATTTTTCGTTTTAGAATAGTATTACTGTAGCACGCGCAAAGTACTGTTCGTGAAAAATTTTTCGAGCGAAAATAAATTTCAAGTCGAATGTATTTTGCGATGAGAAACTTGTTTTCAAACAGTTAACTTCAATCGAAAAATTGACTCGTGAAGTTTTGGGATCTAAAATGTTTAATCGTCGAAAAATTTTGTTGACCGGAATCAAAATGTAAACTTTTTCAAATATTGACTCGAGAAGTTGACTAAATTTCTCGAGTGCACAATTTCAATTAGCGCTAGATTTCGATCGAAAAAAAATTTAGAAGATGCATGGCGGTTGTTACAGATATCGGTCCAGTTATCAGACTGCAAACAATCTGATTTTGATTTCGTTCGTCCAAAGGTAGTCCAGCCTATATACCTTCAGTCAAATTGAATTTTGAAAATTTGATCGAGATCCGGCGATCGAAAAAGTTTTTCGATGCGTTAATTGATTTTGGTCGTTGAGAAACAGTACCCAATTGAGTTTCTCGCTAAGTCAAAATTAATACGTTGACTGAAAAAATTTTACGAGTGAAAATCCCAAAGTCAAACAAGGAATGTCTGACCGAAAAGTTTTTCGAGAGAAAAAGTTTTTGTGCGGGGTCAAAATCATCAATTCTCGTCGAAAAATTCAATGCTAGAAAAATTTTCTGCTAAAACGTTCTTGACAACAGCGACTTCAGTAGTAAATCAGTATTCTTAATTGAATAATTTTTCGCACGTAGTTTTTCTATCGAGAAATTTGTAGAGACTATTTTATTGTACTTGATTTCGTTAGTTGTCCTTGTAATTAGGGGCTTTATTTGTATTAGTCCATTAGGACTAGTTTGTTATTTATACCAAGCTTGTTTGGTATAAATACTTGTACAAACAATTGAGCTGAATACAGAAAATTAGAGAATCAATCCGAAAGGCTTTTGAACTTAAATTCTAGAGAGAGAAACAACAAAACTTTCTCACACTAACAGTTTCTCTCTCGAAGAAAGGTTTTCGATCGAGATTCAATTTCTATCATTATAGTCGATTACCTTAGAATTCATGCCTAGGATTGTTTGAGTTGATAATCGAGGACCTAACAATTGGTATCAGAGAAGATTCGTTCTGTTTTGAATCAGAATTGTTAGAAATCAGATCGTTTTTTCTGGAACTGTTCCGTGCGAAGAACAGTTTACGCGTGCAAATTAATTTCGATTTGATAGCCTAAATTATGTGCTTATTTGATCTGATTTTGATATTTTTGTGCTCGCAAAAGTAGTTCAGATCAATTGCGATTAGATAAGTAGCAATCGGAATCAGGATTTAGACCGAATTTATGATTCTGAGATGTTACTGTTTGCGATAAGAACAGTTCGAACACTGATTTTTGCAAAATTGAACATCATCTGCTTCAAAACATGTTTAATCGTCTGTTCGTAAGGGTTCAGTATCTAATTTCGAGCATATACCTGCAATTCCATCGATCAATTTTCAGTATTGGTTGAATTCTGTGTTAAATTTGTATTTGAACTGTTGCGATTTCAATTTTGTCGCTAATTCGATCGAAATAAACAACAACAAAAAATTTTCTCAATTAAGGATACGAATTAGAAACAGAAGTCGCTACTGCTAAGGACGAGTTGAGTGTAAAAGTTTTACGAGCGCTATTTCAGCGAGAATTTTTTTCAGGAGATCTTTAACAGACTTTTGCGTTCGAAATTTTTTTAATCGAAAAACTTTCTCGGTCAGACTCTCAAGTTTGACCAAGCGAAAAATCTTTTAGGATCGCAAAACTTTTTCGGTCAAACAATCTATTTGGATTTCGCGAGAAACACTCTAATCGTACTATTCCTTAACGATCGAAATAAATTCACAGACTGAAAAGTTTCTCGACCGAAAGACTTAAGTCCAATTTTCTCGCTCGACAAACTTTTCGCCTACAGTACCAGTCACGTGAAAACAGTATCATAACATTAAAATCAACGAAATTATTTTTGATCAAACAGTAACGATTGAATAAAAATAATTCACGATCATTTTTTTTCATCTAACGCTACTAACTAATTTGCTACTTGTGAAGCTTATTACATCAAAATCCATTCGTCAAAACTAACGAAGATCCTTCATCAACTCTACCACAAAGAAAGAAAAGATGGATGCATACTCACTAGGAAATGATAACCGTCCGCCAATCTTGCAACGCGGTGAATATACAGTCTGGAGAAGCCACTCCCTTAATTTCATAGCCTTGAAAGATCAAGCTGAAAATCTGCTAAAGTCACTGAAAGAGGGGCCCGCACAGTTCTGGGTCAATGTAGCCGGTGATGACACTGTTACTCCTCAAATTCCCGCTACTAGGCGACTGAAGGAGCCTAGGGAATATTCCATCGAGGAAAGGGCCCGCGCCAAGGCAGATCTGATAGCCATGAACACACTCATGCAGGGCATCCCCAATGACATCTATCGACAGATAGACAGCCTCCCAACGGCTAAGGGGATGTGGGATGAACTGCATAGGATGATGCAAAGGACGGAAGTGGGCATCAAGGCCAAAAAGGCAAACATTCCCACTGCTTATGACTCCTTCAAAGCAAAGCCGGAGCCTATATGACATATATCAAAGGTTCCTCACCCTTCTTAATGAGATGAGGAAGATAGAAATCTCTAAGACAAACATGGAAACCAACATCAGATTTCTATCCTCCCTGCCCGCAGACTGGAAAAAGATATCCACTCAACTCAGGAAAAACAAAGATATGGACGAGTTGGATATCCATGCAGTCTTTGATAATCTCGCCCAACATGAGGAAGATATCTGCGAGATTTAGAATGAGCAGAAGGGCAATCAAATTGAAGACAGTTGCCCTTGTCTCAGAGAAGCGTGGAACAAAGCCTCGCAAAGAGAAGATCGTTAGGCCTCCCTCCCCATCAGAGTCAGAAGAAGATTCGGAGTCAGATGCCGAGTCAAGCACAAAAGCACTGGGGAAGCAGTTGGCTTTAATCGGAAAATTGATGAGCAGGACGTACTTCAAAAAGAAGTCATCATCCTCGGCCAACCGACTTCGGACCTCGAGCTCTAAGAATAAAGAACGTGCACCAGAGAGCTCCGAAATCAAGAACACCAAAGAGTCCAACAAGTGCTTCAACTATGGCAAGCCTGGTCATTTTGCCAAAGAATGCACTCTTCCCAAGAAAAGAGATGCCAGTTACTACTCCAGAAAGCTTCAACTCTCAAAATAGAAGGAAGCTGGAATAGCCCTCATGGCAGAGCAGGACCACTGGCTCGAAGACACGTCCAATTCCGAAGAGGAGAATTTAGCCCTCATGGCCCGCCTGGACAACACCTTGGATGTCGAAACCTCAAGCCAGACGGACGATGACGACGCATCCACCTCATCACAAGAGGTAGTCTCTCCTTCCACATTATTGATCATGTTAGAATCGTATAACATAAAATATGCTAACGTGAAACGTGAGCAAAAAAGTATAAAGGAAGTAGAGGACAAAATTTCTAGGTCTCAGGTAAAGATTATTAGTCTCGAACCAGAACTTAGAAGCTCTAGTACAAAAATAGAAGAACTTACGAAGAGCCTACATTCTAGGGAGCCAAGTCAACCTCAAATTGGGCAACATAATGAAAATTAAAGAATTAGAAGATAGGCTAGCAAACAACTACAATTGCTTGGTTAGGATCTTCAATGAGAAAGACACCCTCAATTGTAGGTTAACCGAAGCTACCACTAAGATCAAAACTTGGAAGCTCAATCAGAAATATCAAATGCAAAAATTAGTGAACTTAGTAAAGAGCTAGATGCATGTCAGACCGCTAAACTAATGGTAGAAAATAATTATGCTCTCCTAGGCGAGAAACGTAAGAAGTTATATGCAAAAATTAAGAAATTAGACGATCTTCTTATGCGAAGGGGCCATTCTGAACAGACTATATTTCTAAATCAGCCCAAAGATTTAGATTTCAATAATCCCTTAGAAGGTATAGGTTTCACTAATCCATGTGTGCTCAAGAAGAAATAAATGTATGACATAAAGCACATGGGGTTAGGGTAACCATTCTCAGGGCATTTACTGAAGCAAAAGAATAAGATGATCTAGAAATCGCCAAGAGAAAAACTAGAAAAAGGGGTCATATCCCCTTCGACTACACAGAGCTAAATGACAGAGATAAAAATATAAAATCGTCTCTAACTGCTGCCTGTGACTTAGTTCAACCTCCTGACCCTCAAACATTCTACAAGGCAGCCAAAGACGTTCATTATAGAAATTCTCTCTACAAACCTCCCATCATAAAACAGATAGAGGAATCTCAGGCGAAATTAGACAAAGAACGAGATAACTTCGAAGCTGAAAAGAAAATGTTTTTACAAGAGATGGAAAATCTCAAAACTTCATCATCTTCCCAAGATACCTATCACGCTCTTGTAAAAAGCGTGAAAATAGAAAAAGCACCTTCAAAAGATCCAAAATGTATTGATAATTCTGTTAAAAGTGCTAAGTCTAAATCTATCTCACCTACCTTTACAGGGAGCATTGGGGCAGCACTAAAAACGAAGGCAATAGTGTCTAGTGCTAAGATAAAGAAGGAGCCAGTAGTTTTCAATATCTCTAATAATGTTACTCCTTCAGTTCAAATAAAAGACACTCGTAGAAATAAAAGGGCCATTTCTACTTTTCAAATAATTGCTTCTACTTGTTCACTTCAGCCTATCACCTTTAGAAGCAACAACTACGAAATAGGATCTACTTCACAAATTAAGAATATTCATCATAAGACAAATGCATCTAGGATAAACCCTAGGAAACAAGATCCCGCCATAAAAAGGCATATGGCGCTATTCAATCTTGCTCTCACCTAAGGTATCCCTTAAAGATTGAATCCCCTAAACACCCTAGGAGATTATCAAAAGAAAAGATCTTTTCCTCGGCCAAGCCTACAAAAGCATTTGTACGAGCTGAAATTAGCCTTCCCTGCAATGTTCAACCAAATGGGTTCCTAAATCTCCGCCTAGAAAGACAACCGCCAATAAGGCCAAGTCAACGAAAGAGGCTAAAAACAAAACCACTTATTTGAAAGCAACTTGGTGTTGGGAATCCCAGAGGGTCTCTGGACCCACGTTCCTAGAACGGCGGAATTTTAAAATCTTACGGGGTTTCCAGCCTATCCAAGATCGCTCGGCTACAAACACGATAACGTATTGACTAGCCTTGAATCCTTAAAATCCCTGAGGCGTAGTGCCCGTCTCCTACGCCAAAAGCACATGAACGGGACGCCTTCTTTGCGCAAGATCGTCATGCCGGCACACTACTAACGTCGTAGCTATTCTTGCATGTGCGGCTAGGCCAAGAACGAACTGCTTGCTGCCCCCGAGAGAGAGAGTGCGAGAGAGAAAGTGGTGAGAGGAGAAAACTCTTAGGTTTTACTCTCTTTTGCTTGTATTTCGAAATTCAGCTTCCACCAACTTTAGGATCTCGAAAATCCTTCTTTATACCTCTTAGGATTAGCCAAAAATAGGTTAAGGAGGGTGGAGAAAAATCCTCAAACCTCCCCTTTTACCAAGTAATGAATTCAAAATTCAAACTTTAGATTTAATTAATTAAATATTCAATACCTTAATTAATTAAAATACCATATTTAGTATATTTTAAATATATAATATCCAATATAATAAAAATTCGAAACTTATATATATCCGATATACATTATCTAATATTATTTCTCTAAGAAAATAATAAAGATCTAAATCTAATTTAAATCATATACTAAATATTCAATATCAAATATTTTCAAAAATATATCGTGAGGTGAAAAGACCATTACCCCTCACTAGTCAAACTTAACTATTTTCGGCCGATCAAGGCTTTGGCCAAGCCCCAAACCCTAATGTCACAATCTAGGACCTAGCCTTGTCTCTCTCTGATGACGACGTTGTATCGGTTGCCCTTTTTAAGCCCGACTCTCTTGATTCGTCTCAACCGGCCCAGGAGGTATCCAGGAGTTCGGTATTCACCTAGCCAGCCTCATGATACCGAACAGATCCCAAGTTGAGTACGAATTTGATCTACTCATAATCCACGAACTAACTGTAGATTTTCGTCATACGTATAAACCCTTTACGTTTGTCCCGATCGAGTGAAAGTCACGCATAGTCAAACTTACAGAACTCGATTCTATACCGTTTATGTCGGTAAAAGTTCTGAAACTGCACTCCACGACTATCATGAGTCAGTTATATGCTCTGGCCAGAGACTTGGATAAATTTCCGCACATTAAACTTGCCATAGGACGTTAACCTCAAATATAATCGAGACCGTAAATCCCGAGCCGCGGTTCAACCGGCAATCACATCAAAAAGTAAAGACCGCATTTCGCCGCTAACCGATGCCACCGGCAAGACGGGCCTAGCAAACTAGTGACAAGTCAAGACCTCAAGATCAACCCCAAGTTAACCCTTTCGGTCTAAGGTTCACGCATACTACTACAATCAATCGTTCGATCAAGGACAATCCAAGCGTGTGATCGTTCGATTACGAGTCATTGTCCAAATATAGATAATCCCCTGATTCATCTTGTATCATTGTCATGGGCTCCCACTTCCCAAGTGAACGGGTCGTTGGCACAACCATATTGGACCCATCGACAAACAAGTCGTACGTGTCATTCCAGTCCCCTACTGGAGACTTAGAATTGTGGACTATTTTAATATTGCAGTATCTCAGCTTACTGGTGCCCCTCTCTGTCCCACAGAATGAGTAACTGAACTGCCAATATTTGGGTTTTATTAATTTGTCTTATCCACCGAGACTGCAAGGTGAAATCTTTAGACTAATTAATAATTTTCCTTTTAATTTATTCATCCAATAATTAACTAATGATAAATAAAGTCACTCAATTAACAGAAGTAATCAAATTACATCACTAAACACTACACATTAGCAAATTGCCCTCGTACTCCCAGTCCTCGTACGGCATCTAGGGCATATACCTCAACAATCTCCCACTTGCACTAATACCACGTGTTATCATATCTTAACCCCATTCTATCGAGGTGTCAATCGAGCACTGCCTGTGGTAGTGGCTTCGTGAACGGGTTTGCTGCATTCTCTACAGAGGCAATTTTCTGCATGGCTATTGAGCCATTTTCAACAAACCCACGCAGCACGTGGTATTTTCTCTCTATGTGTTTGGATTTACTGTGAGCACGTGGTTCCTTAGCTTGTGCAATAGCCCCGCTGTTGTCGCACCACAATGGTAGTGGGCGATCCACGATGCTAGGTACCACCTGTAGTTCCTCCAGAAACTTGCATATCCAAACACCCTCCTTGGCAGCTTCTGAAGCTGCGATATACTCTGCCTCAGTGGTGGAATCTGCAGTCGTGCTTTGCTTGTAACTTTTCCAAGACACTGCCCCACCATTGAGTGTAAAGACAAACCCCGAAGTAGGCTTTCGATCATCCACATCTGATTGGAAGTCCGAATCTGTATATCCACCTACTTCCAATTCTCCTGGGCCATAAATCAGTATCAAGTCCTTCCGTCTAAGGTACTTTAGAACTGTCTTTACTACCGCCCAATATTCCTTACTAGGATTAGCCTGAAACCTACTCAATACGCCCACAGCGTACGCTATGTCTGGTTGTGTACAAAGCATCGCGTACATCAGGCTACCCACAGCTGAAGCATAGGGGACTCCACTCATCTCTTGTCTTTGTACCTCATTCTGAGGAGACATAGTCTTTGAGAGATGAATCCCATGCCTCATAGATAGGAACCCTTTCTTAAACTCGTCCATTTTAAATCTTTTAAGGAATTTATCTAAGTAAAGGGCCTGGGACAAGCCTATTGACCTTTTCGCCCTATCTCTAAATAGGCGAATTCCTAGAATATAGGTCGCTTCTCCGAGGTCTTTCATAGAGAATTCGTTTGAAAGCCAAGCTTTAATCTCTGAGAGCATTCCAATGTCGTTTCCTATCAAAAGGATATCATCTACGTACAATACTAGAAACGACACCTTACTCCCACTGGCCTTTCTGTAAACACAGGGCTCATCTTCATTCTTTATGAATCCGTAGTTCTTAACTACTTTATCGAACCGAAGATTCCAACTCCAAGGAGCCTGTTTCAACCCATAAATGGACCGATTCAGTTTGCACACTTTTCGAACATCTGCTTCTGACGTAAAACCCTTGGGCTGCTCCATATAGATTTCCTCCTGGAGGAATCCATTCAGGAAAGAGGTCTTTACGTCCATCTGCCAGATCTCATAGTCGTAGTGTGCTGCTAGCGCAAGCATGATTCGAATGGACTTTATATTGCGACAGGTGAGAAGGTTTCCTCATAGTCAATTCCCTCTTTCTGACTATACCCTTTCGCTACAAGCCTAGCTTTGTACGTCTCCACCTGTACATCAGATGCAATCTTTTTCTTGTAGATCCATTTATGCCAATTGGTTTAAAACCATTAGGCAGGTCTACAAGAGTCCAAACCTCGTTTGTGTGCATCGAGTCCATTTCGGCCTGCATAGCCTCAAGCCACTTGAGGGAGTCTGTGTTGGGGAGAGTGAATTTCCAAAATTTTCTCACCGCCGTTACTAAGATTGTGCTCGGTAATAAAGAAAACGTGCATATACGACACATAATATAGTAGAGTGTATTACCCTCGTAGTGAAGATCCCTAGCTCCCGGTTGTAGTAAAGTTCCACACTTCCACGAGCCGCGCCAAAGAGAGTCACGCCTACCCGAGACGTATCACAAACCAATCCCTCCCAAGGATGGCTAGAGAGGGAATGGAGTTGTTTTTAAGAGATATATTTTTCTCAAACTTTCCTCTAAGGATGGTATTTATTTTTCTCTCTCAAAAGTGAAAAATACACATGAAAAATTAAGTTTTTCATATTGAAAAACTTAGATATTTTATAGGCCATAAGAAAATACCATATTTTCTACTTTGAAAGTGATTTGTACCATACAAAAATAATATGTCAAAAACATAATTGCCTACCCTTAAAAAATATTCACTAAGGGTTAATATTGCTTAAAAATATTTTGGCATTTAATTAAAAGATAGAAAACAACACCTTGGCATTTTGCATTCCACGTGAATCATGCCATATATTTTTATTTATTATTTTATTTTATTTTATTTTTTTAAAATTAATTTTGAAAATAAAAAATAAATACCATTTTTACCCTTGTGTTAAAAGTTGGGCCAATAAATAAATTAAGTCCAATATCTAATAAAAGGCTTAATATTATTATTAATAAATTAAGCCCAATATCTAATAATGGCTTAATATTGTTTTTGGTAGAAAAATAAATTAATTAAACCCAATATCTAATAAGGCTTAATATTATTTTTCAGCCCAAAGCCCACACTTAAATAATTTTTCAAATACTCACGAACCATTATTATGAACGACTCAAAGCCCGTTATATCTCTCTTTGATACTATCTCAGTGATCCTTTTCAAGCCCGACTCTCTTGGTTCGTCTCAACCCGGCAAGAGTGGAATCCAAGAATTCAGTAAGCGCCTAGCCAATCTCGCGGTACCGAATAGATCCCGTGTTGAGTACGATCTTTATCGTTTCACGAACCGACCATAGATTATCGTAGTACGTATAGATACGAACCGACTATTATGAACGACTCAAAGCCCGTTATATCTCTCTTTGATAGATACTATCTCAGTGATCCTTTTTAAGCCCGACTCTCTTGGTTCGTCTCAACCCGACAAGGGAGGAATCCAAGAATTCAGTAAGCGCCTAGCCAATCCCGCGGTACCTAATAGATCCCGTGTTGAGTACGATCTTCATCGTTTCACGAACCGACTATAGATTATCGTAGTACGTATAGACCCTTCACATATGTCCCGGTCGAGTAAGAGTCATGGTTACGTCAACCTCACTACCTCGACTCTATGATTGATTCGTGACTGATGAAATTACTAAACTACACTCCATATCCGACACGAGTCAGTTTATTGCTTTGGCCAAAGACTTCGTAATTTCCCGTCCCCAAATATTCATAGGACATATATCTCAATTAATGAGACTGTGAATCCCTCACGACTATCTATGCCCGGTAGTCACCCTTCGTTGTCAAGACCGCATGTCGCTGCTGACCCATGTTCTACCTCGAACAATGCGGATCTATCAAACTAGTGACAAGTCAAGACTCCGAAGTCAACTCCGTCAAAGACCCTTTGGTCTAAGGTCCACGTACACTACTATAGTCAATCGATTGATCATTGACGCTTCCCAGAGTAATAGGCCATGTGATCATCGATTACGAGTCATCTCCAAATATAAGTTAATTCCCAATTCAACTTATATCAATGTTACGACCTCCCACTTCCCAAGTGAATGGCTGGCACAACCATTTAGGAGTCGTCAACAAATAAGTCATAATCGACATTCAGTCACCCTACTGAATTCTAAGACTTATGGACTAATTTAATATCCGAGAATAATAGCTCATCAGTGCCTCCTCTCTCATCTCATGAGAATCGGTAACTAAACTCGTATATATGGGATTTATTTATTTACCATCTTATCGGATGCCAAATAAGAACTAAAGGTAAATAAATAATAAGCCTATAAAGGAATAATGTAAAATCACATAAAACAAATATTCCATAATTAAGTATTCAAATACAATATTCATATACATGGTGAATAATGCGTCGGGTAAATACAAGTGCCCTATTCATTTCATAACATGCGCTGTGATATCGCAACCCCATCTTATGTAGGTGTTTATCAAGCACTGTCTGTGAAAGAGGCTTGGTGAATGGGTCCTCCACGTTATCCCCGGTGTTTATCTTCTGCACGGCTATGTAGCCTTGTTCAACGAACCCACGCAATACGTGGTATTTTCCCTCTATACGTGGTATAGCCTGTGAAAGAGGCTTGACACCATGTCAATGAGCAACCTCCAAGTTCTCGAACGGCCTCGTCGTGGTCCGATCTCGTACTCATACGTCCACCATACTTAAACTAATTTTTCTAAAATTAATAAATACAAAACAGTGGTATTAGAGCCAGGTTCGGTGTTAAGAAATGACATAAACACACGCGAAATGAACTCGGTGTGCAAGTCACTGAGTCGCTCAAGCGTCATAGCATGAGTCGATCTTCGTTCGATCTTGCAAACCGAGCGCTCGCATGGTCGAGACCGTCTCGTTGCGAAATGGTTCGGCGTAGCGCAGTGACGTGGTAAGAAACCGTAGCAGTTGTCTCCCCGTGATTCATAATTTCATGCTTGGTCGTGAGGTTTGGGTATATGTGTTTAGATGGCATGAATCTAGGGTCTTTGGTCGTTCCATGATATGAGTGGAATTTTCAACGATTGATATAACATTCATAGTGAGGTTGAGAGCTCGAAACGAGCTGTTGCCCCTTGTCGTGCGTTAAAGTAACGTATTACTTTTATTGGGACCGAGACATTCAACGGATCTGGCTTTAAATTCCGGTGACGGTGAAGTCCGACTCCAAGGGAGTAGCGATAAGGGCCAATGGTTGTATTTTGGGCTCTGGGGATTTTAGAAACCCCGATGGGCCAACTAGGATATGGTCCAATTCATTTCATATTTGGATTTTAAAAAGGTTAGGTCCAAAGTATAGTATTATGGGCTTGACTAGACTTAGGCCCAACTAAATACCCTATTGGATCTTAAGTTTAGAACTAGCCCAATTTTCGTTTCGGCTTCTAGGAGCGTGTTGTTGTTGCATACGTGTTTATTTTGTGCATGTATGATACGGATTAAAGGCGTCAACGTGGACTTAGCTTCTAATTTCCGGGTGATATGCTAAGGGTGACAAGTCCCCCCGGGTTGTATTAGTTTTTATACGGGTTGTCCGGGACAGCTGATCCCCCCGTATTGTACTTTATTAATTTTAGAAAAATTAGTTTAAGTATGGTGGACGTACTAGTACGAGATCGGACCACGACGAGGCCGTTCGAGAACTTGGAGGTTGCTCGTTGACATGGTGTCAAGCCGAAGAAGTAGAGATGTAATTTTACAAAAATAATTTTAGTAGAGTAGAAATAGTCCACATTGACGGTCTTGTAGGCAAACTAGGTTTACCGCGATTTTGTGCATATTTGTTTGACGTGATGTGCATGATTATGTGCTTAAGTATGTGAGACGTATTCTCCCGTTTGATTAAATACTAAGTGGGTAAAGGAACTTGGTTCCTGTATTCTATCAAACTCGAAACTGTTGCGACTTGAGTGAATGTGCGGTTTGTTCCGAGTTATCGGCACCAAACATTTTGCTCTTGTCGTAGTCAGCTCGAGTGCGTTTTAGAAACGCCGCTCTCCGAAACATATTCACGCCTTCTAAAGTGTTATCCTACGGGCGGAATTTCTAAATGTTAGGATTGAGCAGGAAGTTGATAGGTTACACTTAGACGGTTATTTCCCAATTATCCGTGTTAGCGTGAGGGTTCCTAACCGGAGACAAAGTAGTTGAAACACTCATCAGATGGGTTCGTGTTAGACATGGCGCTGTCCAACTAATGGGCCAACAAACTGTTAGGTTGAGGCTTATTTTTGCGGAGCGGGAAATCAACTCCACTATGAAACCATCAATGAGGTTTCCGAAATCTCTATCGGGAGAATGGGATTTTGAGAAAAATAGTGGGAGTCAAGCAAAATGAAAAGTCCTTATTTGTGCTTGATGAATAATATGTATAACCTAATTATTCTTTATTTCTGCAGATATTTTTCTTTCTATAAAAATACAAAGACGTCACCATTTGTTTCACTGATAACGCAAAACCGTTTGGAAGGTCCAAACCTTGCGGACTGGCTCCGTAACTTAAGGATTGTCCTTACTCTGGAATGTATTGAGCATGTCCTTGATGGACCTGTACCAATTGAACCCAGGGAGGATTCAACTGACGCAGAACGGGAGTATCATGCTAAGTGGATGGCTGATAGTGCCCGGGCTAAGGCTTTTATGTTGGCTGGGATGAACAATGATCTGCAGCGCCAATATTCTGAGATGGATATGCGCGGGATATTGCGTCATCTGAAGAAGCTGTACGGCGAGCTGTCGAGATCGTCTCGATATTGCGCTGCCGATAAGCTCTTTCATACTAAGATGGCTGAAGGCGCAGATGTCGCTGCACATGTGCGTAAGCTCATTGGGTATATTGAGGAATTGGCTTCGCTCAATTGTCCCATTCATCATGAGCTCCAGATTGACCTGATTCTTCAGTCGCTCCCAGCCTCATTCGCTCAGTTTATCATAAACTACAGTCTGAGCGATCGGCAATTTCTGCTTCCCGAATTAATGAACACGCTGATTCAGACTCAGCGTGAATTGGAGAAGGGAAAGGAAAAGAGGTTGCGCTTGTAGTGACGAAAACATCTAAGAGATCTAAGTCCAACAAGGCCAAGCCCAAGCCCAATAAGCCTACTGGAGGGATAAAGAAGAAGGGCAAGGAAAAGAGGACTGCATCTAAAGGTGCAAAGGCAACTGACAAGTGCCTTCACTGCCAAGAGTTGGGCCATTGGAAAAGGGACTGCCCCAAGCTTCGAGCTTCCGGGGCTTCAGGTAAAGTTTTGGAAACTTACTGTTCTTTTACTGTATTTTCTACTTCGTGGATTCTTGACTCAGGAGCTAGTGCTCACATATATGTTTTGAACCAGGGTCTGGAACGAAGTAGGAAGCTGGCGAATCGAGAGATCATGATTAACGTTGGCAGCAGACATAGTGTGCCAGCTACTCATGTTGGATCGAAGTCTCTCGAATTATCTACTGGACATGTATTATATCTATCCGATGTACTTGTGTTGCCCAAGGGCTTAAGAACATTATTTCTATTCCTGTTTTGAGTAGGCTTGGTTATGAGTTCCGCTTTAGTAATAATGTTTGTGATATTTATTTTGGAAATAAATGTGTCGGAAATGCTACGATAATAAATAGTTTATATTACGTAAGTGTCCAAGAACATGCGAAAGAAATTACCAACAAACGTAACTTAGAGTTAAACAAAAAGTATTTATGGCATCTTAGACTCGGTCATGCTGGAGTTCGAAAGATTCAAGAGTTGGAGAAAATGGCATTATTAAGTCGTTGGAATCAGATTCCTATCCAACGTGCGAATCTTGCATTCTCGGCAAAATGGCCAGGTCTCCCTTCACCGGGACATTTCAAAGAATCTTTTGGATTTGATCCATACTGACGTTTGTGGGCCGTTTAGAGTTCTAGCCCGTGGTAATTTCCACTATTTTGTGACCTTCACTGATGATCACTCTCGCTATGGCTTGGTGTATCTGATGAAGCATAAGTCTGAAACACTTGATAAGTTCAAGGAATTTAAGACTTTAGTGGAAAATCAAACTGGGAGACAAATCAAAGTCGTTCGATCAGATCGGGGTGGCGAATATATAAGTCTCAAGTTTGACGATTTTTTGAAAGAAAATGGAATAATTTTGCAATTAACTCCGCCCAGAACACCACAGTTGAATGGTGTTGCTGAACGCAGAAATCGAACTTTATTAGACAAAGTGCGATCTATGCTAAGTTATACAGATCTCCCAATATCGTTGTGGGGATATGCCTTGCAAACTGCTGTGTATGTTTTGAACAGACTCCCTTCAAAGTCTGTTGATCGGGTGCCTTACGAAATTTGGAATGGTAAGAAACCAAGCTTAAATCACCTTAGGGTTTGGGGTTGCCCCGCCTTTGTGAAAAAGCTGATAACAGACAAACTTGAATCTAGGTCCACGAAAGGACATTTAGTTGGATATCCTGATGAGAGCATGGGATATTATTTTTACTTCCATGATGATCAGAGGATCGTCGTAGCCATTCATGCTCACTTTCTCGAGGAAGAGTTCGTTCGAGAAGGTGGAGCTGGCAGAGAAGTGACTCTTGGAGAGTTAGACGAGACGCCACCAGAGACATTAGTGCCTGAAAGCACAGAGGAACAGTCCGAGACGCAACCAGAATTGCGCAGGTCTGGTAGAGTATCTGCATGCCTGAGAGATACGGTTTGGTACACGTTCGAGCACGGGGATGCTGCGATGGTGGGGACCGTCGGGGACGACCCCACTACCTATGACCAGGCAATGACGGATGTCGACTCTAAGAAATGGGTCGAAGCTATGAAAGCAGAGATGGACTCGATGTACACTAACCAAGTCTGGACTCTAGTAGACCTACCTGAAGGTTTTAGACCTATAGGGTGTAAGTAGATCTACAAGAGAAAGATTGGATCTGATGGACTGGTGGATACCTACGAAGCAAGGCTAGTAGCAAAAGGGTATAATCAAAAAGAGGGCATTGACTACGAGGAAACTTTTTCACCCGTAGCAAGGATAAAGTCTATTCGTATATTGCTGGCTATAGCAGCACACTATGATTATGAGATCTGACATATGGATGTGAAAACCGCTTTCCTCAATGGATTCCTCCAAGAGGAAATCTATATGGAGCAACCTAAGGGTTTTACATCACGAACAGATGCTCACAAAGTGTGCAAACTGAACAGGTTCATTTATGGACTTAAGCAAGCGTCTAGGAGTTGGAATCTCCGATTTGATGTAGTTAGGAACTACGGATTCGTAAAGAATGAAGACGAACCATGCGTTTACAAAAAGGTCAGCAGGAGTAAGATATCGTTCCTCGTATTGTACGTGGATGACATACTTTTGATAGGAAACGATATTGGAATGCTCTCTGAGGTGAAAGCTTGGCTTTCAACCGAATTCTCCATGAAAGACCTGGGAGAAGCAACCTATATTCTTGGTATTCGTCTTCACAGAGATCGTGCGAACAAATTGATAGGTTTATCTCAGGCCCTCTACTTAGAAAAAAATTCTGGTACGGTATCGGATGGATGAATCTAAAAGAGGGTTCTTACCGATGAGGCATGGAATTCATCTCTCGAAATCCATGTGTCCTCAAAGTGAGGAAGATATGAAGGAGATGAGTGGAATTCCCTATGCATCTAACGTGGGTAGTTTGATATACGCGATGCTATGTACGCGACCTGATATAGCATATGCTGTGATCATAATAAGTTGATATCAGTCTAACCCTGGTAAAGAACATTGGAATGCAGTAAAGAATATCCTCAAGTACCTTAAACGGACTAAGGATATGATGCTAGTTTATGGAAACGGAGAATTAGAAGTGGACGGTATACCGATTCGAATTTCCAGTCGGATGTGGATGACCGAAAATCTACTTCTGGTTTCGTCTATATACTCAATGGTGGAGCAGTGTCTTGGAAAAGTTCTAAGCAAAGCACTACTGCCGATTGCACCACAGAAGCGGAGTATATTGCAGCCTCTGAGGCAGCTAAGGAGGGTGTTTGGATGAGAAAGTTCTTAGAAGAACTCGAAGTTGTTCCAGGCATAGCAGATCGCCCACTGCCATTGTGGTGCGACAATACTGGGGCAATTGCTCAAGCCAAGGAACCTAGGTCTCACAGCAAGTCTAAAGATATAGAGAGAAAATACCACGTATTGCGTGGGTTCATTGAACAAGGCTACATAGCCGTGCAGAAGATAGACACCGCGGATAACGTAGTTTATGGAAACGGAGAATTAGAAGTGGACGGTTATACGAATCGGATTTCCAGTCGGATGTGGATGACCGAAAATCTACTTCTGGTTTCGTCTATATACTTAATGGTGGAGCAGTGTCTTGGAAAAGTTCTAAGCAAAGCACTACTGCCGATTGCACCACAGAAGCGGAGTATATTGCAGCCTCTGAGGCAGCTAAGGAGGGTGTTTGGATGAGAAAGTTCTTAGAAGAACTCGAAGTTGTTCCAGGCATAGCAGATCGCCCACTGCCATTGTGGTGCGACAATACTAGGGCAATTGCTCAAGCCAAGGAACCTAGGTCACAGCAAGTCTAAACATATAGAGAGAAAATACCACGTATTGCGTGGGTTCGTTGAACAAGGCTACATAGCCGTGCAGAAGATAGACACCGCAGATAACGTGGCGGACCCATTCACCAAGCCTCTTTCACAGGCAGTGCTTGATAAACACCTACTTAAGATGGGGTCGCGATATCATAGCGCATGGCATTGAGTGCAAGTGGGAGATTGTTAGGGATGTGCCCTCGGAATGCCATTCGAGGATGAAATGAATAGGGCACTTGTATTTACCCGATGTATTATTCACCATGTATATGAATATTGTATTTTAATAATACATCGGGTAAATACAAGTGCCCTATTCATTTCATCCTCGAATGGCATTCCGAGGGCACGTCCCTAACAGTCTGTACCAGCAATTGCCTGGTCGTAGGTGACGGGATCGTCCCCGACGCATCCCTCAGTCGTAGCATCCCCATGCTCGACGTGTACCATACCATATCTCTCAGGCATATAAGATATCCTACTTGACTTATGCAATTGCGGCTGAGCCGGGTTTTCTGAACGTCGCCCAACGACTCTGGAATAGGACTCGATTCGTCCTCTAACTCTCTTAGAGTTATTTCTCGTCCTTTACCGCCTTCGCCTACGAATTCTTCCTCCAAGAAAGTAGCGTGTAAAGCAACGAACACCCTGTGTTTATCTGGGACGAAGAAGCAATACCCCATTGAGTCCTCGGGATATCCGACGAATCTTGCCATTAATGATCTTGATTCAAGCTTGTCTGCCATCAACTTTTTCACAAAGGCGGGGCAACCCCAGACCCTGTGATTCAGACTCGCCTTACGATTATGCCAAGCCTCGTAAGGAATCTTGTCGGCTGAGCGGGTAGGTATCCTGTTAAGGATATAGGCCGTTGTTTCTAAGGCATATCCCCACAACGAAATGGGGAGATCTCTGTAACTCATCATCAACCGAACCATATTTAAAAGCGTTCGGTTTCTCCGTTCGGCCATGCCATTCAATTGCGGCGTGCCTGACGGGGAAAACTGTAGACGATGCCATTTTCTCTAAGAAATGCAGCAAACTCAAGGCTCATATATTCACCGCCTCGATCTGATCGAACGACTTTAATGAACTTGCCAATTTGCTTCTCCACTAATGCTTTATACTCGTTGAACATTTCAAAAGCTTCGGACTTTTGTCTCATCAAATAGCCATTCCCGTAGCGGGAGAAATCGTCCGTGAACGTTATGAAGTAGCGGCAATTACCTCGGGCCATTACTTTAAATGGTCCGCATACGTCAGTGTGGATGAAACCCAACACTTCCGTGGCCCTAGTGAAAGTCCTTGTAAAGGTCGACTTGGTCATTTTCCCTAAGATGCAAGACTGACAGGTAGAAATCGTGCCTGTCGCACTATGCTAATAAAAACTGTAAAGTACAATCCGGGGGGACCTTGTCACCCTTAACATATCACCCGGCAAAAACCAGAACATAATCCCCAATCAATCACCACGTTATTCAAATAGTATGCATCACGACAAATTCAACACATTTCCGAGCCGAAATCGAATTTTGGCTTTTAAATGGTCCTGGCCTAGCCCAATGTACATCGGGTCGTAGGATGGGCTAGACCAGGCCCATTGGGCCTGTGTCGAGGATGCTGGCGCCATGCGAGCTGCCAGCCTCGTCCCGCGCGCACCATGCGGCCAGCCTCGATCCGCATGCGCTCTTAGCCTAGCACAGCTCGCACGCACGCGCACAGTCATACCGACTTTCCGCACATCCACGCGCGGCTTTCCCGAGCGCTGCGTGCACCCATGTGTGCAACGTGCCTCTTGTGGCGCATGCCCCGCATGCGGTCAGCCCTATGCGCTGTGGTACGCCCGCGGCCAGCCCGTCTTGACGAGCACCCCGGGTGCCTTGCGCGCCGGCTGCCCGTGTGTCATGCGCACCATACGCACGGCTAGAAGCAGGCCTCAAGCTGTGTGCAGCCCGCCCTGAGTTGCGCTTCGCATGCGACTCGAAGCAGCCATGCTCGCCCCGCGCGCGGGCTGCCCGGGCGCCGTGTGCGCCATGCGCACGGCTAAGGCTTTCGGGTTTTTCGTGGCCTTTTGTCATAGTCCCGTGACTTTAACCGAGCCTATTGCTCTGATACCACTGTTGCGAATCCCCGAGGGTCCCTGGACCCATGTTCCTAGAACGCCGGAATTTTAAAGTCTTACGGGGTTTTCCGCCTATCCAAGATCGCTCGGCTACAAACACGAGAAGGTATTGACATAAAGAGATAAGAGATCAGCCATGATACCGTGTTGAAATCTCTTAACGATGGCTAGCTTCGAATCCTTCGAATTCCCGAGGCGTAGTGCCCCTCTCCTACGCCAAAAGAACAGAAACGGGATGCCTTCTTTGCGCAAGATCGTCACGCCGGCACCTTACTAACGTCGCAGCTATTCTTGCATGTGCGGCTAGGCCAAGAACGAACTGCTTGTTGCCCCCGAGAGAGAGAGAAAGTGGTGAGAGGAGAAAACTCGTAGGTTTTACTCTCTTTTGCTTGTATTTCGAAAATTTAGCTTCCACCAACTTTAGGATCTCGAAAATCCTTCTTCATACCTCTTAGGATTAGCCAAAAATAGGTTAAGGTGGGTGGAGAAAAATCCTCAAACCTCCCCCTTTACCAAGTCTTCGTTTTACCAAGTAATGAATTCAAAATTCAAACTTTATATTTAATTAATTAAATATCCAATACCTTAATTAATTAAAATACCATATTTAGTATATTTTAAATATATAATATCCAATATAAATATATCCGATATACGTTATCTAATACTATTTCTCTAAGAAACTAATAAAGATCTAAATCTAATTTAAATCATATACTAAATATTCAATATCAAATATTTTATTTCAAAAATATATCGTGATGTGAAAAGACCATTTTACCCCTCACTAGTCAAACTTACTATTTTCGGCCGATCAAGGCTTTGGCCAAGCCCCAAACCCTAATGTCACAATCTAGGATCTAGCCTTGTCTCTCTCTGATGACGACGTTGTATCGGTTGCCCTTTTTAAGCCCGACTCTCTTGGTTCGTCTCAACCGGCCCAGGACGTATCTAGGAGTTCGGTATTCACCTAGCCAGCCCCGTGGTACCGAACAGATCCCAAGTTGAGTACGAATTTGATCTAATCATAATCCGTGAACCGACTGTAGATTTTCGTCATACGTATAACCCCTTTACGTTTGTCCCGGTCGAGTGAAAGTCATGCATAGTCAAACTTACAGAACTCGACTCTATATCATTTATGTCGGTGAAAGTTCTAAAACTGCACTCCACGACTATCATGAGTCAGTTATATGCTCTGGACAGAGACTTGGATAAATTCCCACACATTAAACTTGCCATAGGATGTTAACCTCGAATTTAATCGAGACCGTAAATCCCGCTCCGTGGTCAACCGGCAATCACATCGAAAAGTCAAGACCGCATTTCGCTGCTGACCCATGCCACCGGCAAGATGGGCCTAGCAAACTAGTGACAAGTCAAGACCTCAAGATCAATCCCAAGTTAACCCTTTCGGTCTAAGGTTCACGCATACTACTACAATCAATCGTTCGATCAAGGACAATCCAAGCATGTGATCGTTCGATTACGAGTCAGTGTCCAAATACAGATAATCCCCTGATTCATCTTGTATCATTGTCATGGACTCCCACTTCCCAAGTGAAAGGTTGGCACAACCATATTGGACCCATCGACAAACAAGTCGTACGTGTCATTCCAGTCACCCTACTGGAGACTTAGACTTGTGGACTATTTTAATATTGTTGTATCTCAGCTTACTGGTGCCCCTCTCTGTCCCCACAGAATCAGTAACTGAACTGCCAATATTTGGGTTTTATTAATTTGTCTTATCCACCCAGACTGCAAGGTGAAATCTTTAGACTAATTAATACTTTGCCTTTTAATTTATTCATCCAATAATTAATTAATGATAAATAAAGTCATTCCATTAATAGAGTAATCAAATTGCATCACTAAACACTACACATTAGCAAATTGCCCTCGTACTCCCAATCCTCGTACGGCATCTAGGGCATATACCTCAACACTTGGGTTATTAAAATTCCCTTAAATAATAATTTAGGAACCATATCTGAACCAAATTCTACATCTGCTAATCCGAGAAGACCCATTCTTAAGTTGGTATCTAAGCTCTCTAAATTGTCTATGCAGATCCATCATGTGTGGTATCTCAATTCTGGTTGCTCCACACACATGACGGGAAATCAAGAGCTGCTGAGCAACTACAAAGACCGCGCAAACGGCAAAGTCAGATTCGGGAACAATGACTCAGCCCCCATTCTAGGACTTGGTGATATTATTTTGAAAAATCTGACGATAAAAGATGTCTCTTACGTCGAAGGCCTCTGCCATAACTTGTTCAACATAGGCTAATTCTGCGACAAAGGATTTCAAGTGGTCTTTCACGCTGATCGATGCAGAATTTTGGACAATCGGGACATAGAACTCCTCTACGGACTTCGGAAATCCAATCTATACACGATCAACCTGATGTCTGTGCGGCCCTCGACAGCTGTATGCCTCATTTCTCAGACTGTGATACAGAGGATCAGCTTATGGCATCAACGAATGTCTCATCTGAAAGTGAAAGCTCTTCAACGCCTCTCTAAGCAAAAATTGGTCCACGGTCTTCCATTTATAATGCCACAAAAGGAGCTCAATGTTCGGCCTGTCTATTAGGGAAAATGAAGCGAGCATCTCATCATGTCAAGCATATTGCGTCCACCTCTCGTCCTTTGGAACTAATCCATATGGACCTCTGTGGGCCCATGCAAACACAGAGTATCAATGGCGAGTACGTGCTAGTTATCGTCGATGACTTCTCTCGCTACACCTGGACAAAGTTCCTCCGAACTAAGGATGAGACAAGGGACTTGATTATTAATTTTGTGAACTCTACTCAAAACTTGCTGCAGCAGACTATTCAAGTTATCCGAACTGACAACGGCACTTAGTACAAATATCTCAGTGAGTTTTTCAGAAACTTGGAATTAGTAAACAATTCTCAGCCGCAAAAACTCCTCAACAAAACGGGGTCGTTGAAAGGAAAAACAGAACTCTAGTGGAAGCCACTCGCACGATGCTGATTCATTCCGGCCTCCCACACTTCCTTTGGGCTGAAGCAGTAAATATCGCTTGTTTTACCCAAAACAGGACAGTGGTTCACAAACGTTTCAACAAAACTCCGTACGAGATCTTAAATAAGAGAGTACCCAACATCTCATTTTTCAAAGTCTTCGGGTGCAAGTGCTTTGTGGCGAACGGCCGAGAGCAACGCGCCAACGACCCTAAAGCATTCGAAGCAACCTTCGTCGGGTATTCTTCAACCTCAAAAGTGTACCGAGTATACATCAAGTCCAACCGTACGATTAAGGAAAACTACAACGTCACTTTTCATGAAGTGACAGATATGGTTTCTGGGCACATCAGTCCAGGACTCGAGTCTAACCCAATGGCTCCTGAACACCTCAGTTCAGGACCCGTGCCTAACCAGCTGGCTTCTAAAGAAGACATCTCAGAACCCGTTTTCACTGGTGTGTTGGCACAAAACCAACAGATGATGGCAACAACTCAGCAATCAATGCCAGAAGAAGCTATGAGAATTGTGTTAGAAGACTTGGATTCCCTCTTTGAGCCTCTACATCAGCCACTCACCATCAGTCCTACACCCGACGAGGCTGATGTACCAAGCTCTTCAACGGTCCCTACCTCACCCAATTTGGAATTGCCACAGAATAATGACGAACCGACCATGGATGTTGAGGAAGAATCATCAGAGTCGCTCCTTCCAAGTGCAGATTTAGAACTTCCTCACACAGGTGACCAATCGGAGATCATTGGAAATCTAGACCCATAAATGTCTGATGTTTCATCTTCAGCTTTGCCCCATGAGCACAAATGGACTAGAGCTCACCCGATTGATCGGATAATTGGCGATCCTTCGAGCGGTGTAAGGACACGTCATCAACACAGTCTCTTCAGTTGCTTCTTAAGCCAAACTGAGCCTACTCCGGTAGCAGTTGGACTACAAGACCCGGATTGGATATTTGCGATGCAAGAGGAAATCAATCAATTCGAGCATCTTCAAGTGTGGAAATTAGTACCCCGTCTGCATGGAAAACTGTCATCGGTACGAAATGGGTATTTAAGAACAAAAAGAATGAAGATGGCGAAGTGATCAGGAACAAGGCAAGATTAGTTGCAAAGGGATATAACCAACAGGAAGGCATCAACTACGACGAGACATATGCTCCTGTTGCCCGAATTGAAGCCATTCGTCTCTTATTAGCTTATGCGGCTCAAAAAGACTTTAATGTCTATCAAATGGATGTTAAAACTGCCTTTCTCAACAGCATACTAAAGAAGAAGTCTATGTTGCCCAGCCAGAAGGCTTTGTTGATCAAGAACACCCCGATCACGTCTATCAATTGGATAAATCTCTTTACGGACTAAAACAAGTCCCACGTGCTTGGTATGATGTCTTGAGTGACTCTCTCGTAATGTCTGGATTTATCCGAGGAACAATCGTACGACCCTCTTTATCAAATGGCAAGACAATGATCTAATGGTCGTCCAGGTTTACGTCGACGATATCATTTTTGGTTCTACTAATCCGCGGCTTTGTAAGAAGTTTGGAGATCTCATGAAGAGTAAATTCGAAATGAGCCACGTGGGAGAGATGCAATTCGTTCTAGGACTTCAAGTCAAGCAGCTCGATGACGGGATATTTATCAGTCAAACTAAGTACATCAAGGACATCTTGAAAACGTTCCATCAATATCAGAGCAAGCCTCTGAACACTTCCATGTCAACAAGCTACAAGTTGGATGCCGATCCCGCAGGAAAATCGTTCGACATTACACTCTATCGCAGCATAATTGGATCTCTTCTCTACCTAACTTCTAGCCGACCGGACATCATGTTTCCCACCTGTCTCTATGCCCGCTTCCAAGCCAATCCCAAGGAATCCCACATGCTTGCGGTGAAGCGTATTCTTCGTTATTTCAAGGGCACATCTACCTTAGGACTATGGTATCCTAAAAGTACGAACTTCAACCTTATCAGCTAGACTGGCGCTGATTATGCAGGTTGCCGAATGGACAGGAAAAGCACCTCCGTGGTGCTCAATTTCTAGGCGAAAAGCTAGTCTGCTGGTCATCCAAAAAGCAAAATTGCGTCTCAACTTCAACAGCTGAAGCTGAATACGTCGCAGCCGCCAGCTGTTGCGCGCAGATGCTGTGGATGCGGACTCAGCTTCGCAATTATGGGTACAATTTAAATAATATACCCATATATAGTGATAGCCAAAGTGCCATTGCGATTACGTGCAATCTCGTTCACCATTCACGCACAAAGCAGATAGACAATAGATATCACTTTATCAAAGATCACGTAGAAAAGGGCACAATCAACATGTATTTTGTGAACACGGAGTATCAATAGCCGATATTTTCACCAAGCCATTGGATGAAAAACGATTCAAATTCCTTATCGAAAAATTAGGCATGTTGAATCTCTCGTGATATGTGATGTACCTGATCTTTCGTGCTATCACATGCTCTATTTTATGTGTTTTCCATGCTCATTTCTCATATCTTGCGTGAAAAAAAAATAAAAAAATACAAATAAAGGGGGATGAGGAGATCCTTTAGGATCATTCGGTCTAAGTCACGTAGAATTTCTCCCGACATACTACTGATTCAACTGCTTAATTCTGTCAGTCTAAGTCACATTCTTGTGTCTAAAGGTCTTTAGTTTAATCCAGTAGACACAAAATCACCCTTCAAATGTGAGGTCTCTAGCCTTTCAATTTTTCCCTCTTTGGATCTATCTCTCGAGTGAAGTCACACTTCAATTGATTGTCTTTACTAGTGATACTTGGCTTCATACTCACCTTTCTTTATATCGTTTGGAAAATGATTTGGTCATTCAGGTAATCCCTCACTCAGCCTTATATAATCCTTTCCAATACCATAGCCCTTAGTCATCCACTTTAGACCTTCTCCGAATTCCTTTTCTTCATTTGAAACCCATTCCAACCTTCAACTGATTTTATACTTTTCGAATGGTTGTTCAAACGAGATAGTAGGGGGAGAAAATAAAAGAAGATGAGAAGATGACAAAAGAAGGCAATGCTCAACGCACAAACAGACCAATGGAACCTACTTTTGGAAACTACAAAAAGAAGGCATGGATCCTTCTGTGAACTTCTCCATCGATAATCTCGTGCGCTCGTCAGAACGGCTGGAAAGAGGAGCACCGCAAAGTGAACTTCTCCAACGATAATCCGGTCTTATTTCGGGAAACGAGAAGAGGAGCGCAGTCTTGGGTACGAATTCCATAATCGTGAACTTCTCCAAATTGATGATCTCTGAAATCTCTCCAGGGATTAAGAGAAGAGGAGCACGGTATCGGCCCGAGAACCAACAAGAAGAACTTCGCCTACGATAATCTCCTAGAGCCTCGTGGAGAAGCGGAGCTTCAGCTTGAGCACAAAAGGGGTATTAAAAAAAAATTTGCCGAAAGAAAAGAAGGAGATGGACGTAGAAAGGGAAGACGAAAAAGATAAGCTCACCTTTCCTCTAAATTCCTTCCTTTCTAAGTCATAGCCAAATTCAACCCTTAAAGTCCCTTTGATTCCAAAAACGACGATCTCTCGCTTAGGTGAAATGATTAAATATGCCTCGATCACAGGTAAATTGACTTAAAACTTGCTTTTGTTGACTTGAGCGATATAAATATAAAAACTCCGAGTCAAAAATAATAGAGTGCTAGAGTAACTTAGTGAGAGTTGTCAAAATGGATCTTTCTATGAACCTAAGACTTTAGTTTGATGACTAGACTTGACGGCAGTGTGTTTTTCAAGTGTCATACGAAAATTTAGGCGTGACGATCGATTGAAGCAAAATAATCTGACCCCATACTATATAAATATTAATATGAAAAAAATTAAAAAAAAATCGCACATTTTGACATGAATTTCTACAATTTCTTATGTATTGACTTGTATAAATGCGAAAAGTTTATCGTCTTAAAATTCGCACATTTTGAATGCATATTTAACTTGCATTGGTGTTGAATTGAATAAAATGCGAATATTTGATTTTGCTCATACCCTCGCGCAAATCTTTATTACATGTTTAGGGAACATGTATCTAGTCTAAATTGATTAATTGTGTGTTATAATGATTGTTACTTGTATTGATTTGCATGATTACGTGATAAATCGATATAGGTGCACCATTTGAGGGGGAGCATCTACAATGATTCCATGTTTTGAGCTCCAAATATTTTTGATGTTCTTTGTTGCAGAAACTTTCGTTTTTGACTCGCTTTGGACAATGCTTAAATAAGGAGAACTTCACAAATTTTCATGACCGTGAACTCAAGACATTGGTAAAGCAATCCATGTGGAGCCTTATTAAAACAATTACTTCCTAATTAACTCTAACATTCTCGACATTTTGCTCTAAGTACTGCAGAATTTCGAAGATAAATTTTGGAGCCAGATGTCATTCCTTCGAAAATACAGGGAGTTAATTGCACTTTCATTTATACATATGGGGAGTAATTTTGTGGTTCTATATTGAAACTGTGGTCAATCTGAAAATTTAAGAGAAACTTACGATCGAGAAATTGGATAGAAGAGTAATTTTCAAATCCAATTTTCTCGTGCGTAAATAGTGATGGTCCTGAATTTTACCTCAATCGCAAAATTTATGGTCGAGAAATTGAATAGGAGATAAATTTTTCAATTCAAAGTTTCTCGAGCGTAAACAGTAGTGGGCCTCACCTATAGTTTCTCGAGCGAAAACAATGTTGGGCCTGATCTATTTCTCTAGCAAAAATGTTCCGTCGAAAACCCAACACATCAAATCCACTCATTAATTAAAAATTCACTTTTTGCAGTCGAAAATGTTTTCGCAAAACCCTGACACGAATACCAACAGTCGAACAATTTTCTCTCACGCAAAACTCATCCGAAAGACATAATTTCAAAATCAAACAACTTGTTCTTTGATTTTCAACTCTTAACTGTCTTCCAGAGGTAGATTCGACTACTTTTATGTGTTTGCGTATTGATTTTCTTCATTAATCCACACTGGAATTTTTCGTTTGATTTGTGATTTTGTTTCTCGATTGTGATAAATTTGAAAACTCGTAGGTTAATTTGCAGGATTTAGAGCTTATTTTGTGATTATTTGATACAATCTCTGCTTAAAATGACTATCTTAAGGCTTTTCGATCATTCTGGTAGGATAAATTTTTTATTATCTGCGTTTTAGAGTTCAGTTTCTAAGCATCGACTATCTGAATTTTTGAACACATGAAGAGATCGAAGAACTTTCTCGATCGCAAATCGTTCCAATTGGATTTAAATCTAATTGGAGTATTGATTGCGTCGTAAAAGATTTTCGTTCACTGAATTTTGACTTAGTTGACAAGTTAAGTAACCCATTTTGCCAATTCACTTACCATCGAGAAATTCAATTAGAATTTTTTTGCGAGCGAAAAATTAACACGTAGAATAGGTAGAAGGATGCAATTTAATTCGAGCGCAAAACTTACTATCGCAGAATAATTTCGATTTCATTTCAATTTCGATCGACAATTTTAGCGGCGATAAAATTAATTTTATCGACGATAAAATTTCTCGATCATCAAACTTCGCAGCGAAAAACTTACTTACAATCGAAAAACTTTCCCACTCGACTAAAATTGTAACGAAAATTTTATTCTAAGCGAGAAAAATTTCTCGATCATAAATTTGCGCGGATTTCAATCTTCACAATCGCAAATTTACACAGAATTTTTCTCGAGCGTGAAATTTCTCGGCTACAGTGACATAAATAACGCTCCAACACTTAGTAAAATTTTCTAAGTCTTTTTACTGTTGCAAATCTAGCGAATAAAATTCTCGATCATGGAACAGAAATTCTCTATTTGAATTTAGCACTTAGGAAATTAAATTGAGAAGTTAATTCTCGCTCGATAAAAAGAACGGAGTGAATAGTGACTCAAACACTTAGGATAATTTTTTGATTGCACTACATTAGATCATAAATACTTATGTCGAACAAAAATTTCTTTTGAAATCATCACTCACTTCGTATGATCTATGTGCCACATATCTGTTTTTAAAATTGCCAAATTATCAAAACATACTATCACATGCTGGAACATTATGGTTTGATACAAATAATATTTTCGAAGCAAATTGTGTACTTTGAACTAATGATCTGTGATTTTTCATTAATTTTCAGATGGATCGCTATGCTACATACAACCACATTTATGAGCGAAACTGGTACTTGAATGTACAAAACACAAATTTTCAGCTCGACCTGACAACTTTCAGATGCCCGGACGAGATAATTGTGTCTATCCTACAAGGCCATCCCCTCTGGCTTGCTCTCACGACAACTGCCTCTGTACCGATGGTCTACCTTCAGCAGTTTTGAGGGAGGATCACAAGTCATGTGATTGAGGGAGCGTACAGCTTCACTACGGTGCTCGGGACTAGGCATATCAACATGACCAAGAACAATTTCGGCCTCATTCTCGACCTCCCTTACAAGCACAATTATGGCCCACTACCATCAGATGATTCATGATTTCATCCAGATGGGGTACCGTCCGCCGCTCACCAAGCTAGCTCAGATGCAGAGCAACGGGATTCCCCATCCCTGGAAGACACATTTTGGAATAATTAATAAGTGTCTGTCTCCGAAGCATGCAGACTTCAATAAAGGTAACGGCAACATTATTTCACGGAGTAATGTTCTCACGAAATAACGATTTCGTTCAACTGATTTGGAACGACCTCACAGACAGAAAGAGAACAAAAGGTCCAAAACTGTGCCGTATGCGAGATGGTTCTCCGTTATCATTCGACAATTCATGGAACTACATGAGGGCATCCCTCGCTTGCCTCCTGGAGGAAATTACCAGCCCCCACGTCTGAAGTTCTTCCATCACCCAAGGCTCACGGATCTGGACCAACCGTCGATGGCAATTCCGTTTGAGCTGCTTCATCTCGTCGACCCCTCGGGAGACATCTATAAGCTATAGTGTCGGGAAAATCATCTCACTGAGCAGATGATTTGAGGGCCCCCGACAGATTTCAACGTCAGCCCTCCACAGCCACAACAGCCGCATGCTAGTCCTGAAGACATGATGATTGATGAAGTGGCTCAGGAACTAGAGATGGAGCCCCCAACTCACGAGGAAACAATGCCAGATGTTGAGTCTTCACTAATAGATGATGTGGCTCGTGAATTGGAACTAGAAGCTCCACAAGTATCACTTGGTGCTGAAGTGCCCATTCATGTCAGCGCGCTCGAAGTACCTATTGAGGAGGTACTATCTCAATGAGCTTCGCTCGAGGCAGATGCGGGGCACACCTCACCAACACCGATTACTACACCGGAGACCGAGACTCTAATCTCAAGGATTCATCCCTCCGAGCCTCAGATGACGGAACCAGCCAATGAGGATGTAGAACGAGAACTCTCACCTCACACAGCTACCTCATCAGCAACCGAGTCAGATGAGGAGATCCAATTAATAAGAAGGACTCCGAGACGACTAAGTGTATCATTTGAGTCCATCTTCCCCGTCATCACCACCGCATCAGACATCGCGTCGATCTTATGGTCTAGCGCTGCAGACATACCTTCGCTCAATCTTGAGCGCTGCACAACTTACCGATGTCTGGTTCGCAGGTTCACTCAGAACCTGCCGAAACACTCATAGAGGAGAATCTTCAAGATTCGACTCAAGGATTGGGTGGAAGTCTCGAACAGTCACAACCTCAAGTGACTGCGAGCCAACCAGAGGAGCAGGGGCTAGCCCTAGGGTTGTCAATAGGCGACATCAGTCGACCTGGTACATCTACGACGGAGGCGTCCGTCCCATTTGTGATAGAAGAGCGACTTCAAGCCGCTCTCTCTGAGACATTCAAGTCTTTTGAAGATAAGATCATGGAGAGCATGCGTACAGCAATCGAGACATCCCGCCAAGATCGTGGGAAAGCACCCGTCTCGGAACCGTCTTCCTCACAAATCATCCTCAAACCCGTACAACCCACACATACCACACCCATCCTCACCCAACCTCATCAACCCCACAACAGTACCTATCAGTGAACTCCACTCCATCTTAGTCGCCCGCCTACTAGAGCTGAGCACTCGAATGCTGAAAGAAGAAGATCTCTTCCGTCGTCTTATTGACCGTCCTGACCTGACCGAAACCTGTCGAGGCCAAAGCTCTAACTCCAAACGCTGACAATGACGACCCAGATGATCAAGGTCGTCATGAGGGGGAGAAGAGGCCTCGTATACATACACGAAGCCAAGCTCAACGCAGACAAGCGCTGAGCCACTGAAACCATACAACCCACTACCCAAACAACCACCACCACGCACCTCACCACTCTAACCCAAACCCAAATCGACCTACCATCCTTCACCCTGAGGACGCCTTCGCCCACACCACCGATTTACAAGTCCCTTGCTTCCGGAAGAAGAAGCAAGTGCTGCCATGCTCATAGACCTAGCACGACTCAAGCAACTCCATCAACTGCTCCTGACCAATCGGGACCATCTGGAAGTGGAGTCAACCCACACAAGATCCTTGACAAGTATATATTCGAAGGACAGTGGATGACGCACTCCATGCCCGAAGTGCATCAGAGACAACGGCTCAAGGACGTTCGACAGTTCCTGCAACAAGCTTCGATAGACCTTGTGCTCATAGAAGACACTGAACTTCAGGAAGGTGAAGATCATGAAGCAGATATCCCAGGGCTACCCGAGCTAATTGCTCAAAGAGCGGATCCCCCTCCAAGAATGATGTCGGGAACCGTTCAAATAGATACGCCATGGGACAACATCAGAATAGAAATTCCCTTTCTTGAAGAAGTTCGGGAAAACATATGGAGGTCACCAAATAAAGTAAACAAGTTGAACGAATTCGAGCTCAGAGGGATTTCTCACTGGGATCAGCAAAAGAGAATGACATATCTTTGGATGCTGACCCATCTCGGACCAGATGTGAGGATGAAGATGACTAAAGCGCAAGCAAGGAATCATTATAAGAGTCTATCTTCGATCTGCCAGCTGCTAAGTGTCTACTGCGCCAAAGGAGGACTTCCAACACCATTCTATGTAATTGAGCACGTAGACAGAACTCGAGAAGAACTCAGCGAGAGCGACCTACCCTACCTTCCTTACGAGGAGGTGTACCATCTCTACCAGCTCTACGTAGAGAAGTATAAGGGTCCTCAAGGCTTCATCAAGAAAGAAGGACTCGAGGGACTCTACCGGTTCATGATGCGCCAAGTCAAGTACTTCACAGCGCACGACCTTCAGATGGCTCTGGAGAGCAACATGAAGAAGGTCAACATGACCGCTCTGCTCAACAAAGAACCTGAGATCGAAAGGCTTCCGAGCAATCACGTGCACATCAGCTCAGTCCTAGGCATCACCTACCACAATCTCGCGAAGAAGAATAGGATGATGCTGAAGACTGAGATCCATAAATTCTGTGATGGGACGCTCAAGGTCATCAGGAGGAATATAGAGCAGAGGCTGGAAGAAATCAACAGAGACACGATGTTGAAGATCCATCGGTTTCGTAAGAGAACAACCTCTGATGATGGAACATGTTCGGAGCAAATAATGTTCAATTTGCAAAGATCAGTGCACGTTCAAACTGTTCATCGCGCAAACAGTGAAATCTCATAAAGTCAACCTAAATCATGATTCAATTGCTACCGATCTATTCCTAATTGATTTAAACTACTTATGCGAGCACAGTAACATCAAATTCTACTCAGATAAGCACGGAATTAAGGAAATCAGATTGAATTTCGTTTTTCGCGCCGAAACTGTTCTTCGCACGGAACAGTTTCAGAATTAAATTCGATCCGAATTCTAACAATTTTGATTCAAAACCGAACGAATCTGCTCTGATACCAATTGTTAGGTCCTATTTTATCAACTCTACGATCCTAGAATTCAATCCTTAGTTAATCGATTAGAACTGTATGAAATTGAAAGTTCGATCGAAAAACTCGTTTATAACCTCGAGAGAGCCCAAATTTCCCTGTCCCACCTTTTTTGTGCCACTTTTCAAAAACATCATTAAACATTGTGCCGTTAGTGTACCCATAAATGACATTATATCATAAATACTATTTTACCAAATGCTAAAACACAAAAAAAATAATTATATAACACCTATAATTATAATAGAAAAAATATATGATATGAAGAAAAATTTCGCTTAGTGAGATGTAGATTCTGTTGTTTCTCTCTCTAGAAAGTGCATCGCAAGTCTTTCGGATCAATTTTATAAAATCTTCTATTAATCGCAATGTTTACACTAGTATTTATACCAAACATACTTGGTATAATACAATCCTAATCTAAGGACAAATACAATAAAAGTCCCTAATTACAAGGACAGCTAAAGCACAATTACAAATGATATTCTACACTGCCTATAACATGCGATCACATAGTTTCACCAAATAATCACAGAATCACATGTGAATCAAATATTCAACACTTTAACCGATTTGTAGCTCATAAACAATGCATGGTCGAATATTATCATGTACTTCGACATTATATTGATCACAAATCAAATTGCTTAATTTATAGACCAAACGTTATTACAATTACATTGTTCATCAAAATTCTCTAACACTCATGGACCAAAAACGTCAACAATATTTATTAAATCTAGATGTAACGGTTTTACTCCGGTTTGATTCCGGTTTATATGGGTTAAACCTCTAAACCTTAAACTACTAAATATTCCGGTCCGGTTCGAAAACTAGGTTTGGTGCGAGCAAGTTATTACTTTCGTTGCATATGAAATTCATTAAATAAAATAAACTTTGTGTGTTTTGGATTAAACGATCTGTATGGTTGGTTGTGTTTGGTGCACGAAGGCCCAAATAAGGTGAAGATATTATGGACACCATAGATGAGAATGAGATGATATTGTAATATTCTTCATTTCTGCGTCACAACAGAATCCTTTCTAAGCTCAACTTGCATCATCGAGGCATTACTTCAGATGCTACATGCGCTATTTGCGGCCATGCTGAGGAAAGTGGCTTACATGCTCTTCGTGACTGCACATGAGCTGCCAACATTTGGCGTAGCCTTGTTGCTCCGCATCATCACGCTGTTTTCTTTTAGTTAAAGATTGGGTTGATTGGAATCTCTCTTACGACATCAGCAATTTGGATTGGGTGTGACGCCCGGGGCCGATGAGGGCGGGGAGTGATCGCCAGTGCCAAAGAGATGCACGGAGAAGGAGCGGCTCCTGGCAGACTTCTAGGCGAAGGGGTACATGAACGAACCGATCCGACACCCGAATGAGAGGGGATCCTGAGACTGACAATGTATGGGCGTGTCAGGCTAAGAATCGTATAAAAGAATTGATAGTACTACTCATATCACCAAGGTCGACCTACCTTTTCGGGAGTCCATCCGAAAGAACTTCGAAGTTAAGCGTGCTTGACTTGAAGAAATCTTAGGATGGGTGACCCCCTGGGAAGTTTGCCCAGGGTGCGTGTGAGCGAGAACGAAGCACGCTGAAAGGTTAAGTGGTGGTACAGTGGGGCCAGACTATCAGTCGGAGTGTGGTGGGCCCAACCCCACAGGTCCCGATAGGGACGGATGCTATAGTCACACACGGTATGGGACGGGTTGTTACATTGGGTTGCTCATTGGGCAACTATTTTTACATTGGGTTGCTCATCGGGTTGTTACATGGCGTGCCCCAAATTTTGATATGATTGCTTTGAGAAGTCGGGTAGATGAAGCTTGGTCGATTCAGAATCTTGATCCTGAATCCATGTTCACTTACATGTTGGATGGACTAAACCTAATATCGATACCTACAAAATTAATGTTGATGCTGCTATTCAACGAGCTGGTACTGCTAGTATTGGGGGCACTATATGTGATACTCATGGCCGATGGGTCCATGGTTTTAGAGGGAGGATCGACTCTTGCTCGGTTCTTAGAGCTGAGCTCCAGGCTATGCTCTTCGTTCTTAAACTTGCTTGGGAGATGCGCTTACCAAAGGTTGTCCTTGAATCTGATTGTCGGGATGCTTTATCTTGTATCCAAGAATTAGCCTTTTCTCATCGAGATTTTGATATTATTTCCCGCATCCGTGATATGCTAAATCTTCCTTTGCAAGTTCACATCTCTCATATTTTCCGGGAAGCTAATAAACTGGCAGACGCTTTAGCGAAGAGTGGCTTTGGTTGTGCGTTGCAATCACTTGATACCCCGATTTTAGAAATACATATGCTTTTAGAACATGACCGAGTTGGGACTACTTGGCCTAGAACTATGGCTATTAACCCGGGTCTGTCGGGTTCTTTCCTTTACGGTTTCCCCCTTCCCACTGAGAAAAAAAAATTAATAAAATTAAAAATAAAAAATGATCAAGGTTTTTCTTTGGGTATCGTTTCATCTCATCTCAAAATTACCAGCTCCATATTATCATAACAAGTATGTATATATGCTCACTCAATCGACTCATCATCGTATGATCTTGATAATTACTACTAATGTGCACAATAAAAATAACATAAAAAAAATTATATGCGCCATCGTCCTATCCACAAGAGTGCAATAATAATTGCATTTTGATCGTAGCCGCTAGTTAATAACATAATGAGGTTGTTACATTGGCGGGCATAGATTTCCAATCACAATAAACAGAACTAAAAAATTCAACAGAAGAGCACAAGTTTAAAAAAAAAAAAAATTAACTGGAAAAAGTTGGTGAATTTGCAGAAGCATAAGTAAACGGACATGGAACAGCCTTATTATTTAAAAAAAATAAAGATTAATTAAATATCCACTGCACTAAATAATTGTAAATGCTCACAGTTTAAGCTGTCTAGAGATAATATAGAAAATACGTGTTGTAAGACACTAAAGCAGACGTGAGCTCCTCTATTTGGTTTTGGTCGTTATACATAGACATTTACTTTTAACCCCTCCAAAACAATCAGAATATTGGTTTTTAATTTCTAAAGTTCCAAACTTTCCCGAGAACCTCTCACCTCATTCTCCATTCCATTGTATATAAAAAATAATAACAATAACAGATTGCACTGTTACCATTTTTGCACTTGCTCCGACTTACTCGGTTGTTCTAAAGAAAAAAGAATGTAAGAACGCTCAATAGTTTTCTATTTTCTTTCCGTCAATGCCATTTCATTTTCCCCTCCCTTCTAAATAACATCTATTTTTTCCAATTCATCTAATCCCCTTGTTGGCCTGTAACTCGCCATCTCCATCGACATATTATTATATATAACGGAATTACATCCGATCAAAAGAAAATCTCCAACCCCATGAAATTCAATCAAACTCAATCCTCATCCCATTATTTCGCCGAACAAACAAAACCATAGAACAAGATTCTTATATTTTTTTCTTCTCAAAAATTTCATATGTAATGGGAGACACGTCCCCCGAGAAGAGATCGTCGGGCTGCGGGCTTTTAAATGCAGTCTTGGGCCGAAGGACCGTTTGGCCGCGTCGGTCCACCTCGACGGGCTCGTTCCAGCCCGTAAACCCAAATCCCGCCAACATCACCCGAGTCCCAAGCTCGCCCATTCCCAAACGGTCGCCCGTCGATCAAGAAAAGCCCCCGACTGACGACAAAAGGGACCGAATCGTGCCCCGTCCGGGGCCCACCTATTCCAAATCCCCGCCCGTCTACACCCACCACGGGCCCATGAACCAGGCCCGCCCAACCGAGGCTCGAAGGGCCCAACCCCAGCCGCCCGGGCTCGGCATATCGGGCGAGCTTGAGATTATGATCCAAGACCATCAGAGATCCAATCGGGCCGGCGGCAATCTCGTTCGGGCCTCCTCGAGCAATGTGATGCTTGCCAGCGATTTGGGCAATTTAAGACAGGCGGCGGCGACGAGCAACAATAATAATAATGCTTCTCATCATATCGCCAATGATTATGTTCATCCCAAAAACGCGAATACTAAGAAGAGAAGTAGCATCCAGGCGCCGAATCAAAAGCCCAATTCGCTCTGTCGGGCTTTATCGACCCGAATGGACCCCGAGGAGTTGAAAGTACTCGGAAACGAGGATTATAAGAACGGGAGGTTCGCGGAGGCTTTGGCTCTATACGAAGCCGCGATTTCGATCGATCCCAACAAGGCGTCTTACAGGAGCAACAAGAGCGCGGCCCTGACTGCCCTGGGGAAGCTTCTAGAAGCCGCCTTCGAGTGTCGGGAGGCGATCAGGATCGACCCGTTCTACCATCGGGCCCACAACAGACTTGCCACGCTATACGTCAGGTGATTGATTATTAACCTCTGGCCCAAACTCATAAGCCTTGTGCGGCTCTACTCTGAAGCTAATTGGCAGTAAGGGGAGTAGTGCAGAAACTTATATAAAAGCATAACTTGTTTCAATTATTCGATGTGAGATTGAGTTTGATAGACGAGTAATGTTTGTCTAAATTATTACATTGGCTCGACAGATTAGGAGAAGCGGAGAAGGCAATGTACCATTTCAAGCAGTCGGGCCCAGAGTCCGACCCCGACGCTATGAACAAGGCGAAGAGAGTTCAGATGCATTTGGACAAATGCACGGAGGCGAAGAGACAGAGGGATTGGAACTCACTTTTGACAGAAACTGGGCTTGCTATAACTGCTGGGGCTGATTCTGCGCCATTGGTAATAAAAATATCACAACTTCATTTCATCAAGAAAGAAAAAGAAAGTCATTGTGTTTACTAAAAACATTTTCTCTTTTTTTCCCTCATTATATGAAGATCTTTGCTCTGAAAGCTGAGGCCTTGTTGAAGCTCAACAGGCATCAAGAAGCTATTGATACGTTATCGAATGGGCCGAATTACGACGTCGACGAGTGCACTAAAATCTTCGGTCCCATCGGTAGTTCGAGCTTGCTACTTGTTCATGCTCAGGTCGACATGGTTTCGGGAAGGTTAGACACTCAATTTTATCAATCAATATCACTAAAAATTACTTAGGGGTAACTAATTACGTCCGTAACTTTCGCGAAAATCGATTTTAGCTCCTCTAATTTTTCGTCGTACGAAACTAGTTGTATAGATCATTTATCATAAATTGGTACATTTAACTTCCACAATTCTATCTACAAAATTAGTCGAGTATATTTGGGTCATTTAATGTAAACAGTCATTTTCGGCAATGTCACCTAATTTTTTCTGCACATAAGGGAGGGGTGGTAGAACCGGTGATGTTGATTTTTTTGTTAGGTAAAGTGAAACTTATGGCATGACATTGTCACGTCAATATTAGATGAATTCAAACGTACGACAATATGGTATTGCCTTGTAAGTGCCCGTGGCTGATTAGGACCAAAAATGATCGAGAAAATAATGTTTACGATAATGGCTAAAACATTATGAACTAATTCCGTACGTAGACGATTTCGTGAAAGTTGGCGACGAATTACTTCAAAATTATTCGATTGTAACCGTTCTTACGTACGAATGGAACGAATGAAGCTTCGACGAGGCCGTAGCGTCGGCCCAACGCGCATCAAGGCTCGATCCCAACAACAGAGAGGCGACCTCCGTCGTTAGGAGGACGAAGGCCGTGGCGGCGGCGAGGATGAACGGAAACGAACTGTTCAAATCGGCGAAATACGGCGAGGCGTGCGACGCGTACGGCGAGGGGCTCAACCACGACCCTTACAACTCCATCCTTCTGTGCAATAGGGCGGCGTGTCGGTCCAAACTTGGACAGTACGATAAGGCGGTCGAGGATTGTAATGCTGCGATAAACGTGTGCCCTCGCTATCGAAAGGCTAGGTTGAGGCGTGCAGATTGCCACGCAAAGGTGAGAGTCATTTCGTGGGGTCGTTTTTTGGGTTTTGTGAAATTTAGCATCGGGTATGCGCACGAACAAGCCCGCACATTCTAGAGTTCAGTTAATTTCTTTCTAAAATCAATTGGTGATGTGTGGAGTAACTCATTAACATTTATATATATTTGAGGTCTTTTCTCATCCATTGTGAATGTTTGTGTAGATGGGAAAATGGAGGGAGGCCGTACAAGACTGTGAGGTGTTGATTAAGGAAAATAGTGACGACGAAGAAGTGGGACAAATATACGAGGACGCGAAGGGGCAGCTCGAGAAATTTTAAATTATGGAGTCGTTATTGGTTTTTTTTTTTTTTTTTGTTAAATTTATGTATTTATTTGGACAAATTATAATCTGGACAAGACGTGATTTGTATTTTTTATAAAATTTTCTCCCAAACTAGTTACTGGAAAAGTACAACAAGCCCATATGATATCAACAAAGCCCAAGCCCACTTAAAAACGTCAAACCGCCATCATTTATTTACCAAACCATTAATCCAAAAAGTTAACCAAACTATTCTAAAGTTTAATTTACCAAACACGGTTATGGAGACCAAACATTACACCACGAGTAGTTTACGACCTAATATAGTAAGCTCACTCCAATTCACAAGATAAAGATAGAGTTAAGTTTACGCAAAACATTATTATTGCAAGTTGCGACCACATCTCTGAATTAAAGGTCGTTAATTTTTTGTCCAAGTAGCGGCGTAGATGCCACGGCAAGAATTGAAAGCTACTTCTATAATTGAGATGGTTGGCTACACGGTTGAGATCACCTATTCCACTCTTTGTATTCCACTCCGTCCAACGAACGGAAATCGTTACTAGGGCTGGGAAAAAATACCGAAATACCGAAATACCGTCCTTATCGTATCGAATCGTATCGAAAATATTGAAAATTTTGGTATACCGAATTTTTGGTAAGGTATGATACCGTACCGAAAATTTTCGGTACGGTAATGGTATGAAAATTTTAAACATAAGGTATACCGATTATACCGAAATACCGAAATACTAAAATTTTTTAATATATTTTATATATATATACACACACCTATATATATTATATTATTTCAAAAAATATAAAATGAAAAATTAAGGATCTTCTCAAACTTATTTAGCCAATAAATTATTAACTTATACACAACTTTCTAATATTAGGCCCACCATACTTTACTTATGTAACTCAAGTAACGTTTAATTTTTGCCTTTTTTTTCATGATTTTGAAAGCGTGAAGATGTAATGCGATTACTTTTTGTCTTACTAAGAGACTGGCTAAAATATGTAAATTATTTAAGGTTAAAAATCTTTTTATTTTGAAAATTTTGGTATTAATAATCTATCTTATTGGGGCCTAAGGAGCTTGAATTGATTAAAAATTCCAACACATCGAATTAACGAGTTACGAGACATGCATGGTAAAAAACCCTCCGTGTGAATGGTATAGAAGGTATGATACCGATACCATACCGAAATTTCGGTATGATACCGTATCGAAATTTAAGGTATACCGAAATTTTGGTATGGTATTGGTATGATTTTTTTGGATACCGAAATTTCGGTACGGTATACGGTATCACAGTTTTGGTACGGTATACCGTACCGAACCACCCCTAATCGTTACACCTCCCCCGTCAAGTGTTAAAACATCCGTAAACATCATTACACATATGAATTCATTACAAGTATTTAAACAACAAAAAACTCATTATTACGAATTTTCTAATATGGTGTAAAAAAATCAGTATTATATATTAAAATAGAAAAATACGTAATAATGAGTTTTTTGTTTAAACACTTGTTGTAATGAAATTCATAGTGTAATGATGTTTACGGGTGTTTTAACACTTGAAGGGGGAGGTGTAACGATTTCTGTTCGTTGGCATACAGAGTGGAATAGGTGATCTCACCGCACTACATACATGTACATCAATATGTAAATAAATACGATAATTGATTCACCTCATTCATATATCTAAATTTCAGACCAAGAACGAGGCCTTTGTTTCAATAAATTTCTTTGTTTTTCTTTACATAGACAAGCTAACAATATATGCCATTCACACCACTTTTTGGCCATATGTGTGTGTTTATCAGAACAAAAAGGTAACAACAACCCACTAGGCAGTTCATCCTCTGTAAAATATTATAATCTATTTAATAATCTTGTAAGTTTATTTATTTTTTTATTAGCAGATATCCCTCCTTTGATATGTGCTCATATTTGAATGGTTCTTGGCTGTGTTCATACCCAACTTATCTCCCTTTTTCCATCAGTTTTGGCTGTGTGAGTGACTTATTCTTTCACTTGTGTAAATTTAAATGAATAATACAAAAGAATTGGAATATTCGTAGTGGTAGTGACACTTTACGTGGTTGAAAGACAATCCCTTCTCATCTTTCACATTATTACTCGCGTGGTAAAGAAAGTCGAAGTAATAATGTAATATTTTTAATTCATGCAATGATATAAAATTTTCCATTTATTTTTCAGAAAACTGATTGGATAATCAAGTTTATCCGGATGATAACTTCGTTGAGATTGTAAATCATGGGTTGTCAATTTATGAAGATCTAAATAATCAATTAATATAACAATCGACAACTTCATCTATAATTAAGCACTCAATTTCTAATAATGTTATTCAATCTCAAAGTTCCAATACTCATATTTTCATTCTTTGCGATTGTTAATGGAGTGGAGTCCATTGACCCCAGTGTTTTCAGCAAGTAAGTGCAGTCGGCAATATATGTTAAACACAATAACTTAGTGGGTAATCCTTATCTTCTCATTTTGTAGTGGAATAAACATTTTGTAATCTTAAAATAAACAGCAACAAAATTTAAGAAAAAGAGGGTTATTCCCCATGGAGTTTACAGCATGAACATGTTGAAGCAAGGCTACGTTCACTATTCTGTATATAACTTGTATTTAATAATAAATATAAACCAAGAATTTCAACTCACTCCATCCCTTCATTACATTTAATGCAACGTTATCGAAGGAGCCTTAAATCATGGATCTGGTTTGCGTCCAGTTTTAATTTAAATACTAATATAAGGATGATTTGAAAGTCAAATTGATAATATAACGAGGCGTTGGATTCCATTGAATTAAGGCAAATGGACAAATCCCAGTTGATAGATACTGATTGCTACCAATTTGTAATCTTCCCATACTTGATTAGATTGAGATGCAAAACTCCCAAATTAAGCAACTATTAAAAAATATTTCAAAAAATTAAGGTGGCTCTAGAGAGTTCGACGAGTCCTTCATTCATTTAATTGCATACGCGAGTCCAACCACTACTTTTACGTGTACACGGTTTCTTCACACAAATATAAAAATATCTGATAACAATACGATTACAATTACATGCAAATATTGGAAGAAACGCTATAATATTCAACAATTGTCACAACGAATTTGTTCCTCCGTATCAAGAAAACTTTCTTCCCAAAAACAATTAGGAAGTTAACCTAAATCCTTCGGAGTCTAGTTGGTGTTCGTCAACGTTGATCTTCCCACGCAATTAGTATTAGAATAAATCCAAGGAAAAACCATTTCTATTAAATCTCAAATTGAGTTGCGATGTTGAAATAACGTAATAGATCACAAACAAGAACATAGTAGCTTCGGTAATAATTAGAAGAATACATAAAGTGCAATCTCCTTGATCTATGCTTGGAACAAAAAGGACAAGCAAGGCCAAGATTACAACATACAGAAGATGTTATATTACAGAGAAACCTACTTAAGAAGAAGATAAAAGACCAATCTCAAGTCATCTGCACATGTCAAAAACTCCATGGCAGAAGACTAACAAGGACTCCAAGACTCTATACACTAGACACAAAACAAACTAGAAACATGATGGCGATGATGTAATAATAACACTCACAAGGAATCCCAATCAATCTCAACAGAAGGATGCTTCTGCAGCTCAAGATTGTCCCACTCGTCGATCTCAGAGAATTCAAAGAAAGAATTGTCTGAATCAGGCGAAGAACTCGAACCCACCACTTCGCAAGGAGAAAACGAAGCAAAGGAAGACGAGCTCGACTCTTCCTCTTTCATGGGCATAGTCTCTTTCTTAGGAAGTTCATCCTCGGACTCCAAAGAGGGCTTTTTCTGGGCAGCATTGGACATGTTCTTACATATGGCTTCGAGCTTCGCATCCACGGACGAGTGGAGAGGCTTGAAGTCTTCGTCATCTCTGTACAGCCTATGCTTGAGGTGAGGGAAGTTGAGCCTAGCGAAGTCGCCCCTAAGCTTATAAGCAGCTTTGTCGTAGGCCAAAGCTGCATCCTCGGCGGTGTCGAAGGTTCCAAGCCAAAGCCTTGTCCTATTCTTAGGTAGTCTAATCTCTGCAACCCATTTGCCCCAATGCCTCTGCCTCACGCCTCGGTAAAGCTTTCCAGGCTTCGAAGCAGAGTTTTGCTGCTTCATAAGGGCTGGTTTGGGAGAAAGAAAGGCGGCGTATTGATTGCTGAGCTTGTTAGTTCTTGCTGCTAGTTGCTGTTGAAGGTTGAACTGAGCTTGGATCTGTAAGATCTGAGATGGGCTGAGGTTGTTTAGGCCAAGGGTTGAATGGAATGTTTCTCCCATGTTAGTAATAGGAGAAAAGATCTGATTCTGAGATGGGATTGTGGTGTTTGGGACGAAAGTGGGGCTGATATTTGACTCGAATGAGTAATCTGACAAAGGGCTGTAATAGTTGAGAGAAGAGGAATAGGAAGAAGGTAGTAGAGATGAAGAGGTGTAAGAAAAAGGAGATGAAGGTGAAGAAGAAGAAGCACTTTTCATAAAAGGGGAAAGTGCTTGCATAAGCTCTCCTCTCAATGGATCAGATGAGTAAACCTGACTATTGCTGCTAATATCATACATATCTATAGCTGCTGCCATATACTTATCAAGAAAATAGTGATTGTAAGTATCAAAGCAGAGAAGTGAAGAGGATACACAAACCTGCGTCTTGAACCAAAACTGTAAGAACAGGGGGACTTGAACAGAGACTAAGCAAAAGAAGATCTATTAAGGTTTTACGAAATAATTTAAACCTTGTTCTTCTCAAACTTTGAGGGATCGATTAAAAACACGCCCTCGTTTCAACAGAAAAATGAAAAGACTAGAAAAAAAGAGTGATCTCTATTCTGAATCACCTGGCTTTCGAAGCACAAACAGAAAGATGCCCCTTTTGAAGATATCTTTCTCAGATTCAAGAAATTCAAACCTCAAAAAACATTTTTTTCTTCTTGAAAGACAGACGATGACAGAATGGGATCTACGAAGCGGGGAGAAACAGAGAAGGGGGGAGTAGAGAAAATTGATTAAATCAAAAGAAAATTGCTAATGATCGCTCTCTATTTCTTGCGGTGAAATCGCAGATTGTTTTCTTTTTTTCTCTCGATGAGTGGTTGTGGTGGCACTTTGGGTGGTATTTAAAGGCAAAGGAGACGAGCATAATGGCTTTTCTTGATTATTTCTTTTTGTATTTTCTAACTCTTCACGCCTCCATCGATTCCATGATTAAATATTTTATATATTCCCCAATTCTTATCTCGACGGACCTCATCGATTCGACGATGATTAATCAATTTTTATTTTTTATTTATTTATAATTCATGTGCATTTATGACATACACCTAACCTTCCAAGAATTCATTTCTGGGAGTCAACCGAGGGGTTTTTAACTAAATAATTTAAAATATATCAACCATTAATAACATAAACAACAAATGAAAATCATTAATAAAAACAGACATTTTCGTCATCCTGACGAGTTACTAACTCGTATCTTGGGAATACGAGTTACTTGTCCAGGTGGGCTGAGTGGCATTTCAAGTAACTCGTCGTCCCAAGTGACGAGTTACTCTTTTTCTTTCCTTTTTTTTAATTTTAACTTATTTTATATTTATTAATTATATAATCCACCAAATCATAATATCATCGTTATCACATGTAATTTACATAATAAAATCAATAAATACATCTAATTTATTGCTTGTTTCGCGACGATTAAAATGATATGCATATCTTATATTTTTCGAATATAAAAAATATTTAATTATTTTTATAGTGAAGTTGCTGCTAACAGTATTGTTTAATATTTGTATTTTAGGTATATGTGAGGGGTATTTTCGGTAGCTCATAGAAGTCGATTAGTCACATATATATGATGTGTATACGTGACATATCTATATCAATCCTTCTGTTAATCAATAAAAGAATATATTTCTTTTTAGGAACTCGTTTCTTTCTCAATATCTTACAAAAATAATTAAATATTTTCGATATTCGAAAAGTATAAGGTATGCATATCATTTTAATCGTCGCGAAACAAACAATAAATTAGATGCATTTATTGATTTTTATTATGTAAAATTACATGTAATAACGATGATATTATGATTTGGTGGATTATATAATTAATAAATACAAAATAAATTAAAATTAAAAAAGAAAAAAGAAAAAGAGTAACTCGTCACTTGGGATGACGAGTTACTTGAAATGCCATGTCAGCCCACCGTGGACAAGTAACTCGTATTCCCAAGATACGAGTTAGTAACGCGTCACTTGGGATGACGAAAATGTCTGTTTTATTAATAATTTTCATTTGTTGTTTATTTTGTTAATGGTTGATTTTTTTTTTATTTAATTAAAAACCCCGTCAACCCGACTTGGTCAATCGCGTGATGATTACTGACACGTGCAGGTGACCAATGATGTGGCGTGTTTCTATTGGTTGTGCTGTTTGGTATGACTTGAAGTAGGCCGTCCCTCCTTGCAAATTTAAATTATTAAGTTACACAATATTTTTGTTCCAAAGAATACGAGAGAATATGTCATGTGGGTGGTGCTGAAAATGTCCATTTCAAACATAAAATGCAGTGGAGTCAATGATAATTTTTCTTAACCATTAAAGCCAATCTCAAACCCAAAGAATATTTCGGAATATAGTACACCAATTCTCACAATTTTCCAAGCTCACAATATTTTACAAATTAGATCACAATATTACTTTAAATTGAGTTGAGAAAATGTATTGTAAAAATCAATAATAAATTATTATAGTAATATAGAGAACATCCAAAAAAATATTTATGAAAATAGATTGTATATTTATTGTTGAATGGTTTGGTTTTACTTATGTCAATATCCATGTATGGTAATTTTACGAAACTTCGTGTTATTATTACGTTGTAATTTTCAAATTCTTGATAAAAGATTTAAACATTATTACAACTAAAGATAATAAAAGTTAAATATTAAGATATAAAATATTATATGGGTGCTTTAATAATTCCAGATAAATAATATGACATGTATTGCAATTTTTAAACTTCAAACTCAACAAAATTTGTGTTTCAAACACGAGGAAAAAAAACACGAGGAAAAAAAAACCAATAACTCATTCTAAATATACAGATATGGTTTGATAGGGTTCTTTTAAGCGACTGCCTTGAAATTAGTTGTTATTGGATAAAAGGGAAAATAAATAATGTTTTATCATTTGTTGTTATGGACGTATTTCTTTTCGAAGCATTATTAGCATATGAAACAAACACGGAATTATGAAGAAAACAAAAAGAAAATTTTAAGAAATTCAGCACCACGTTATCGAAAGGGAAAGGAAAAAATCATATGACCACTTTTTTCTGTGATTATAATTCGAAACAAGCTGTTAAACTTTAGTATATTCATTTTTTATTACAGAATATAGCAACATTTGGCCAATATTCCGATTTCTATGTAAAAACGTATTTCTTTCATTATTACATATACACAATTTGTCAGCACTCGGACTTCAATAATGTTAGCGTTTCAATTACTCATTAGTTAAATGATAAGCACGTTATGTAGAGTACTTAATGACCTCATTTGCCTTTCTTCGTTCTTATCCACACATAAACATGATAAATAATAAAAAAAAGGAAAGAATGGATCTTGTATAAACAGTATGTTGGTAAAGCTAGACAATTCAAATCAAATTCTCCATTGATCAAGAAGTCTAAGAATTCATTAAAATAATCAATAGTGATATAAGCAATGACATGTAATACATTGTCATTTTCCTCTTTGGTTTGCCTATATAAAGGCAACGATCGAGGCAATGAAAAACACACAAACACCAAAACAAAGAGGAAAAAAAATAGAGAGAAAAAGAAAGAAATAGAGGGTAGAAAAAATTGAGGGTTTGTTCGGTATTTACTCCGACTATAAAGAGAGATAGTGAGTGTTTTCTCCTTTATAGATTGAGAGGTTGTAACCCCTGTTTTTACCCCAGTAATAAATTTCTACCTCGCCCGTGGTTTTTTACCCCAAGTTAAAAAGGGGTTTTCCACGTAAATTCCCGTGTTCCATTTATCCTCACAGTCATTTCCAATTTCGTTACGCTGTCCATTTCGCAACAAGTGGTATCAGAGCCAGCCCTGATTGATATTCCGATTATGCTCTGTGGTTGCAGCTTTGTCTGATCTTCCACATCAGAAAGGATATCGAAAAGGTTTATCGTTACAGAAGAGTTTTTTGGCAAGTCGTGGTAATAGACTGTGTAAGTAAGTTCTGTCTAGGTGGCTGGTGCCAAGCGGGACACATAGTGACCCCACCAGATCTCATCTGGGAATTTACTTAGAAGGGTAATTTTGTCTTGAAAGCTGGTCGCTACCCTTTCTGCAAATTATCTGATCAGTACTATTTGGCTGGACTGTTGAATTTCTCCGACGATAGCGACGTGGGAAAAAATGGCAGCTAAAAATGAAATTGAGAAATTCAACGGGAAAAACTACTCACTGTGGAAAATGAGGATTAAGGCAATTTTACTAAAAGAAAATTGTCTGGAGGCGATCACTGGCAAACCAACAACAATGACAAGTGATGTCAAATGGAAGAAGATAGACGGGAGAGCCATCGCCAATATCCATCTGACATTAGCAGATGATATATTATCAAGCATCGAGGAGAAAAATAGTGCGAAAGAAATCTGGGATCATCTAGAGAAGCTGTATCAAGTCAAGTCACTCCACAGCCGAATTTTTCTGAAAAGAAAATTGTATCATCTACGAATGGAAGAATCTTCTTCAATGACCGAGCACATCAACAAGTTGAATACTCTATTCTCTCTTAAAGACTTGGACTACAAAATAGAGCCAAGTGAACGTGCTGAGCTTCTGCTTCAAAGCCTGCCAGACTCCTACGATCAACTCGTCATCAATCTGAGCAACAACCAAGCTGCGGGGAAACTTATCTTCGACAATAATGCAACTGCGGTTCTCGAAGAAGAAAGTCGGCGCAATAACAAAGAAGACAAGTTGATAACGTCCCAACAGGCGGAAGCATTGGCAGTAACGAGGGCAAGATCAGGAGCACGTGGTCCAAACATGAATCGAAAACGGCCAAGACCCGGAGAGTCTGGTCCAAGTGGGAGTCAAAAACGGCAAAGCCTTGTTACCAAAAATAAGAAGGTTATAAAATGTTACCACTGTGGCAAGAAAGGTCATCTGAAGAAAGATTGTTGGGCTCTAAATAAAAATCCCAATGCCCAAGGAAACGCCGCCAACACTACCGACGATGGAATTGCCTTGGTGTGTGAAGCCGCAACCACTATCGCTGAACATGGAAGATTCAACGACGTGTGGCTCATGGACTCAGCAGCTACTTTCCACATGACCTCTCGAAAGGAATGGTTTCATCAATACGAGTCAACTTTTGGAGGGTATGTCTACAGCTGCAATGACCAAGCGCTGAAGATTGTCGGGGTCGGTACGATTCAAATAAAGATGTACGATGGCACTGTGCGTACCATCCATGCTGTCCGACATGTGGAGGGATTGAAGAAAAATCTGTTGTCCGTGGGGCAACTGGATGATCTTAGTTTCAAAATTGAATTGGAGAATAAAATCATGAAGGTCTCCAAGGAGCACTGGTGGTGATGAAGGGCGAAAAGATAGCTGCAAATCTATACAAGCTGAAGGGAGAGACTCTGCAAGAAGGGCAAGCATATGTTGCTACGACAAGTTCAAATGAAAAGTCTACGATGACTTGGCACAAGAAACTTGGTCATATGTCTGAACAAGGCATGAAAATTCTTGCGCAAAAGAATCTACTTCCTGGTCTCACGACGGTGATGCTACCATTCTGCGAGCATTGTATTGCGAGCAAGCAGCATCGCCTGAAGTTCTCCCCATCAAGTTCTAGAAGCAAGGGAATTCTAGAATTGATCCATTCTGATGTATGGTAAGCACCGGTTGCGTCCCTAGGAGGAGTCAGCTACTTCGTATCATTCATAGACGACTACTCCAGGAGATGCTGGGTGTACCCAATCAAGAAGAAGGACGACGTATTTCCTATCTTCAAAACATACAAGGCGCGAGTTGAACTTGAAACCGGAAGAAAGATCAAGTGTCTCCGGTCAGATAATGGAGGGGAATATATTGCCAAAGAATTCACTGAATTCTGCAAAGGTGCGGGCATCAGAAGACAGTTCACCACGGCGTACACTCCACAACAAAATGGAGTGGCAGAGCGGTTGAATAGGACCCTGTTGGAAAGAACAAGGGCTATGTTGAGAACTGCAGGCCTGAAAAAGAAATTCTGGGCGGAAGCGGTCTGTACTGCCTGTTATGTGGTGAATCGGGCCCCATCTACTGCTATAGAGATGCGGACACCGATGGAAATGTGGACTGGTGCACCTGCAGACTATTCAAACCTCCATATATTTGGAAGTTCAACGTACGTGATGTATCACAACCAAGAAAAGACAAAGTTGGATCCAAAGTCCAGGAAATGTTTGTTCTTGGGGTACACTAAAGGAGTAAAGGGGTATCGCTTGTGGGATCTCACTGACCACAAAGTGATTATCAGCAGAGATGTTATCTTCCTGGAAGATAGCGATGAGGAGCAAGTCGAAAATGATAGCAGTTCAAAAGGTGTGACAAAGACTACACCGATGAAAAGAAAATTGGAGCAATATAATTCTTCTGAAGCTGAACCGGCGCACGAAGAGCTCAACCCAGTCGAATCTGAAGTACCGGATCTCTGGCGGTCATCACGCGAGCGTAGGCCGCCTAGTTGGCACTCAGATTACGAGATAGAGAGCAATCTTGCATACTGTTTTCTAACTGAGGATGGAGAGCCAACCACTTTCCAAGAAGCACTGAATAATTCAGATGCGAGTGAGTGGATTTCAGCAATGCAAGAGGAAATGGAAGCTCTCTATAAAAATAAGACATGGGAGTTGGTGCCATTGCCGCAAGGAAGGAAACCCATTGGCAACAAATGGGTGTACAAAATCAAGCGGAATGGTGATGACCAGGTAGAGCGTTACCGTGCTAGACTGGTTGTAAAAGGATATGCTCAGAAAGAAGGGATTGACTTCAACGAAATTTTCTCACCGGTGGTACGACTTACAACAGTCAGGGTGGTTTTGTCAATGTGTGCTACATTCGACTTGCATCTTGAGCAGCTAGACGTTAAAACGGCATTTCTCCATGGAGATCTGGATGAAGAAATATATATGCTTCAACCAGAAGGTTTCGAGGAACAAGGAAAAGAAGATTTGGTTTGCAGACTGATCAAATCTCTCTACGGGCTCAAACAAGCACCTCGATGCTGGTATAAGAGATTTGACTCCTTCATAATGAGTCTTGGCTACAACAGGCTATATTCAGATCCTTGTGCATATTTCAAGAGATTTGGCGATGACGATTTCATCATGTTGCTGTTGTACGTCGACGATATGCTGGTGGCAGGACCCAACAAAGGTCGTATCGCCGACTTAAAGACTCAACTGGCTAGTGAATTCGAAATGAAGGACTTGGGGCCAGCAAACAAAATCCTTGGTGTGCAAATATCTCGAGACAGAAGCAAGCGGAAGATTTGGCTTTCCCAAAAGAATTATTTGAAGAAAATCTTGCGGAGGTTCAACATGCAAGACAGTAAGCCAATATCTACCCCTCTTGCTACTAATTTCAAGTTATCCTCTGAGATGTGTCCTACTGATGAAGACGAGAGGATAGAAATGTCTCGACTGCCATATGCATCGGCGGTAGGAAGTTTAATGTTCGCAATGATCTGTACCAGACCAGACATTGCCCATGCAGTGGGAGTTGTTAGCCGGTACATGTCCAACCCTGGCCGGGAGCACTGGAGTGCTGTGAAGAGGATTCTCAGATACATCAAGGGAACCTCTGATCTTGCCTTATGTTACGGAGGTACAGATTTTACTGTCCATGGTTTTGTTGATGCAGATTATGCAGGTGAACTTGATAAAAGCAGATCCACAACCGGATATGTGTTCAATCTTGCTGGTGGGGCTGTAAGCTGGGTTTCAAAACTGCAGTCCATTGTTGTAACGTCAACAACGGAAGCAGAATATGTCGCAGCTACGCAGGCCAGTAAAGAGGCAATATGGTTGAAGATGTTGCTGGAAGAACTCGGCCACAAACTGAAGAATATTGTTCTTTATTGTGATAGCCAGAGTGCATTGCATCTTGCAAGGAATCCAGCATATCATTCAAGAACCAAACACATCCGGGTCCAATACCACTTTGTTCGTGAACAAGTGGAAGCGGGGACTGTGGACATGCAAAAAGTTCACACTGCGGATAATCTGGCAGACTACATGACCAAAGCAATTCCTGTGGACAAGTTTATGTGGTGTCGTTCCTCATGCGGATTGACCGAGCATAAGCAACATACAATGGCGAGCTAGAAGAATGGTGTGAAGATCTGATTGTGCTTCAATCAAATCTTCAAGTGGGAGATTGTTGGTAAAGCTAGACAATTCAAATCAAAATTCTCCATTGATCAAGAAGTCTAAGAATTCATTAAAATAATCAATAGTGATATAAGCAATGACATGTAATACATTGTCATTTTCCTCTTTGGTTTGCCTATATAAAGGCAACGATCGAGGCAATGAAAAACACACAAACACCAAAACAAAGAGGAAAAAAATAGAGAGAAAAAGAAAGAAATAGAGGGTAGAAAAAATTGAGGGTTTGTTCGGTATTTACTCCGACTATAAAGAGAGATAGTGAGTGTTTTCTCCTTTATAGATTGAGAGGTTGTAACCCCTGTTTTTACCCCAGTAATAAATTTCTACCTCGCCCGTGGTTTTTTACCCCAAGTTAAAAAGGGGTTTTCCACGTAAATTCCCGTGTTCCATTTATCCTCACAGTCATTTCCAATTTCGTTACGCTGTCCATTTCGCAACACAGTATACATAAGTAAATACGTATAATATTAGGTAATTTAATATTGATATTATATTTGGTTCAGCTGACAATAACTATACACTGACAAACGAGATGTGGAAATCTACACCTTTAGCGGATGGAAATAAATTCTAACTATTATTTAATACTGAAAAATATATGGATCCGATATGATAATAAATTCGTATAAATGTGCCAAACTGATTTGTTACAAGTTATTATCATTAAAGCCTAAAATGTACAAATGAAGTAAGACCACTACTTTGAAACGTTTTTGCTTGCTAAGAGCATCTCCAACATGAGGGTTTCCCCACCCTAAACACCATATATGGTGTTGGGGAGCTCCAACAGTCACCGAAACTCCACCCCATTCCCAGTGATTGCTACAGTGTCCCCCTACGTATTGGGGGGCACTGTTCACCCGCTATACAATTTTTATTTTTATTTTTTTCTTTTTTTTTCTTTACTTATAAACTCCATCCAATTAGTTTTAATTTTTAATTATTTAATTAAATAGGTAAGAAACGAATATTATACTTTAATAAAATTTTAGTTATAGTATTAATTAGTAGGTTTAGAGAAAAATATAGAGGAGATGGTTGGAGTTGACAGTACTGTTTAAACTGTATATATAGAGGAATTTAACTGTAGCAACTTTATACATAGTGAGAACGGTTGGAGATGCTCTAACTGATATATCTACTTAGTATACAAATTTCTAGACGATGCTTCCAACCTTGGCTTTTATGTTTTTATTGTCAAACACACCGTATTCTCCATCATTATTCACTAAATAATAGTAGTAGTAATACTATATTTCTATTTGATTAATTGAATTATTAAGAAAGGTATCGTCGTTGTTTGCGGCGCAGTGAATGGAGAGAAATAAAAATGGTAGGGGGCCATTATTAATCGTGGTTCTAGAGAGTTGTGAAGGGACAATATTATGGTCTCTTGAGCGTTCTTTTTTCGAGAAATAAAATAATAAAACAAATTGCTAACGAATACATTGAACCACCCTCGCTTTCGTATAGAATTATTATTTTACTGTATTGCACGTCACCTTGTTTGAATAAATGCCCATGCTTCGTGGGCATATATTTCTTCATCATAAATCATGCATATTCAACTTTCATTCTACTGTAGGTAATTAATGACAGCAGCGACTTAATAGTATAGGAAGTTTTCGGGGTAGGAAAATACTACTTTCAAACAAAATAAAAACATACTAGTATTTTGGCACACCCAATGTGTGTGCATTACTATATAAATTTATATATTTATTTATATTTTAAATTTAGGTGAAATTATAATATTGGAGTTAATTTTAGATTTTTAAGAATATAGAAATTGATTTCAGAATTAATAACCAATTTGGTGTAACTGGTTTCTCATGGCGAGTAGTTATGAAAAGACGTGAGTGAGCAGTTCAGCATTTTAATTAATAAATATAAAGACATAGCTGCTGAGCCTTAATAAAGACATAACTGCTGAGCCTTAATAAAAAATAACTACCCAGTTGGATCAAATTTTGGGTGTAATTGATACACCAAATTGAGTTAAAATTTGACAGTTTTTAAAAGCCCCTGAACATTAATAAAATAGAATAGATATCATGTCTATGCAATAGAGAAATCAAACCGAGTCTTATAACGGAGAATATATAGACGAACCAATATGTACTAATCCCACAATAATAATATAATTATGATTATCTTAGTTTGGCAACCATAGCTTGTGATTTATGCAATGAAGCAAAAAGGCAGAAACTACGTACTAACTGTATTACGAGACATGTGAGTAATGGTTCACTATTCATGCATGTGCAAACCTGCCCGAGATTGGCATTTAATTATTTTTGAATTTTAGTCAAACGGAGAATAAATATTGTTTATATATATAAATATCTTGTTTTCTTGCAACAGTGAATATCCACGTGAAAGAGCCATTATTTGTCGCAATTGCACGTTCGTTTTTCATTAGTCCAAAGAACTTACTACATTTAATACCTCGTACGAGTTGTGTATTAAGATGCCGATTAGTAATTGGGAGTTGCGACAGTTTGGAACCTAATGACACTATTCATTGCATCTGATCCATAATTAAATGTTTTAAAATGAAATATCCATGAGAAATGACAAACGTGGTTTACAATTATGCCTTTTTCCATTGTCCTCTTTAAAGTATATTATACTATACTAATGTTAACAACGGATTGCTCATACTAAAATAGTATGGCTATTTCGAGAATATATATAGGCGGGGTCTAATCCCCGACCTCGTATCCTCGAGTAAATGGGGCCCCCATTCTTATCCCCGTGGTTATCCCGCTCCGTGAAAAATTTGTTGTAAATATTATTGAATCGCATCTCTACTAAATACGAAAGTCAGTTTAATTATATAGGTCATAGTGATGGGCTCGAAAATGAAAATGGGCTATTTTGTTTTTAGTTTTATAATATTGTCTTTTTGAGTTTTTTAAAATGAATTTCTCTTGAATTAGATGACCAAAGTAGCGGCAAGATTAATGCAAGGTTGGTCAATTCACCAGTATATATAAACGCGTTCGTCGATCCGCCACCTAGATAACTCGTCGCTCAACCGACCTCACGACAATTGTTTTCAACTATTAGCCTTAGTACTGTCAAAACGGGACTGGGCCCGCAGGCCGCCCCGCCCCACCAAAGTGGCGGGGCAGGCTCTGCTATTTTAGGCCCGCTTGGAGACGGGCCTGGGCGGGCAAGCCCGCGCTGGCCACGGTCTTTGGCGGGGCGGGCCGCGGGTAGCCTGCCCAAAAATCAAAAAAATATAATTATATTATATAATAGATTTACTAATAAATTATATTGATTTTATGTCATTGAATTATGATTTATACTTTAATAACATAAAAAAATTAATATTAAAGAAGTTGATTAAATTAGATATATATTTCATATTGAAATCCTAATTTTTATATATTTTTTCCATTTTTTTATTTTTATTTTTTTTCTTTTCTAATTTATTAAAACTGGCAGGCTAAGCCCGCTACCTGCCTGAGGCGGGGCGGGCTTGCCCGCCCCCGCCTGTGACGGGCTTTGGCGGGCTACGGGCCGCCCCGCCAATCCGTTTTGGCAGTACTAATTAGCCTTAACCGTTCATGTTATACTAATTTTTAACAAATATGGTTGATACTTTTGTCAACCCATATATATTTGATTTGATAAATAAATATCAAACTTTAAAAATAAGGAAGCTAAATAAAACAAAAAGGCCCAAATAAAAAAAACTCAACAATACAAATGCCGAAAATGCCCAAGAAATAATGGGCCAGAATTATAAAACTGAACTAGAAAAAAGAAAAATATAAAGGCCTGCAGCTTCTTGGTCCTTTTTACATAGTCCAGACTTGCCCCTGACCTAGCCCATGCCCCTTACCTTTCTTCTTCCTTCAGCAGCAGCAGGGGCTCTACAGCGAAAAGCAGCTACGACGGGGCTGCCGCCGGTATAACCCTAAGGGTACCTCGGCCGGTCGGAGGGTCAACTGACCTCCCGAGCCACGCAGTAGGTCCGTCCCTGATAAAGACTAGTTATGATTAGCCCAAACGTGAGCGAAGGATTCAACCATTAGTTTTTAGATATTATGTACATGAGTATTAAACAATCTCAAAATATAGATGGTTATGTTTTTTTGTCTTTGTTTTAACCATATCTTCTATTAGAAATAAATTTATAAAGTTTATGTAGCGTTCTTCTTATCAATTGATCGATTGCGTTGAGTGGTTCGGATGATGTTTACTTCGTGTTATTTAAAGAAGCACAACAAGCACAGAAATTAACAGAATAGGAACGGAATTGCACACAGAATTACGTGGTTCGGGTAATGAACTTGGCCTACATCCACGGGGTCAAAGATCAACTTCTTTATTAATGATTTTCGATCAGATTTACAGAGCACACAACACTATCTCACTTTCGTGTTTTCAACTCTCCCTCACACTCACTTTATATCGAGTTTCGCACGTGCCAAATTCGCGGGAAAATGCTCAGGCGAAATCCCTTTTATAATCAGATGTTGCCCCCCTCACATGCACCTCACGTGACCAACCGAATTAACGGTTTTTAATCCTGCGTTGAAAACGCTTGTGGCGACAAAACAAGTTCGACGATTTCTGTTGAGTTGCTTCGACGGCTTCTGCAGTAAGTCAGCAACTTCTTCAGCAACTCGTCAAGTGCTTGTTCTTCTCTTTTCATCTTGATGGATCAATCTTCACAAATCTCCACCTTGATCATCAACTTAGACAATCTGATCCTTGGCACCTTCTGCACCCTTAATCAGGGTGCATCTTGACAACCAACCAGTTCCAACCTGTAGTTAAACTTTCTGCTTTAAACTGGTTTGGTAAGGGAATCTACAGGGTTATGATCACTTGAGATCTTCTTCACACCAACCTCACCTGAATCCACAATCTCTCTTATGAAATGAAGCCTCACATCTACATGCTTTGTTCGCTCGTGGTGTACATTGTCCTTTGCCAAATACACTGCCCCTTGATTTTCACATAACACATCTACTTTTGCCTGATGAACCTTGAGCTCATGAATGAGTCCACTTAGCCAAATTGCCTCCTTTACAGCTTCAGTTAAGGCAATGTATTCTGCCTCTGTGGTTGAAAGAGCCACCTTTTGCAGCAAAGCTTTCCAACTTATAGCTGTTCCAAAGAGCCACCCTCAGAATCGACAAAACCTTCTATCATTACAGTTTTACCAGAGTCATCTTTACACCTTCTGTAAATCAGGCCCTTGTCTAGTGATCCTTTGACAAATCTTAGTACCCACTTTAAAGCTATCCAATGTTCCCTTCTTGGTCGAGCCATAAATCTGCTTACTATACTCATTGCATAAGCCAAGTCAGGCCTGGTGCACACCATGGCATACATTAGTGAACCTACCACATCTGCATAAGGTATCCCTTTCATGTAAGCTTTTTCCTCAGGTATGATCTTACATGGTTCTTTCCTAAGCTTAAAATGAGCAGCCAGAGGTACTTGCACTGTCTTAGAGTTGCTCATTTCAAACTTCTTTAACACTGAAGTCAGGTAGTTCTTCTGATGAAGTTTCAACCAATGCTCACCTCTGTTTCGAGTGATTTCCATTCCTAAAATCATGTTTGCAGGTCCAAGGTCCTTCATCTCAAACTCATATTTAAGAAGTTCTTTAACGTTTCTGATCACTATCTTGTCTTTGCATGCAACCAACATATCATCCACATATAGTAGTAAGTAACATAGCTGCTGGTTTGAGAGGTTTTAAAATAGATGCATGGTCATACTTGTTTTTGCTGAACTGGTTCCTTGTCATTAACTGATCAAATCTTCTATTCCATTGCGTGGGACTTTATTTCAGTCCATATAATGATCTCTTCAATACGCACACAAGGTCACTTTTCCCAAACTTCTCATATCCCTCGGGCTGTGACAACAGAATCTTTTCTTCAAGGCTGACATACAAAAATGCTGTCTTGACATCTAACTGTTCCAGCTCAAGATTATGTTGAGCTACCAATGAGAGCATCAATATAATGGATTTTTGATTCACCACAGGGGAGACACATCGTTGTAGTCAATTCCTTCCCTTTGGGTGAACCCACGAACCACTAGACTTACTTTGTATTTAACCTTCAAGTCTGATTCCAACTTCTTCTTGTATATCCATTTGCAGCTTATGACCTTATGATCTTTTGGTCTCTCAATTAGTTCTCATGTATCATTTTTAATCAGAGAGGCCATTTCATCATCCATAGCAGATTTCCAAAAGTCTCTACTTTTAATTGCCTCTTGGTATGATTTTGGCCCATCTCCTATTGTTTCAGCCATATTAAATGCAAAAGCTATTACATCACTAGACCATACCTTTGGGGAGCTCTGATATTCCATCTTTATTCTCTTGTGAGCTCTGTTTCAGACCTACCAGTTTCTGCTCAGTTCCCTCTTCAACATTTCCAGAGTTCATCCTCAGATTCTTCATTTTCAGCTTCTTCATGTTCAGGTTGGACTGTCCTTCCATTAGCCTGGAAATTCTCCACCTCAATATGAACTTTCCCAAGAAATTCTGATCCAGTCATCATCTTAGACTTAGCAATTTTTTAAGTTCTTTCCATATTTGTCTTGTCTCATCTGCAAAAGTTACATCCCTGCTCAAAATTGACCTCTTCATTCTTGGTTCAAGATTCCATAGCTTGTAGCCCTTTACGCGCTTAGGATATCCAATGGATATACATTTTACAGCTCTAGAATCCAGCTTGTCTCTTTTGACATGAGCATAAGCTATGCACCCAAACACTTTCAAGTGCTGTAAATTGGGCTTAGAAACCAGACCACACCTCTTCTGGAGTCTTACACTTAAGTGCTATTGATGGACACCTATTTACTAGGTATGTGGCTGTATCAAGAGTTTCTGCCCAGAATGCTTTTGGCAATCCTGCACTCAACAGCATACATCTCGTCCTCTCGAGCAAAGTTCTATTCATCCTCCCAGCAAGCCCATTTTGCTGATGTGTGTATGGTATAGTTCTATGCCTCTTGATCGCTTCAGCTTCACAGAAATCATTGAACTCTTTTGAGCAGAATTCCAACCCATTGTCAGTTCTCAGCATCTTTACTTTCTTTCCTGTTTTGAACTTATCAAATGCTTGATCCTTTGTTTTCAGGGTTATAGTCCAGACCTTCCTTGAGTATTCATCAATAATATACATGAATTATTTTGCTCCACCATGTGACATCACTGATGCAGGGCCCCAAAGGTCTGAATGAAGATAGTCCAGCACCCCTTTTGTACAATGCAAACTAGTTTCAAAAGACTTGAGTCTGTCAATCTTTGATGTCCCAAACATTCGCTGTTTTAATAACTCGGGAAGTCCCCTCTCACTTACATGGCCCAAGCGCTTATGCCGTAGAGAGGCAACGTCTACCTAATCTGTCACTGAAGATGTAGTACCGACAATACTTGAGCCGAGCAAGGGAGAAACTCCATTGCTTTTTACACCTTTCACCACTAGTAGAGAGCCCTTGAATATCTTCACCTTTCCTTTACTTGTGTCTATCCCATAGCCTAAATCATCTAGCATTCCTACTGATATTAGATTCCTTCGTAGTTCAGGAATATACCTTACATTTTCAAGAACAAGTTCACAGCCTGTGTGCATTTTGATCCTCGCTGAGCCTATACCTTTTATCACAGAAGGTGTATAATTTCCTAGCAGCACTTTTCCTCCTTCAATTTTCCTGAACTCTCTCACCCAAGCTTTATTTGAGGTCATGTGAAATGAGCACCCTGAATCCAAAATCCATTCTTTGTGTTTCTCCACTTCAGTAGCATTCAATACTTCTGATGAATCATAGCCATCTGAAACCATAGATACCTCTCCATGTTCCTTCTGCTTTGGTTGGGGACCTTTGCCTCGTTTAGGACACAACGCCTTATGTGTCCTTCCTCATGGAAGTAATAACACTTTATCTTGGCACTGGACTTCGATCTAGACTTCTTTCTGTCAGACCTACCCCAAACACTTAGTATCTCTCTCTGATTTTGAGGCTTAGACTCAATTATGTTGCCTTGAATGTATGGCATAGAGCACATCCTCCAGGCTAAGCTCCTCAGGTGCACACAATAATGTCTCCTTAAAGTGATCATAACTTTTAGGCAATGAGCTCAACAGTAAAACAGCGTGGTCTTCATCAGCAATTTCCTCCTCAAGATCTAAGATCAGCTTTGACCACTTGTCAACTTGTTCTTCAATCGGTTTGTCCTCTTGCATCTTGTATGAATACAATGCTTACTTTAGACACAGCCGATTTGCCAGAGATTTGGTCATATAGAGGCTTTCTAACTTTGTCGACAGACCTGTCGTTGTCTCCTCCTTCGAAACCCGCCTTAACACCTTATCTCCTAAGCAGAGGATTATCACGTTGTGAGCTTTGTCGATCATTTCCTTCTTCTCCACTGCAGACAACTCAGCTGGCATCTTCTTCCCTTCCTTCAGAGCTTCGATTAACCCTTGCTGTGTCAACCGTGCTTTCATCTTCAATCTCCACAGGCTAACTTCATTTTGTCCAGTCAATTTCTCAACATCAAACCGCGCAGCACTCAGCTTCCTCGATTGATTGAATCCATGCTCACCGCACCACTTGTAGCATTCTTCGTGTCAATTGATCGACTGCGTTCAGTAGTGCGGATGATGTTTACTTCGTGTTATTTAATCAAAACTGATAAACGTCTACTAATAAGTTTATTGTACTAGTTATTTGGATCATAATAGAGTATTCTTCATTGTTTCAAGCATTTATATGCTCTATCTACATCTCTTGGCACATTATAGGATCTTAGGATGTCTACCGAGCGAAAATGAGCGGAAAAGGAGCGAAAACAAGGCAAAACGGACAAGTTACGATGCTAACAGGATAGCGTCACGGCCGTGACACATTATGCATGTGACTATTGTGCGAAGCCAAGACTCAACTCGGTCACGGCCGTGACACTTCATGCACCAGGCCGTGACCCAAAGCAGCAACAGCATTAAAAAATTCATATATCCCAATCCAGACCTCAAATTGAGAATTACTTTGGTCAGAATCAAAAATAGAGAGTCTTCTATCCATGGTTAAAATTTCATGTCAATCGGACATTGTTTACCCCTCCATCTGAGAGAAATACGAAACCGTCGCAAGGCTGTTGAAAATGTCACGGCCGTGACGCTACTGCACGAGGCCGTGACGCACGGCAGTGAGCTCATTTTGTGCCCCGACAGTGTCACGGCCGTGAAGGTGTCGAATTTCACTATAAAAGCCCAATTTCGATTCAAAAAGAGGGTAAACCGATCAGAACTCAACCCTAATCCATCAGAGACGAAAAGAGACGCCAAGAACGGAGAACTCCACTCGTGAACTGCAACAGACAGATCAACAACGAAATCACGCCGAATTGAACGAGTAACGAAGATTCATCCACGATACCATCTCAGATCCATCAGTACATCAAGATCATGAGTCTTCCTTCCATGTTTTCTATTTCCTTCGTTGTTTTCCCGTTAATTATGAGTAGCTAAATTCCTTATGTGTTATGGATTAGATGACCGCTAGGTCGAATCGTATTTAAGACATATGTTTATCGTGACTCGTGTGTTTGACTATTTATCTATCTATGAAATTGTTTCTTCGCTTTAATATGTCTATGTGTTAAAGTGAATGTGTGGAAAACGTTTAGGACGACAACTAAACAACGATTAGGCCATTCGTAGAAGATAGGATTCCAGTATAGGACGAAAACAAATACTCGATCTTCGCCGTTAGTAATTACTGAATGAGAACCCCGCGAGCATTTAGGACGACAGCAAATTCGTGAGTGGGTAGAAAATTACTGCGACTTAGCCAAGATCACGTAGGAACGATAATTTATTGTCTTAGATCGATAGCACCTGGCGGGATTTGAATCCCGAGCACATCTTTATTATTTGAAAGCACTCACATCAGTTTTTAGTCGTTTATCTTAATCCCTCGTTGCTTTAGGATTAATCTGTTAGGTTAGTTCGTAAAACAATCTGTGTACTTTATTTAGGCTAGATATCGAGTCGATAAGTTATTACTAGTAATCAAGTTTATTCCTCGTGTTCGATACTCGTTTACTCACTTTGCTACACTGCTAACAATAGGTCCACTGCCTATTGCACGTCGGTGATAGAAATTAAGTATTCGTTTTATTTTACACTTGTCGCACTTGTAATTTATATTAGCACACCGCGTGTCGATCAAGTTTTTGGCACGTTGCTGGGGAATAGATTGATATTAGGAACACCATAGTTCGGTACTTTAGACAATTTATTTGATGTTTTCTTAGTTTTTCATATTTGCGTTATTTGTGTTTTTATAACATTACTACTTTCGGTGTTTCTTCGACGTGTTTATCTGTTCTTCGCTAACTTTCATTTTTGCTTATTGCTAGGTACGATTCGGTAGTGAATGACCCGAAGCCATCCATCGAGTCCCATTATTAACGCAGACCCAGATTTCGAGCGTAAATTGCGAAGGCAACTCAGTTACGACACCGAAGGAGCGACCACTAGCTCTCAGGAACCGTTAGTAAACTATTCAGAGGACAACTCTCAGGAATCGACCCAACACTCTCGAGTAGAAACATCCGTAGATAGCCCAGGCGCAGTAGAAATGGCGGACCATAGAGTGCCCGTTCACAACGTTCCAAAGGAGGAGCAGTCACTACAAGATCTGCTCAAGAATGCCGCACTAGGCGGTATAGAATCAGCGATAGTTATTTCGCTGATCGAAAAGAATAACTTCGAGTTGAAGCATTTTTGGCTTCAGATGATCTCCAAACGGCCCAGATTGAGGGAAATTCAGACGACGATCCTTACTCGCATATGGGCCATCCTAACGGTGACCGACACCGTCAAAATCAATGGGGTCACGGGCGATGCAATCAAGTTAATGATGTTCCCATTCTCACTGAAGAGGGCTCGTGAAGCTCTCTGCTACAGATGCTTGAAATTTAATAGAGGACTACTCGAGGAACAGCTTCATGCGAGGCACCACGAGGTTTAAGACGCCAGGCGCGTTCGGCGTGAGCGAGGAGATGGCTACGAATGCTAAATTTGAGGCGCTCTAGCAACAGATCGCGGCGATGAACTCTCAGCTGCAGATGGTGATTGGAGCCCTACTTCCCTAAGCCGGGCAGACGCAGCCCGTGAACACCGTGACGACCACTACACCATGACAGCATACATCGTACATACCACTATGTGGGGTTTGTGGTGCAGCCCATGAGACGTCCGAATGCAAACTCGGGCAACCCCTAGAGCACGTAGACTACATGGGAAGTACCAAGGCGGCCAGAGAAGCTACCAGCCCCGAGCGCACTCCAACTTGGCGTACGGAAATCAGAACCACCAAGGGCAAGGACCGCCAGGATTTCAACCTAGACCATCCATTTCCAAATTGGGGCACCACGAGAATACCAGAATGCACCCGCAGAGTCAGGATCCGACGATATGAAGGAGATGAAGGACATGATGAAAACGCTCCTCACAATTTCAACAATACCACCGTAGCTCACGAGAGTAAAACGACGAAGATGGAGGAGTACATGGAGGCAAATGACATACGTGCCCAGAACACAGATGCCTCGATTAAGAAGTTGGAGCAGCAGGTGGGCCAATTAGCAATGTAACGGGCGGGGCGAAATCAAGAATTACTCTCAAGCTACACCAAGACAAACCCTAAGGAGTACTGCAACGTGGTAACCCTGAGGAGCAGGGGAGGATTGCAAGAATTTCCCACCAAGTAGAATTCAAAGGAGAAAGATGATTTCGAGGGCCACGACGAGCCAGTGGAGGAAAGCAAGGCGACAGAGTCGAGAAGGTCAAGGATAACAAGGGAAAGGCGTGGCCATCCGTGAAGCCGTACCAGCCGAAGATTCCCTACACAACTTGGTTGAGGAAAACAAAACCTGAAAAAGAGAAGGTCGAACCTAAAATGGAGGAAGTCGCGCCTCAAAAAGAAAAGGCAGAGGAGAATGCGCGACCACCAGTGAGGTCGTACCAGCCGAAGGTTCCCTACCCAGCACGTTTGAAGAAGGACAAAGACGAGGCGCTATTTAGCAGATTTATGGGTATGTGCAAAGAACAACATATTAACTTACCATTTGTTGAAGCTATACGCAGATGCCCAGTTTCGCGCAGTTCCTGAAGGACTTGCTGATGAATCGACGGAAGCTCGAACATGTCTCCATGGTATACCTATGAAGAGAGTGCTCGGCGATACTCCAGAGCAAGGTACCGAAAAAGCTTAAGGACCAGGGAGTTTTACTATTCCTGTCTGATAGGTGATTTAGTAGTCGAGCATGCTTTAGCTGATCTAGGCGCTAGTATAAATTTGATGTTGTATTCTATGTTTAAGTGCTTAGGATTAGGTGAACCACGACCCACTAGGATGAGTATTCAATTGGCCGATAGATCATTAAAATACCCTCTAGGTTTTATCGAAGATGTTCTAGTTAAGGTTGATAAGTTCATTATCCCTGCTGATTTTGTTATCCTAGAGATGGACGGGATGAAAATGTTCCATTGATTCTGGGTAGCCATTCTTAGCTATAGGCGAGGCCATGATAGATGTTAGGAATGGGACGTTAACTTTGACGGTAGATGTGAAAATGTTACGTTTAAAGCTGATTCAATCAAAAATAGTAATGAGCATGATGATAAGTGTTATTACTTAGATGCTTTTGAGCACGATCTCTCGTCTTCTGTGCAAGGTTTATCACAGGTTTTGAGCAAAGAGAAAGTCGACGAGCCCACGATGACCATCGACAAAAACAGCAAAGAAGTTAAGGACAAGAGCCAAGTCGAGGAGCGACCGCCACTAGAGCTGAAACCGCTGCCCGGCGAAAAGCGACACCTCCAAGGTATAGATGTAGGCGAGGGAGACTTAAGCAGAAAAGAGGTGTTGTAGCTCGACTTCCAGCCACCCTAAGCGAACGAAAGCATGTCCGGCTAAAGACGGTAAAGGAAGCGCTTCTTGGGAGGCAACCCATGTTTTATTTATACAGTACTTTCTTTTATTTCAGGAGCGACCGCCACTAGTTCCTTTTTACGTTTCATTTTCTTTTCAGTTATGTCAGGATATCACGAGTCACGATCCACAACTTCACGGTTTCAGTCATGACTGCGTCACTTATTCATCAGGGAAGTCCCGTTCTTTTTAACCTTCTTTTTCCTTTCTTTATTCATTTTTAGGTTGAGGACAACGTAGGTCTTAAGTGGGGGAAGGGGAATTTAGGTTGAGAATTTACGTAAAATATATTTTTTTATGAAGTGTCCGTGAGCTACTAATGTGTTGGAAAGGCATGAATTCTTTGAAGTCGAGCATGATTAGTTGCGACTATCTCAAGTCCGTTTGCATTTTATGAAATTTCGTGAGCGATTAGGACATGCATGATTGATTGAATCATGTCTGCTTGGATAGACATGTCGCTACTTTGAGAGATCCGTACACATAACATGTTTCCGTTGCGAGAGTTTGAGCCTGACTAGTCTATATCTCTCTAGAACTTGCATGTTTTATACGCGTTGAAACTGTTTGTGGTGTGTTAGTGTGAAAATGACGAGGGCATTAGGAAATAAGTCTAGGGCCAAAATTTTCCACCCACGCTATCCCCATAGTTAACCACGTTGAGCCTGAGCCTATTCGTTTCTCATGATGTACAATAAATAAGCCGCTAACCCAAATAAGCCCCCAGAGATACTAAGCACCAGTAGCAGATGTCGAACTTGATGGTTAATTCTTTAATATCTGATTTAATGTTCTTCTCTGTTATTCGGTGAAATGACTCGATCCTACTTGACCGTTTTCTGGAATGACCCGATCCCTTGTATAAAGCCCGCCCATAAACCTTTTGCTAGATATAGGTTTTTGGTAATAAGTATCCCTAGGTACACGGCATTCACTGTGACAATGTATTCTTTGCGACAAAAGCCAAATCTTGATGTTTTTAGGGAGTAAGGGCAGTGCATAAATCAGATCATAACTACGGTGAAAGGGTAGAAAATGAAAGGGAACTGAGTTGAGAGAGTCGGGCAGAAAAGTCTAGGATTTCAGAGCGAGAATGTTAAGTCTTATGTTGAGGCATGCTACTGTCAGTTTGATCATGCTATATATTTGAGTATTCGCTGATGTCTTAGCTTAGGATTACGTTTGTCACTGTCTATGCTTGTCGTCTCATTATTATTTGATCCCGTTTCGACCCAAAAGACCCTCGAATTTACGCTTGCCGCCTTAAGCAGAAGATATGCAATATGCAAGCATATGGTAGGAGTTGGACTAGCGCACTATTTTAGCTATTCACTGATATACTAGCCTATACACTGAGCGCTTTGAGTGAATCAATGTGAGGTGTGGGTCTTGATTTGTAGTGCTAAGGAAATTCAGGTTGATAGGTGCCAATCATTAGTGTACTGTCTATGATTGTTTGCTTGGTTACATTTTGTGCTTTCTAGCTATGATAATAAGTTGCAAACAATTATGCCGTCATCTTGATTTGATGCCTTTTCCTATATCTAATTTACTTGAGAACAAGCAAATGCTTAAGTGTGGGGAGGTTTGATAAACGTCTACTAATACGTTTATTGTACTAGTTATTTGGGTCATAATAGAGTATTCTTCATTATTTCATGCATTTATATACTTTATTTACACCTCTTTGCACATTGTGGGACCTTAGGATGAGCGAAAATGAGCGAAAAAGGAGCAAAAACAAGGCAAAACGGACAAGTTACGATGCTGACAAGAAAGCGTCACGGCCGTGACACATTATGCATGTGACTATTGTGCGAAGCCAAGATTCAACTCAGTCACGGCCGTGACACTTCTTGCGCCAGGCCGTGACCCAAAGCAGTAGCAGCATTAAAAAAATCATATATCCCAATCCAGACCACGTATTGAGAATCCCTTCGGTCAGAGTCACGTGGAAAGTCTTCTATCTATGGTTAAAATTTCAGGTCAATCGGACATCGTTCACCCCTCCATCTGAGAGAATTACGAAACTGTCGCAAGGCTGTTGGAAGTGTCACGGCCGTGACACTACTGCACGAGGCCGTGACGCACGACAGTGAGCTCATTTTGTGCCCCGACAATGTCACGGAAGTGAAGGCCCATGTCCCAGGCCGTGAAGGTGTCGAATTTCACTATAAAAGCCCGGTTTTGATTCAAAAAGAGGGGAAACCGATCAGAACTCAACCCTAATCCATCAGAGACGAAAAGAGACGCCAAGAACGGAGAACTCCACTCGTGAAGCGCAACAGACGGATCAACGACGAAATCACGCCGAATTGAATGCACGACACCATCTCAGATCCATCAGTACATCAAGATCATGAGTCTTCCTTCCATGTTTTATATTTCCTTCGTTGTTTTCCCGTTAATTATGAGTAGCTAAATCCCTTATGTGTTTGGAATTAGATGAACGTCAGGTCGAATCGTATTTAATACATATGTTTATCGTGACTCGTGTGTTTGACTATTTATCTATCTATGAATTGTTTCTTTGCTCTAATATGTCTATGTATTAAAGTGAATGTGTGGAAAATCGTTTAGGGCGACAACTAAACAACGATTAGGCCATTCGTAGAAGATAGGATTACAGTATAGGACGAAAACAAATACTCGATCCTCGCCGTTAGTAATTACTGAATTTTAGATCCCCGCGAGCGTTTAGGGCGACAGCAAATTCGTGAGTGGGTAGAAAATTACTGCGACTTAGCCAAAATCACGTAGAACGATAATTTATTGTCTTAGATCGATAGCACCTAGCGGGATTCGAATCCCGAGCACATCTTTATTATTTGAAAGCACTCACATCAGTTTTTAGTCGTTTATCTTAACATGATATCCGTTATTACGAATAACTTTAAAGCTCAATAAATTTCTTTGAGACTTAGGAGAATATAAGGCATTTTCAATTATCAGCCTTGTCCCTTTAGGCAGTAAAACGCTAGCTCTTCCGGAGCCTTCAATTATATTTGTACTACCTGATATAGTAATAACGCTTTCTTCTCAAGATGATCAAAATATTTCTTGTTTCTTAAAATCGTATGAGTCGTTGCACAGTCTGCAAGACATAATTCTCCATTGCACATGCTCGTATCCATTGTATAAATATCCTTAACAAATATAGAATATCATATCATTAATGACTAAATAAAACAAGAAAATTGCATGTATGAGTAGCAAGATATAAACATTAGTATATATAAAATATTTGCATACATAAAATTTCATCTCCAATGATAACTTCTTCCATAATATTCGAATGAATGTTTGATAAATATTAGCTATGAAACCGATTTTCTGATCCGCAATTTTGAGCAACGTCTTGTTTCCAAATTTCTTCACCTTGAATTATAAAGATCTACGGGATCTTTTGGTGCGAATAAAGATTCAATAATCGCGACGATAATATTATTCTCGATAACGGTCTTTTACTCAACATTTATTCTCGTTTATTTATCACATTTTTCGCTTCGGGGAAAATCTTTTGAACATTCACTCATAACATTTCATTCTCGTTTATTTATCACTTTGTCCGCTTCGGGGAAAATCTATTTTTTTCACAACGATAAACATACACAACCATCCATTCACTTCTCGGAATGTCGTACATTCACTTCGGGAAATGTCGTAATCAAAATATCAATCATAATTAACCTTTTATTTTCACGATTCACTTCTCGGAATGTCGTACATTCACTTCGGGAAATGTCGTAATCAAAATATCAATCATAATTAACCTTTTATTTTCACGATTCAGATTTTAAGTCAACATATCACAATATCGAAAGCAACAAATTCTAAGCTCGCCAAATTCGACATATACTATCATGAGATCAGAAATATGTTAACAATAAATCATATAATATAACTAATCAAAATCATAAGATCCAAAAATATATGTAACATTCGTTTAATTAATTTATGTAAGGTCCGATAAGGTAATTATGGTATCCGTGTCTGTTGTCCAAACTCCGTATCATGTCCAAAATCCGGGTCCATAGTACAAAATACATGTCCATCGTCCATAGTCCATAGTCCGTACAATAAGTAATTAATTTAAAGTGGTTTAATAATTTAATCAAATATTGTTTTAATTTTTTTATTCTTAAAAAAAAAAAACCACACGCCACCAAGATGATTCGAAATCTGGACCTCTCACCACAAATGATGATATTCCGCGATACCACTCGGCTAGAGGCATTTTGTTGTATAATTTACTTCTTCTTTTTTTCTTAAATATCTATGGTGTACGATTAATGTAAACAAAATTACTGTACATAAAAATAAAATACCTCACTCGTGAAATAATCTTGACGGACGTTGATCGTTGCCGGAGACCGCTTGTGCTCACTCGTGAAATTATCTCGACGGAGGTTGATCGTTGCCGGAGAACGCTCGTGCTGATAACGTGTTATAAAAATATTATTGTGATTAATATTTATGTTATGATTATTATGATATATAATTATAGAGAGAAATATTTAGAGAGATGATATGATATAAGTATGAATCAATTCAATACTTGGTGTATTTTTACAATACAACTCAAGTTGCCTATTTATAGGCAAATTTCTCAAATTACAACCACAAAATAAAATATTACATTTTCATAAAATAATCACAACTAATTCATAATCTCATCTATCCCATTCTAATTTAACAACTCCATATACATCCACTACAATATTTCATAATTACTCCAAAGAACTAAAGAAGGGAACCCATAATACCATGGATAAGAATAAAGTAGAAATTTTGTGCTTTATCTTTGGTTTTAAGAAGAATTGCATGTTATTATGGTTATATTATTTGCTCGAGTAATCCTACCCAATCCAAGTATGATATTGCTTCTTATACTCTCAGAATGTGAGTAATCTCGATCTTCTAAACATGTCCCAAATTCGCATAGTAAGCCAAATACTAAAGCAAATTGAAAGATCATATATTATATGTAAATCATAAGCCAGACTAAACCGAAAGCAAGGTTCAAGACAACCTTAAAAGCAAAGCATAAACGAGTCCAATTCCAATCCAAGCTACCAAAGGAGTTCAGCAACAGAGTGTACTGAATTATAATAAAATATATAACATAAATGGAACAAATATCTCATCTCAGAATCAAATCAACATAAAAATAAAAAGCTCAATCAATTATCAGCTTCAGCGTCCTTATACTTGAGGAGAACCTTTTCGCAGCTGCTCAAAGGAGTCGCCTTTAGGAAACCCATGGCGTTGGCGAACCTCGCGTGTGACGTCATCCCATTGTTGTCCGTGAGTATCACGCGCGCTCGGTCGCGTCCGGCGTCTGGCTCGCTGCACTCCGAGTCAGACGACTTGACAAGTACGGCGTCGCAGACGTCGTCGCCGCGGTCGCCGTGGACCAAGAACTTGTACTGTCCGGCGGCGTCCGTCACCGCCTCGTCGGTGAAGGTGACGGCGCTGGTCGTACGGTCCCTACACTCTAGCCTAACGACGGCCTCTGAATAAAAATAAAAAAAGAATCACAACCAAAGATTAAATCTTTCCATTATCAGATCTGCTAAAGACAGCAACAGATCTGGTCAGAAAAAGGGCTCGCCTGAAAGGTACTTAGTGGCTTCAGTTTCATAGCCACACCGACATGTGTCGCAGTAGACCGAGCCCTTCACAAGAAAGGGGTCGCTTGAGAGCTTAGCGCTCGCCATGGAAGCTACGGCGCAGAGAGCGAAGAGAATCATCAAAGCTTTTGCCATTGTTGTAAACGGTGGTAAAGATTTGATCTTTGGGACTATTGATTGAGGAAATGGGTAACTGCTAGAAGAACAATCAATGCTCTGTGAGTATAAATGGGAAAGTGAGGAGTCGGTGGGAAGATTTAGTTTTACGCGGTGGTGTGTGCTGTCTTAAAGCTAGATGTCACATGGGATGAGATTATTGCTATAAAGAAGAGAAAATAAAAAGAAAAGAAAATAAAGAAAGGAAAATGCGCGTTTCACGGCAATCATAGGATGGTGTGGGGCCCAGTGTTGCCATGCTTTGATATGGGGTTACTAATTAAGTTTTGGTCAGGTGATAAAAGCTTAAACCTTTTGATGATTTTAAATTGATTTCGTTGTAATAATAGTAGGAGTGGATCGATGTGAAGAATCTTAATTACAAGGATTGTAATTTAATCTTGGAGATTGATCAAGCTTTCGTTCAACAAGAGTTAATCAGTGCATGCCTTGCCTTTCAGTTACGCTAAATGCATGTTAGTGACACCTCGGAAACAACACTGCTAATGTGTGGTTGTCAGCCGATTTATAGCAAATTAACACATACGTTACTCGTTAGGATTAATATTCTGATATCTTCTTTTTTTTTTTTAAGCTAGTTTTTTCATATTTAATGGATCTGCCGCTCATAGAGCTGAAAATATGGTCCTGAGTCCATGGGCTAGCCCGACCGGGCCCTAAAAAACACCGGGCTCCGGCCTCAAATTCCAAAACCCGAAAAATAATTGGGCTGTTTGGCCCCTAACAGTCGGGCCCATTGGCCCGCTTTATTTGTTTTCTCTTTCGTTGGCCCACAGCCTCTGCAGCTGCTCTGCTCCTCAACCTACTCTTTATAGAACTTTCTCCAACAGAGGATGGCTGAGAACTCAAACCAAATCTTCTAGCTATTGTTTTGGCCATTTTCTTCCTCTGAGTTTGAGCTGAAGTGACAGACTGAGATGGGGGATCACATTGGTGCTCAGATGGATCAAGCTCAGGTTGTTGACCCTCTGGTGGCAGCTCGAGATCAGATGGGGGGTCTGATGGTTGAGCCTGTTGATTATCTTCTGGTTGAGCATCAAATGGGAGATCAAATGGCTCAAGCTCGGGTTGTTGCTGAGGTTTCTCCATCTCTAGAGGTATAACATCAAGTGGTTCTCCCCGTCTCATCTTTCTTTTCTCCATTGCCAACTCCCAGGTCAGCCCTGGCATTGAAGCTTCACATACAATAAAGTTAATTTTCTCCTCCATATTAACCTCAAACACCCTCATTAAGGTTGTGTCATCCATCACTTCGAAATTCTGACCCTGATAATTGTGGGAGAGCAAGGGATACTGGGCAATTATACACTGATTTCAGCAAATCCATCCACAATGGAGTCAAATAAGTCCATCATCAAACATCTGTCTGTGTCAACATCAGCCTCAATCGATTGACCTTTCCATTCTATATTAACCGTTCTTTTCTCCATTCTGCACAAAATTGAGTTTGACGTAAGATTGGCAAGTAAAAACATGGCATATTTATCAAATTCATATCAGTTCTCTGTCAACACCTGTTAGCTACGGCTGAACCAATTAAATATAGGAAGCAAATGGGCAAAACAGATGAACAATACGATGCAAACTAAAGAAGTAATCAACCAATTATAGCTCGGCTCGTCCCCACCCCACCCTTCGAACGAAAACAAGAAACGGTTTTACTGTTCGAGCAAAGAAGATTTAGTTACCTTTTATCACTGTTCGAGCACTTTTCCCTGACCCAGATTCGCTCTAATACGTGAAAGCAAGATCTTCGAGAACAAATTCGACCTTTGGAGGGAATCTCGATCGAATGATATGATTTTACTCCTTCGTGATCCGTGGACAAACCCTAGTTTCTCGTGGGTGTATTGCTTCAATCGATCTCAGAGGTGAGATTTGGGGCTTCAATCGCTATAACTGGTTTGATTTGCAATTGGGAGCAGTCATGGTCGAAGTTTCCTCACAAATCCTAGAAAATTGATTCGAAGCTCCAAACTGAAAAAAAGAAAAAAAAAATGAAAAGTTTTCTGATTCGATGCATCAGATTGCTGATAAGTTGTTTAGTTTTGATTTTAAGGTTATTTCAGTCTTTTCAGTTATTTTCCTCAACCATTGACGGCTTAAACACCAAAAAACGTCGATTTGGTCTTGGAGGGTTACGGGACTATAATTTGTAATAATACAGGGGTACCAATCGGAACCAAAAATAACATTGGGCACCAACCGGAAAACGCTTAACCACAGGGGCACCATACGGAATTCCCCTATTTTATTTATAAAATTCAATAAAAAATCGCATAAATTATAATTAATAATGAACAAATAAAAGTTTTTAAATATATAAATTTAAAAATATTAAAAAATCTAAGCCCGACAAGCTGCCCGACCCATCAAGCGGCGGGCTCGAGCCTAAGAATTTTAACCCGTACGGATTCGGGTCAGCCTGATCCGGCCGCTAACAATCGGGCGTCCCGCTCAATCCAGGCCGGGCGGGCTGGTCCGCCCAAAAATTCAGCTCTAGCTGCTATAACGGGCCTTGTTGGGCCCCGTTTCTCTTTTGGACTGGTTCTCCAACACAATTTCATATTGGGCTGATACTTAGGCTCCGTTTGGTTTACGGATTTTGACGTGGAAGAAAAGGAAAAGTGAAATGGTGCGACACGTGAAGCATAATGTACAACGATTCAATGCGTGTAGCCACACTTTTCTTTTCTTTTCCGCGTCGAATTCCGCGGACCAAACGCACCCTTAGGCTCCGTTTGGTTCGTGGATTTCGACGTGGAAAAGAAAAGAAAAAGCATGATTGTACAACACGTGAAACGTAATGTACAATGATTCGATGCGTAACACCACACTTTTCTTTTATTTTCCGTGTCGATTTCCGCGGACCAAACGCACCCTTAATGAGCTCTCAACTGGAGAGAAATTGAGGCCCATATGCCATATAGTCAAAATTGAGCCCAAAAAACATGCCTTTTGTACTCGAGCCGATTTCACCGTTGGTTAGATTAAAAGCTTTTTGCGCTTCTACATTAATTCCTAATTGATTTTATATTGGTGATCTAAGTGATCTTATATGTTGGGGGTTAAAGGTTTTTCCTTTCTGTAGTACCAAAAACAGGAAATAAACGAGTTATTAGTGAGGCGTACCGTTCAAAACTTGAGCAAGCTAGTACGAAGGTTATAATAGTTATATCAAGCTCAAAAAAGATATCAACACATACCAATCTATGTAGTTTTGAAACATGCCAAAATTTGTAGCTTGTACTAAAATGTAATCCATATCTTATGTATCACAACAAAGTTGCATAGGACAAAGCAATTAGGTAATGGTTAGGACATTAGGTTTGGCCTTTTAGGTTGGTAACGAATATGTCAATAGGACTCATAAATGGCGTGAAATGTCTCCCAAATGGAGACTGAAACCTCCCAACATTTCAGTGTGCTGTTCCAAAGTTTGAGGGTGAGCCCACCAATGCGTGGCACAAACCTTTTGACAATAATTAGAACCAAATGCACATTATTGTTTCCTTAAAACATGATAAAATACAATATATATTCTCACCTTTATTGCTATCTTTCTATAAATTATTTTTTCCACACCAAAAAAACCAATCAGATTAGAAAGGTAACATGCTAGAAAAAAATGGGCAAATGACGTTTTCATTTAGTTGTTTTAATTACATCAAACCAAGAAAATTAGAAATGAAAAAGAAACGATTAAGACTTCTTTTTGTCCTTGTTAAAAAATTACAGTGCGTGCATTATTCGACAATCCATATTAACTCCACAAAACCCACCCTTCTCTCCCTCTCTCAAAGTCCCTTTATATAGTCTTACAACACTTCTTATTTTCACCATCCCAAAGACCAAGTAAAATTTACACAAAAAAAAAAGACACTAATTTCATGCTGGGCGAAAAAAGAACAAGTGGGATCATCACCACCGCCTGTCTGGCCGAGGCGGCCCCACTTGAAGTGCAGCCACCACCGATGAGTCTGGATGGCAAAACGTCGACTAACTATGGTTGGAATTATTACCATGGTAGTTATGGAGACTCATCATCAGTTGAGTTCTTGAAGACATGTGGTCTGTGTAGCCGTTGGTTGTCCCCAGGCCGTGATATCTATATGTACAAGTATGTCTTAAAATCATATGTTTTTCGGTCTTACATAATTTGTTTTACTGTCACTTGATAGTTTGATTAGCTGTTTAGTGTAAGATCTTAAAATTTTAAATTAGCTAACCTATACTCTTTTATCAAGTCTCGGGGCATTATATAAACCGTCATTTGGTGTCTCAGTGTATAGAGTAATTACAAAAATGTATTAAGTCAAAGAAAATCACCCACTAACGATATTTTCATATTCTCAACTTTATCCCTTTATTTTTAGTTAAATATTATTTTAAAATTAATATATTATATAGCACACATATTTAATTGTGCACAAAATACTAGTAAAAATAAAGGGTAAATATAACCCCACATGGTTATATTGAAATCCATGTTGCTACCCTATACTTTTTTTTTTTTTTTTTTTTTTTTTTAATTCAGGGAAACTCTCTTGTGTTTGTGCTTACCTTAGCACCACACTCATGTTGTCTAAACCTATCATCCTATCCCCCATATAGAGGGTGTAAATGATAAGGAGCGCAAGATTGAATAAACCACGAGGAATTTCTATGCAATTTTCAAGCATAGGGATTTTAATGCATTTTGATTAAATCCACATGGGAGTTTTATGCATTTTAGCCAAAATTTAAAATTTATTTCAATTACAGGGGCAATGCAGCATTTTGCAGCGAGGAGTGCAGGGAGCAGCAGATGAAGCAAGACAAGAAGAGTAAAGGGAGACGAACCGCCGCCGCCTATAAGGAGGAGCACCGCCACGACGTGGAGGCAGTCGCTGCTGCTGAAGAAGCCTCCGGCAAGAATAATGGGACAACTGCGTCGGCCTAGTTACTATTTATTAGTCCACGAGTATGGAGGAAAGTTAAATGAATGCTTTGTTACGTATGTAGATATCGCCTGTATTTCAGCTTTATGCAAATGAATGTAATCTCAGTCACTGTTTTATGTTGTTACATATGTACTAAATAAGCACAATCGAATGATCGCGTCTAAGGGACAAAAGATTCAACTAAGAAACAAAAGATGACAATGAAAGTTTCCATAATAATCATACAATGAAACCAAACGGCTCGCAAATAATGTTCTCTTGCCAGCAGTGTTCAGTATATAGTAGTACAATAATCTCCTAGTAATTACCTCCAAATATCCAGTCAAAAGAAAACAAATCCTATACTCGACCCCTAATTCGTCGACACTTACATTAAGAAAACCCATTCATATTCACCAGCTAGACGTTAGATGAACGTTAAGAAAGATGTGCTTCAACTTGCCAATTGCCATACACTATCAAGAAGAAGGGAAAGTTCGTAGTTATCAGGAAAAGTGACCATGATGAGAGGGAGCAAGAGGAGATTGGATTACTAGCGAAGGAGATTGAGAATGGAACAAGCAAAGAGAAACTGAAACATTCGCTCAAGGAGAAGAGAAACTCGCTTGCCCACATTATGTGTAATACTGCCCAACTATCATCACTGTATGTTAACTACCTTTTTCATCTTCGAAGTTCAATCATGGCTATAACTATGATGTTGTATCTCATACTATGAATGCAAATCCGTAACACATACTATATTCGTGTTTGTACATACTTCCTTCAGACAAGTCTAATCCCACATAGAGAAATAAAGACCATATCATTGTTCGGAAAGATATCTGAACAAGTCACTCTACTTAAAAAACAATGAGCAAATCGGAACATCTAGCAGAGAAAGGAGCACGTGCCTCAACGAACAGTCGAGAGAAATACAACAGTTTGATCATTCATACTTACTCATATCCTCGTGCACGATGTGTCGAAATCATCAGGGGCAACCCTTGCTATCCAATTGCTCAGCGTTTTCTTGACGTCCCCATGATTAACGTAAGCCAATTCGTACATGCTGCATAGATTGACCACCACAGTTTCATCCAAAGCAACGGTGGGCACCCTCTCCAAAGCCCCTTCCAACACTTTGATCCCATCTGATAAATCCCTCATGTACATCAAGCAGAGTGCTTTGTTGTTCAACGCCACCACGTCTTTCGCGTCTCTTTCAACGCAGCTATCGTACTCTCTTACAGCAGATGCGTAATCCTTTTCAACCAAATACACCAATGCCTTGTTTCTGCCGATCAAATTCCTCAATAACCCCACATCACCATCTTCGTCGCTGTTGTCCCCAATCTTGGCGATGCATATCTTTTCTACAGAATCGAAACAGTCCTTCGCACCGGTCAGATCGCCATACATCATTTTCACGTACCCCGATTTCGACAGAATATACGGATCTTCCTCGCCATTTTCTCTGACAACCTCGTTCAACAAGTCCAAACAAACCCTAAATTCCTTCGCATTCAGGTGAAGACCCACGATCGTGTTGGCCACGTGCAACTCCCGCTTCTTCCACAAATCCAAAGATATATCACCAGCATTATCTTCAATTAGCCTTTGTTTCTTGGCGCGAACGAAGAGAAGGAGAGAATAGAACCGATCTAGGGTTAGCTTGCTGTTGCCCAAGGTCGAAGGCAGCAGCGCGTGCAGCCACCTAAGGGCGAATGGAACCATGGACCCACGGGCGTGGCCGGGGTAATGGTCTGGGAACGATTCGAATCGAAAGTGGGGAGAATCGAGGTCGACGGCGTCGTTTTGCTGGAGGGCGTTGGCCAGGAGGGTGTTGGCATCGTTGAATCGCCGGAGCTTGAAGAGGGAGAGGAGGTGGTAGGCGAGGTAGACGAGGTGGTGGTGGGGCTTGGAGGAGGAATTGGTGGCGTGATGGGGGATTTTGTGGAGCAGTGAAATCCACGCGCCGCGGCACGAGTGGTCGTGGAGGACGGTGAGGTCGGGGCAGTAAGAGTCTAGAGAGGTGTAGTAATGGCTTGAGAGTGGATATTCGTCCATTGTTTGGGTTGGTTGTGCTCTGTGCTCAGATTGCCGTGTTCTGTTTTCGTTCTAAGAATAATCTTCGACTTATTCCGAATTAATTTACAAGGGCCTGGGCCCAAAATTTTTATAACGAGTAATGTGGCGAGAACTGACATTTTTAGTCCCGATGTTTGGGGCAATGGACATTTCTGGTCTCCATTGTTACGAGGTGACACTTTTAGTCTCCAAGATTACCGATTTTAGACCATTTTCGTATCTCGATTAATTTAATCGCTAATTTAGACGAAATTTAACACGCGAGAGTACATGATCTCCTTTTACTCGACGCAAAAGCTCATAACACATCTTCTTCGACTTAATCGCACACGAACATCATTATACATCACATGTAGAAAATGATCGACAACCTTGAAAATGAGTTAAATGTGATACGCAATGATGCTCACGTGCTTTTAAGTCGAATAAGAAGATGCGCTATGAGGTTTAATGTCGAGTAAAAGGAAATGAGAAGTTCTCACGTGTTAAATTTCGTCTAAATTAAGCGATTAAATTAATCGAGGGACCAAAACCGTGCAAAATCGGTAACAATGAAGACTCAAAGTGTCACATTGAAACATGGAGGACCAGAAACGCTCATACCCCAAACATCTGGGACTAAAAATTGTCGTTCGGCCAATAATGTGCACTAGTATTTTCTGCATGCGTGCTATTTAATATACAAATTTATTTGTTGTTTTACTTTAAAATAATCAATAATTAAATATGGAGGAGCAAAACTGAGAATGTAAAAATGACACAATGAAAAAATGCAATTGGCAGTTTTCTTTCAATTTTAAATTATATTCTTATTAATCTAAATTAATAGACCAAATCCTAATATTTTACACCTAAGTCATGAGGCTTAATAAAAAGAGTATAGGTGCCAAACATGATAATCTAACATTCGAAAGCCTAGCTAGTGTTACAAAGAAAGAAAAAGAGTGACAAACATGTAATATTATTTTACGTATGAGAATAAAATATAAATATATAATCGTCTTAATTTCGAGAGTTGTAAGTAGTATAAAATGTTTTAATCATGAAATTTTGATTTTGTCGTATTAATGATATAAAATTTTGATATGATTGCTGAAAGTAATAATAAAGGGTAAAATTGTAACTTCATGTTACAGACCATATTAATTAGAATATTAAATACTATTGTTACACAAACATATTAAGAATTAAAAGGCCATTTTCATATTTAGTAGGGTGGACTTTGCCCTTGGTCAAGTTAGTTTGTTTTATATTGGGTGTTTTTAATATGAGTCATAAGTTATGCTGGAAATTGACAACTAAACAAGACAAATTGCTATAAAATGGAACTTTTTGACGTATTCACTGACTAAATGCGGCCATTAAAAAAAGAAAAAAAATATCACTCGGTTTCCTTTAATTAACTCAGTTCTTAGAAATACTAATGGCCAATTGGCATTTTTGCATTAAGTCTAATTACATCTTCCAAAACAGTAAACGATCGGCACAATATTGCATCGTAACCAATAAAAAGATCGCTTGGTTTCCTTTAGTTAACTCGTTTCTTCGAAACAATGATGGAAAATTGGCATTTTGCCATTAAGTCTAAGTACATCCTTCCAAAACAGTAAATGACCTGCCCAATGTGTGTATATTGCATCATAACCAATAATAATCGCTCGGTTTCCTTTAATTAACTCGTTATTAGAAACACTATTGGCAAATTGGCAGTTCCAAAACAGCAAAATATGTGCAGATTGCATAATAACCAATAAATAACCATAAATACATGTACAGAAAACCATACACAAGAAGAGATGGAAATCATGTTTCCCACCCATCCCCGGCTCCGAATCGACACCGTTTGAGTCAAACGGTGATTCACCGTTCCCCGATTATGTTTATTAACAAATAATAAAAAGAATCAATTGAAGATTTTCAACATCTCTCAATTCAAGATTATTTTGAAAATAACAATCACTCATATTCTTCACAATACACTCATATTTCAATCACATATTATATTAACTTTTTTGTACTTCAATATCATATTTTAAATATTAGTTTGTCTATATTACTTAGCTTTGTTCAAAATATTTTTAGTTTGTTGAATATACATGGGGAAACCCGAATCACCAGGGAGAACCTGATCCCCGAACGATGATCCTCCATCCCCGAACCAGTTCATCATAAGCGGTGAAATAGTAGGGATAAAATTGAGAATGTGAATTCGGTATGGGGACGGTATGTCCAATACCAGCCATGAACCCGTCCATTGCCAACCCTAGTTTTCAGTCACGCACTAAATTTAAAAACACTACGCGCGCTTCGTGTGATCGTTCGGTACTAAATGCAGTGCATCTGCGATGCTGCGGTCATCACGAAGTAGAAGGTAAACGTTCCCACGAAATGTTCCACAACGTTTTGAGAAATGTTGCAGCTTGAGAAAACAACCAAAATATGTCATTCCTATATCAAGAACAACGAAACGGTACAAAGCTGTGATAATATAAATAACACAAAGACATTGAACTAATGAACATACAGCAACACATCAATTTCTAAGAAGTGCATAAAGAACACAATATAACAACACAAAAAGAATATACCCATCAAGAACATTAAATTGAAATCTGTCGCCTCGTCATCATCAGGGGTTGGACCCTGATAGAGTCTTGGCATCTAACTGTGAGACCTAGCAGCGGCGTAATGTGGACTTTATAGCATCTAACTCTATGAGGACAAGATCCACCCAAGCCTCTTATCTGATGCGTGGGAGACTCAACGATTGAAGTGGCAACAGTAGGATTTTCCTTTGAATTTGTGGTGAACAAAGCCAAGAATAGAGGCAAGAGCAAACTTTTGGAACTGGTGGGACGACTGACGGAACGAACATGTGTGAGTTTTTCTTGAGAGTATTTCTTGAATAGATTTTGTGAATATAACCGCTACAACTCAACTATAAGGGTGTGTATGCTTTGTGTCAGACTCATTTGTTGTACATAAATGTGTTGACATTTTGTTAGGCAGCAATATTGTTTGGCAAAATAAACTGCTTAATGTGGATGTCAAAGGCTTCAACATGTTGCTTTTCGGAGATATGCTCAACTCTGACTGTCTCCACGCATACTTAGATTGGAAATGTATACGGAGTCCACGCATATTTGTCTTCCCGAGTTATGCAAGATGAACACTTCAGAAAAGGTGCTGGTTGAATAGAATGAAGAAAATTAATGCAGATAAGGTGGAGTTCTTTCTCAATGGATTGCTGACAGGCAGTAAAAGTTTGTTAGATTGACTTACCGAAGATGTATTGACGCTAGGGGTGAGCAAAAATATCCGAAAACCGGATTCCGATCCGGTATCCGGTTATCAAAACCCGAAAAAACGGATATCCGATTTTAAAAACCGGATCGGATATCCAATCCGATTTATTTTAAAATAAACCGGATCGGATACGGATAGTGGTTTGTCTAAAATCCGGATATCCGATATCCGGTTTTATATTTAAAAAAATAAAAAAATAGTCCAAAAAGAAAAATGAAGGTCCAAAAATGAAAAAAATCTTCAAGTAGAATATTTAAATTTATATTATTTTATTATTGCAAAAAACTTTGTTAGAGAACTGAGATAAAAAAAACATAAAAACATCGAGATGCAAGTTAAAAAATTAATGTGAATTTGTGGTATTGTGTTTATTATTTATTATGTAACTTCGAATCATAAATTCACATATTGTGTGAAATATTATGTGTAGAAATTTTTATATTAAAAAATATATATTTTTATTGTGATAAGAAACAAAAAATATGATTTTAAAAATAAAACAAATGAAAATAAGAAAAATAAATTTAAAAACCGGATGCGGATATCCGATAAAAATATCCGAATAGACCGGATATCCGATTTTCGGATATCCGATTAAAACCGGAGCGGATACGGATACCATTTTTCGATATCCGAAAATCCGGATATCCGAATTTCGGATATCCGAAAAACCGGATATCCGGTTTTGCTCACCCCTAATTGACGCGATGCAAGTATATAATTTCTCATATTTTGCCAAGACACACTTGGGCAGGGCTCTTTTCGATGCATACACAAATGTTTATCCTTCATGGTTCTCTGCACGCATACCGAATTCAGTTTGCCAGGGGAGTATTCCTAAGTAGCTCACTTCCGTATATTTTTCAGGTGAACTATTGTAAATAACATAAATAAAAAAAATATGTGTAGTGATATTTCAATTACGAGATTAAACATACTATTATATCAATAAAAGAGGAACTAGAACAAAAGCCCGACATCATGGATTGTGGAGTTCATGATGTGTTGACAGGGAAAAACAATCATGTCGACGCTTCCGCGTATAATGAATAACAATGAGAAGTTGATATTGATGAGTATCGTGTCACTATGCCTGCCCAAATATTGCATGACCAACAGAAAATATGTGTGTGTTTTCTCTTCAAGAACTGAAGTTATGGGGAACACCCAATATGTAATTATCATTATCTTCTCATATTCTTTTAAGACTAGGATGATGAGATTTTCGAAGTCGGTAAAATGATAAATGACCACTTCACCATCGCATCTGTGTCATTCAGCGCCTTGCATAGAAAGTTTCCTGATGGATGTCTCTTATTTGAAATTTCAAAGGAACCAAACTATTTGAAATTGATGACCCACTTCTCGTTTTATCATTCCAGGCGTGATGACCGGTTTTCAAACATTGTTGCTGCGCTAAACGTTCTCAAGGTATGATAGAAATAGTTCCTGCACCGTGCGTGGGCATACATAGAATAACGTTTTTTTTGTTGGATTGTTGCAGTATGGCCGACAACAACCAGAGAAAACGGTAATAACTCTTTTTTTGTGGGTGGCGTGTGTGTCTTTTCCGATAGCGTATTTTCTTGGAATTTTTCAAGGACGGTACAATGGCTCCTATTGTTGGCAAGCAACGAAAATTTGCCGGGAAGATCTTCATACGTCCTGGATAGTTTTTTCTATGGCACGCCTGCAAAGGTGTGTCAAATTTTTATAATGGTTGCTGACAGTTTATCTAATGATGATGATTCCAGATGATTATGTACGACAAATTGAACATAGACATTACCACGCAAGTGTTCCGCGGTATTCTGAGAAATGTAGACATCATTGAATCTTCCAGCTTGAGAAAACAATTTAAAAACGTCTTCCATAAATCCTACATCGAGCGAGAACAGTACCAAGAACATTGAAAGGGTACATTGGATTAAAGAAAACAGAAGCACATAATTAAAACAGTGCAAAAAGAATCCAATACGTTGAAATTAAAGAACACAGCATCTCATTAATTAAAACATCGAAAAAAGAATATATGCATCGAAATCATTACGTTAAAATGCGTAGTCTCATCTTCAAATGGACCTGGACCTTGACAGGTGATGCATTGCAAGGGTGTTATGTGGAATGTTGTTGTTCGCAAATGCTGTCGATGCAGACTCAACTTATGGGTACAATTTAAATAATATACCCATTATAATGATAGTCAAAGTGTCATTGCTATAACATGCAATCCTGTCCGCCACTCACGTTTATTGAGTCGTCTTGATTTGAGTTTTTCGTTGGTTGTCTTTGATTTGAATTTTTGCATGATTTTTTGTTTGGATCAACGTTTTGGCTATGATTGGATGTTGGACCAAGTTATGCTTTTTCCTTTTGATACACAAGTCCACCAAATCGCTTATCGATCCAGTTCTTTGATATCGTTCTTCCAAAAATCCCTCATGGGAGCGCTTCAAACCCAAAGAATGTACAAGTGGGGGATTCGTTGTTGTATCTAACGAAGGAGAAAGTAGGTGAGGGCGGGTACGACGACGTGTGGCGGCATAAGAGCAGATGGCATTGACGGATTCGACAGTGATGCACTGAAGGTATGAAATTTTGTGTATATATGGTATGGAATTGTGAACTCGTATCCATGGCACTGTTTCTCTAGATAGCTTTAAAGTTTGAAATATGTCAATAAGGCAGTGGCGAAGGTCATCCTCCCTCTGAATGTGAGGTCCATGAGTGAGTTGTGTTTATATAATTTCTCCTATTTTGCCAAGACACACTTGGCAGTGCTTCTTTTCGATGCATCGACACATGTTTATTCTTTCATGTTCTCTGCATGCACCGAATTCAGTTCGCCAGGGGAGTATTCCTAAGTAGCTCACTTCCGGATATTTTTCATGTGAACTATTGTAAATAACACAATTCAAAAAATTATTATGTGTGTAGTTGTATTTCAATTACGAGATTAAACATAATGCTGATATCAATAAAAAGGAACTAGGGCAAAAAGCCCAACATCCTGGATTGTGGAGTTCATGATGTGTTGACAGGGAAAACAATCATGTTGACGCTTCCGCATTAAATGAATAACAATGGGAAGTTGATATTAACGAGTATCGTGTCATTATGCCTACCCAAATATTGCATGACCAACAGTAAATATCTACAAGATATTTTGTTATTGTTTATGTATGTGTTTCTCTTCAAGAACTGAAGATGTGGGGAACGCCCATCATATATAATTATCTTTATTTCTCATATCCTTTTAAGATGTCAGGATGATGAGATTTTCGAAGTCGGTAAAATGATAAATGACCACTCCACCATCGCATCTGTGCCGTTCGCCGCCTTGCACAGAAAGTTTCCTAATGGATATCTTTTATTTGAAATTCTCAGAGGAACCAAACTATTAAAAATTGATGACCCACTTCATGTTTTATCCATCCAGGCGTGATAACCGTTTTTCAAACATTGTTGCTGCCCTAAATGTTCTCAAGGTATGATAAAAATAGTTCCTGCACCATGCGTGGGCATACATAGAATGACGTTTTTTTGTTGGATTGATGCAGGATGGCCGACAACAACCAGAGAAAACGGTAATAACTCTTTTTTTGTGGGTGACGTGTGTGTCTTTTCAGATATCGTATTTTCTTGGAATTTTTCAAGGACGGTACAACGGATCCTATTGTTGGCAAGCAACGAAAAGTTTGCTGGGAAGATCTTCATATGTCCTGGATAGTTTTTTCTACGGCACGCCTGCAAAGGTGTGTCAAATTTTACAATGGCTACTGACAGTTTATCTAATGATGACGATTCCAGATGATTATGTACGAGAAATTGAACATAGACATTACCACGCAAGTGTTCCGCGGTATTGTGAGAAACGTAGACATCATTGATTTTTCCAGCTTGAGAAAACAATATAAAAACGTCTTCCATAAATCCTACATCGAGCGAGAACAGTACCAAGAACATTGAAAGGGTACATTGGATTAAAGAAAACAGAAGCACATAATTAAAACAGTGCAAAAAGAATCCAATACGTTGAAATTAAAGAAGACAACATTCCATTATTTATTAAAACATCGGAGAAAGAATATATACATCAATATCATTACGTTAAAATGTGTAGTCTCATCTTCAAATGGACCTGGACTTTGATAAAGCTTTGGAATCAAAACAGTGATGCTTTGCAGGGTGTTATGTGGAATTGCTGTTGTTCGCAAATGCTGTGGATGCAGACCCAACTTCGCGATTATGGGTACATTTAAATAATATACCCATATGTAGTGATAGTCAAAGTGTGATTGCTATAACGTGCAATCTTGTCCGCCACTCACGTTTATTAAGTTGTCTTGATATGAGTTAGCGTTGGTTGTCTTTGATTGAATTTTGCATGATTTTTTTGTTTGGATCAACGTTTTGGCTCTGATTGGATGTTGGACCAAGTTACTATTTTCTGTTTTGATACACAAGTCCGCCAAATCGCTTATCGTCTCCAATTTTTTGATATCGTGCTTCCAAAAATCGCCACGGGAGCGACATCAAACGCAAAGAAAGTACAAGTGGGGGAGACGCTAATGTATCTAACGAAGGAGAAAATATGTAAGGGTGGGAACGACGACGCGTGTCGGCATAAGAGCAGATGGCATTGACGGATTCGGCAGCGATGCACTGAAGGTACGAAATTTTGTGTATATATGGTATGAATTGTGTATTATGAACTCGTATCCATGGCACTGTTTCTCTAGATAGCTTTAAAGTTCGAAAGATGTCAATAAGGCAGTGGCGATGATCATCCTCCCTCTGAATGGGAGGTTCATGAGTGAGTAGTGTTTATCCATTTTATGTATTATTTTCACATACGTGCAATTTACGTATTCATCGAAGCTCAATCAAATCATTTTTCCACTGATCTTCTCCATGGTTTCAATTGTGTAGATTCGGTCATGGTGATGTGAAGCCGCAGATTAACTATCATATTGTCGACCGACATTGAATTGCAGTTAGAATGTCGTGGTCGTTATGAAATTGGACGTAATTATTCCAGCTATGTGTTCCACCACATTTTACGAAGCATACAGGTCGTTAACGTTTCTGGCTTTACATGAATGCAAAATCTTTTATAAATTTCTAGATATCCACATGAACCAACCAAGACATCAAATTTGCAATTCGCGTGATCACGTGAAATGCACAAAGTATTCGCAAGACATTTTGTCACTGCATATGTGTAAGAGTTTTCTCTTCAAGGAATAAATCTATGGATCGTCCATCGTATAGTCGAGCGGCAACCAGTTGAAATGCAATTGCAGTGTCACACTCATTACATGTTCACCACATTGTGTAACATACACAGTCAATGTCTCCAACTTGAGAAAACATGATATCTACCGGAAAGTCCTTGACTTCCGAAGAATCAACCTAGAAATCAAATTTGTAGATCATATGATACCGTGAACTACAAAAATATCCGCAAAGTATTTTGCCAAGTTATTTTGTGAGAGTTTTCTTTGCAAGAAACGAAGTTAAAGGAAACGGCTATCATGTTGTCGACCGACAACTTGGTGAACTGCAGTTGCAGTGTCGTAGTCGTTGTGAAGTTGGACGTAAACATCTCTGCGTAGATGTTGTGCCATTTTTCATAAACATACACGTCGTAATATTTTTTGGCTTAATAAAACTTTCAGAGCATATCCTCCATATATTGCAGATATAAAAAAAATCAACAATAATGAAATGGTGTAGATTTGTATAAAAAGAATACAATAAATTGAATTAGAGAAAACAACACATTACTAGAGGATAAAAGAACATAATACAACAATGCAAAAGGAAGATATGCATCGAAAACATTGCATGTAGTGTGTCGTCTCCTCTTCATTCGAAGTTAGATCCCGATCTCTTGGCATTAGAACCGTGAGACTTTGCAGTGGTGTAGTGCGTTGTTTCAAACATACAACTCCATGTGGAGAAGAACCAACCAAGATATTGAATTTGCAGTTCACATGATCTCGTATAAACTTCAAAAACATCCCCGTGATATCCTGACATGGCATGCGCTGAGTATTCTTTTTAGGCACAAAGTAGAGAAAGTATAGGTTTTGTGATTTTATTACGGAGTGATTTCCGTCTGTAAATCAATGTATATGAATGTACTTTATTCACTTACCATAGTTAGGGTCAAAGATCTCATTTTACGGAGATAATCACTCCCCACTGTAAATGTAATCAACTGTATATATATCTAATCCAAAACAGAGACGGACAAGGAATTGAGTCCCTCTGATATCTTCTTCCAAACGTTCTGTTTTATTTCATGGTATCAGAGCAAGGCAATCTGTGATTTCTTCCTGTTGCCTTTCTTTATTTTGCGATTTCAAATCAGCCATGGTGAACACTGAATGAGGCGAAACTCCTCAGATTTCCAAGACTTTCGACGGTGGTGAACCTGTCATCCGGCACCGGACAATTTCGCCGTATGATCTTACCCGCCAACGACTATCCCGGGGCTTCAATCACTCATGTTCAATTGCGTGGAGAGAGCAATTACGAAGAATGGTCCAAGGCCGTCCGAACTGTATTACGTGCCCGGAAAAAGTATGGATTCATCGACGGATCCATTCCAAAACCGGCAGAGACGTCTCCAGACTTCGAAGATTGGTGGGCTATCAACTATCATGAATTCAATTGAGCCCGGGTTTCGTTCAACAATTACACACAATGAAGTTGCGCGTGATTTATGGATTGATATTCGCGACTCACTATCTCTGGTGAATGGGCCGCGAATTCAACAATTGAAAGCGGATCTCTCCAATTGCAGACAGAAGGGACTATCCATTACGGCGTATTACGGACGTCTGAAGAAATCTGGGATGAACTTGCTTCCTATGACGCTGCTGTGGTGTGTTCTTGCGGTCGGTGCACCTGCAATCTTGCTGCCGTCGCCGAGAAAAAGGTCGAGGAGGAGAAGCTTCATCAGTTTCTTTTGGGCCTCGATGATGTTGTTTACGGGAATGCTCGATCAAATCTTCTTGCTCAGGATCCGCTGCCTCGATTGAAGAAGGCATATTCCACCATGGTTCAGGAGGAATGATTGCGTCTCATGTCGCAATCCAAGGAGCTTCCGTCCGAGACCATGAGCTTCGCCGTTCAATCTGCTGCTGCTGTGTCTTCTCCGGCGCCATCCAGTGGAGAGATTGTGGCGTTTGCTGCGTCTGCTGGTCGGAAAAATCACGGCCGTGGTGCTAGTTCCAAGTCTCCGTCCGCCGGCTCTTCGGAATCGTCACTTTTCTGCACCAATTGCAATCGGTCTGGGCATGACATCACGACCTGCTTCAAGATAATTGGATACCCGGAAGGCTGGGGCAAGGGACGTGGAGCTCGTCGCGGCAGAGGACGCAACAATGGCGGACAGGTGCGCGGCAGTGGTGGTGGCTTCGCGGCTGGTTTTGGTCAATTTCCAGCTTTGGCAAATACGGTGGCTGTTCCAGTTAATTCATCTGTTGCTGCGCCCGGGGTTGAGTCTCCGGTTGTGACTGGACTTTCTCAAGACCAGTGGAGTACTCTTATCTCCCTTTTGAATGTGGCTAAACCTAGTTCGGTTCCGAAGTTGTCCGGTAAGCGTATTTCTTCCGATTGGATGTATGATTCGGGAGCAACGCGTCATATGACTGGTTGTCTTACATATTTTGACATTGTGCATGATATTAATGGTGTTCCGGTGCAACTTCCGAATGGGGAAATTATTTTTGCCACGAAAGCCGGGACTGTGATGCTCAGTGGTCGCGTGACACTGAACAATGTTCTTTATGTGCCTAGTTTGAAATGCCATCGGTCTCTCAGTTATTAAGAGATACTGCCTCTGTTGCTCACTTTTCGTCTAGTGTTTGTCTCATACAGGACCCACTTCGAGGACGCTGATTGGAGCGGGTGAGCAAAGGGAGGGGCTTTATTTTTCCGAGATGTGGAGATCGTATCTGCTGTGGCATCTTCTGGGTTTTCTACGGTTGATTTGTGGCATCAACGTCTCGGGCATCCGTCTCCTAAGGTGTTAGCTTTGCTTCCTTCTGTTGGTTCTGTCAAGGATAGTAGTTGTTTTAATAAGCCCTGTGATGTGTGTTTTCGGGCCAAACAAACTCCGAATTCCTTTCCTGTTAGCACTACCAAAACTACTGAAATTTTTCAATTGATTCACTGTGATTTGTGGGGGCCTTATCGTGTTCCCTCATTTTCGGGTGCTAGATATTTTTTGACAATTGTTGATGATTTTTCGAGAGCTATTTGGCTTTATTTGTTGGTTGACAAAATGGAAGTGTCTCTGACGCTGCGTAATTATTTTGTCATGGTTGAACGTCATTTTAAGAAATCAGTTCAAAGTGTTCGCAGCGATAATGACACTGAATTCATGTGTATGACTGATTACTTTCGGGAACATGGTATTTTACATGAGACTTCTTGTGTGGGGACTCCTCAGCAAAATGGTCGCGTAGAGCGCAAACAGAGACATATTTTGAATGTGGCTCGAGCTTTACGTTTCCAGGCCCACTTGCCGATTGAATTTTGGGGTGATTGTGTTTTGGCTGCCAGTTACTTGATTAATCGAACCCCGTCCTCTGCTTTAAATGGAAAAACCCCACGGAAATTTTATATGGTCGTCCGCCTTCTCTTTCCCATATCCGTGTTTTTGGATGCTTTTGCTATGTTCACAATCAGGATCGTCATGGTGATAAATTTTCCAGTCGCAGTAGGAAATGTGTTTTTGTTGGATATCCATTTGGAAAGAAAGGATGGCAGGTGTATGATTTAGAGAGTGGAATTTTCTTGTTTCCTGAGATGTGGCTTTCTTTGAAACTGAATTTCCTTATATGACTATGCCTCTGGATACTCCTCCGGCTCCTGTTGTTGAGTCTGGTCCTATTCCTATCGAAGAAGATGAATTGGATCCTCCTTTGGATACTTCTGTTCCCACTGAACTTGTTTCCTCTGATGCTTCATCTGACCCCCCATCAGCCAGGGGGGTTCGTCAACTCCTACGCAACAGGAAGAACTTCTGGGTCGTGGGCATCGAACTAAGTATCGTTCTACTCGGTTGAATGATTTTCTTGGTCATACTGTTACTTCTTTAAGCCCCTCTTGTAGCTCATCTTCTTCACCAGTTTCCTCAGGTGCGTCCTATCCTATTCAGCACTATGTCAATTATGCTTCTTTTTCTTCACCACATCGAGCATTTTTGGCAAGTATTACTGCAGGTGCTGAACCTCAGTCTTTCTCGGAAGCGGTTAAAAATCCTCGTTGGAGATTCAGGCTTTGGAAATTCAGGCTTTGGAATCTAATGGCACATGGATCATTGCTCCTCTTCCTCCTGGCAAACACGACATCGGGTGTAAATGGGTCTATAAGATCAAATATAACTCTGATGGTTCTGTTGAGCGTTACAAAGCTCGTTTGGTTATCTTGGGCAATAAGCAGGTTGAGGGACTTGACTACAATGAAACTTTTGCCCCCGTTGCGAAAATGGTCACCGTTCGCACCTTGCTTACTGTCGCCGTCGCGAAAGGTTGGGAACTTCATCAGATGGATGTTCACAATGCTTTCTTACATGGCGATCTATCTGAGGAGGTCTATATGAAGTTACCGCCTGTTTTTTCTTCTCCTGTTTCTGGCGGTGTGTGTCGACTTCAACGATCTCTTTATGGCCTCCGTCAAGCTCCTCGATGCTGGTTTGCCAATCTTGCCACTTCCTTACGTCAGTATGGTTTTCAACAGTCCTCTTCTGATTACTCTCTTTTTCTCTTCCGACGTGGTTCTGTGCAGCTTATAGTGCTGGTCTATGTGGCTGATCTGATCCTTTCTGGCAATGATAGCGCCGCTATTCGCTTGTTTAAAGATTATTTGAGTCGTTGCTTCTACATGAAAGATCTTGGGGTACTTAAATATTTTCTTGGCATTGAGGTGGCTCGTGTTCATCTGGCATTTTTCTTTGTCAGCGCAAGTGTGCTTTAGATATTATTTCTGAAGTTGGTCTTTTGGGTGCTAAACCAGCCGGCTTTACCTTGGAGCAGAATCATCAGCTTGCCTTAGCCACTGATCATCCTTTGTCTAATCCTGAGAGTTATAGACGTTTGGTTGGTCGCTTGATTTATCTTGTGGTCACTCGTCCTGAGCTTTCCTACTGTGTTCATACACTTGCTCAGTTTATGCAGAAACCTCTTCAGGTTCATTGGGAAGCTGCCCTTCATGTTGTTCGTTATTTGAAGGGTAATCCGGGTCAAGGCATTCTTCTTCGCGCTGATTCTGATCTCCAATTGTCAGGATGGTGCGACTCTGACTAGGCTAGTTGCCCTTTGACTCGGCGGTCTCTCGCTGGCTGGTTTGTGCAATTGGGTACTTCTGCGATCTCTTGGAAAACCAAGAAACAACAAACCGTAGCACGATCGTCTGCCGAAGCTGAGTATCGGTCTATGGCATCCACAGTTTGTGAGTTGAAATGGTTAAAAGGGTTGTTAGAATTCCTTGGTATCTCTCATCCTCAGCCTATTCGCCTCTATTGTGATAGTCAGACTGCACTTCATCTGGTTGCTAACCCTGTTCTTCATGAACGAACAAAGCATATAGAGGTCGATTGTCATTTTGTTCGAGACGAAGTTGTGAAGGGTACTATTCTTCCTAGTTACGTGTCCACACATGTGCAACTGGCAGATATCTTTACAAAGGCTTTGGAAAAATCTCAGTTTGATTACTTTCTTGGCAAGCTGGGCATTCGAAATCCTCATGCTCCAGCTTGAGGGGGGGTATTACGGAGTGATTTCTATCTGTAAATCAATGTAAATGAATGTACTTTATTCACTTACCATAGTTAGGGTCAAAGATCTCATTTTACGGAGATAATCACTCCTCACTGTAAATGTTATCAACTGTATATATATCTAATCCAAAACAGTGGCGGACAAGGAATTGAGTCCCTCTGATTTCTTCTTCCAAACATTCTGTTTTATTTCAGATTTGAATGTATCCAATATCAAAGCTATGAAGTTGGTGGGGAAATGAGAAATGAAGTTTGAGTTTTTCTAGAAGGATTGTAGATGCGAATCAATGACCGCTATTCAACAATATAACAATTAATAAATAGTATAGATGATTTTCTACTGAAGGATTATAGATGACTGAATAATACATAACCACTACACAATCATATGAGGGCATACAATTTACGTAACCAAGAAGTAAAAGCATAAAAAATAATCATTTATAAGCTATATTAATTAAATTGTAATTAGATAACGCCAACAAATTTTCATCACTATGGAGCTGTCAATTTGGCGCCGGCCCGCCACCGGCCAAAGCCCGCCGTTTGGTGGGCGAAGCGGGCCCGGCCCATCTGGCGACCCCTAAGCCCACCCCGCCCCGAAGCATTTAAAAAATATTAATATTATTAATTTAATTTTAAAATTTTAGTTTACTAATAATTTTTTTATTAAATTATTGTATTTATATACGAAGGATCTTTAAAAAAAAGTGATGAATGGTACGTGGCGTTGTTAAACCTATTGGTCCAGTTATCAAGCTGTAAACAGTTTGATCCCGTTCGGTCCAAAGGTAGTCTAGCCTATATACCATTCATCAAATAAAACCAAATATAAATTGTTTTCGTGATTGTTAGAATTAAATCGTCGAATACAAGGATTTTCACATAATAAAATTTTCATTCCGTTAATTCAATCCTTAAAGCCATAGCCCTCAAACGCCTTCCTTTCGGCAACACGGGCTTGCCAAGAGCCGATACAGAATTAATCAATATCAAAATTTATTTCAACCTTTATCCAAAATTTAATTCTTTCAATCGCCATGAAATGGCAGTTCCACCGTATGTAAATAAATAGTCGGTTTGCGATCGAGCATTATGTGGATCGGATAGAAATCCGCATCTGCATAGTTGATAAACGTAGAGTAATGCATTTATTGTAGCAATTATTTGGGATATAATACAGTATTCTCCGTTGTTTCTCGCTTTTATATGCTCTATTTACACTTATTTGCACATTGTAGGACCTTAGGACGGCTGTCGGGCGAAAATGAGCGAAAACGAGGCAAAACAGACAAGTTATGAAGCTGCAGTAGAGCGTCACGGCCATGAGAATATTGCACCAGGCCGTGACAAGAGGCAGAAAAGGAAGCCAAGTGATGCAGAGTATAGTCACGGCCGTGAAGCCCGCCTAAAAAACAGCAACGGACTAAAAAAATCCTATCTCGAATCTAGAACTCGGATTGAGAATTCCTTTAGTCAGAATCAAGATTGGAGAGTCTTTTATCTATGGATAAAATTTCAGGTCAATCGGACATCGTTTACCCCTCCATCTGAGAGAAATACGAAATTGTCGCAAGGCTGTTGAAAGTGTCACGGCCGTGACACTACTGCATGAGGCCGTGACGCACGGCAGTGAGCTTATATTGTGCCCAAATAGTGTCACGGCCATGAAGGACCATGTCCCAGGCCGTGAAGGTTTCGAATTTCACTATAAAAGCCCAAATTCAACTCAGAAAAAGGAGATCGATCAGAACTTAACCCAATCCATCAGAGATGATAAGAGACGCCAAGAACGGAGAATTCCACTCGTGAAGCGCAAGCGGATCAACGATGAAATCACGCCGAATTGAACGAGGAACGAAGATTCATCCACGATACCATCTCAGATCCATCAGTACATCACGATCATGAGTCTTCCTTCCCTGTTTTCTATTTCATTCGTTGTTTTCCCATTAATTATGAGTAGCTAAATTCCTTATGTGTTTGGAATTAGATGAACGCTAGGTCGAATCGTATTTAAGACATATGTTTATTGTGACTCGTGTGTTTGACTACTTATCTACCTATGGAATTGTTTCTTCGCTTTAATATGTCTATGTGTTAAAGTGAATGTGTGCAAAATCGTTTAGGGCGACAGCTAAACAACGATTAGGCCGTTCATAGAAGATAGGATTCGAGTATAGGGAGAAAGCAAATACTCGATCCTCGATGTTATTAATTAGTGAATCTTAGATCCCGCGAGCGTCTAGGGCGACAACGAATTCGTGAGCGGGTAGGAAATTACTGCGACTTAGTCAAGATCACGTAGGAACGATAATTTATTATTTTAGATCGATAGTACCTAGCGGGATTCGAATCCCGAGCACATCTTTATAATTTGAAAGCACTCACATCAGTTTTTAGTCGTCTCTTAATCCCTCGTTGTTTTAGGATTAGTCTGTTAGGTTAGTTCGTAAAACAATCTGCATACTTTATCTAGACTAGATATCGAGTCGATAGATTATTATTAGTAATCAGTCCATTCCTTGTGTTCGATACTCGTTTACTCACTTTACTGCACTACAAACGATAGGTCCACTGCCTATCGCACGTCGGTGATAGTAATTAGGTATTTGTTTTAATTATTACTTGTCCCACTTGCTTATATTAGCACACCACATGTCGATCAAGTTTTTGGCACCGTTACCGGGGAATAGATTGATATTACGAACACCGTAGTTCGGTACTTTAGCCATTTTTATTTGTTGTTTTTATTTGCTTTTTGCTAGTTGCGTTATTTGATCTTTTAGTCATTAGTATTTTCGTTATTTCTTTTACGTATCGATTTGTTCTTCGCTGATTTTCTTTATTTCCGTCTGATTTTCTTTATTTCCGTCTATTGAAGGTACAATTCGATGGTGAATGACCCGAAGCCATCCATCGGGTCCCATTTTGGAAGGAGATCCAGACTTCGAATGCAAGTTACGAAGACAGCTCAGATACGATTCCGAAGCAATGACCAGTAACTCGCAAGAACCTTTACTCAGTTACTCAGACATCTATCAGGAGTAGGCAGAAAATTTATGAGAGGAGTCATCCGTAGATAGACCAGAGACAGGAGAAGAGATGGAGACCACAGAGTGCCCGTTCACCACGTTCCAGAGGAGGAGAAATCGCTACAAGATTTACTCAAGAACGCCACACTAGGCGGAACGGAGTCGGCCATAGTTATCCCGCCGATCGAGAACAACAAATTCGAGCTGAAGCACTCTTGGCTTCAGATGATATTCCAGACGGCCCAGTTTGAAGAGAACGTGATCCCTACTCACACCTGAAGGCCTTTCTGATGGTGACCGACACCATCAAGATCAACGGTATCCCGGGCGATGCAATTAAGTTGATGCTGTTCCCATTCTCGCTCAAGTTCAGGGCGAATGACTGGTTGGAGATGTTGCCGCCCAGATCAATCACTACTTGGGGAGAGATGCGAGCTGCTTTCATTGGCCACTACTTCCCATTATCAAAGGTGTTAAGGTTGAAGACGGGGATCTCCCTTTTTCACCAGAAGGATTAAGAAAACCTCTACGAGGTATGAGAACGAAACATGGCGCTACTAAAGAAGCAGCACGGAATGTCGAAGGCAGCCCAGATCAGCCGATTCCACGAGGGGCTCAATGATAAGACCGTTCATATGTTAGACGGAGCCGTAGGAGGAGGGCTCGTGAACTCAGTGCGACCAAGGCTTGGAACCTGATAGAGGACTACTCGAGGAACAACTTCATGAGGGGCAATACAAGGATGAAGATGTCTGACGTGTTCAGAGTGAGCGAGGAGACGGCCACAGATGCCAAATTCGAGGCGCTCCGGCAACAAATCGCGGCGACGAACTCTCGGCTGTATACGGTGATTGGCGCGTTACTTCCAAAATCCGGGCAGACACAGCCCGTGAACGCCGTGGCGACCACCGCACCGACGCAGCATATACCTTACATACCATTGTGCGGAATCTGCGGCGCAGCCCACGAGACATCTGAATGCCAACTCGGACAGCCCTTAGAGCATGTAGATTACATGGGCAATTACCAAGGTGGCCAGCGGAGTTACCAGCCTCGAGCGTATTTCAACTTGGCATACGGGAATCAGAACCACCAAGGGCAAGGACCGCCAGGATTTCAACCTAGACCATCCGATTCCCAAAGCGGGGCACCACAACAATACCAGAATGGACTCGTAGGGTCAGGATCCGACGATATGAAGGAAATGAAGGACATGATGAAAATGCTCCTCACAACTTTCAACAATACCACCGTAGCTCACGAGAGTAGAATGACGAAGATGGAGGAGTACATGGAGGAAAGCGACATACGTGCCCAGAACACAGACGCCTCGATTAAGAAGTTGGAACATCAGGTGGGCCAATTAGCAAAGCAACTGGTGGGGCAAAATCAAGGATCATTCCCGAGCTACACCGAGACAAACCCTAAGACTGCAATGCGGTAACCCTGAGGAGCGGGAGAGGATTGCAAGAAGTTCCCACCAAGCAGAATTCAAAGGAGAAAGTTGATTTCGAGGGCCACGATAAGCCGGAAGTGGAGGAAAGCAAGGGCGACAGAGTCTAGAAGGGAAGGGCACGGCCATCCGTGAAGCCGTACCAGCCGAAGATTCCCTACCCAGCTCGGTTGAGAGAAACGAAACCTGAAAAAGAGAGGTCGAACCTACAAAGGAGGAAGGCGCGCCTCAAAAAGAAAATGCGAAGGAGAATGCGCGACCACCAGTGAGGCCGTACCAGCCGAAGGTTCCCTACCCAGCACGTGTGAAGAAGGACAAAGACAAGGTGCTATTTAGCAGATTTATGTGTATGTGCAAAGAACTACATATTAACTTACCATTTGTTGAAGCTATTATGCAGATGCCCAGTTTCGCGCAGTTCCTGAAGGACGCGCTGACGAATTGACGGAAGCTCAAACATGTCTCCACGGTATACCTACGAAGAGAGTGCTCGATGGTACTCTAGAGCAAGATACCGAAAAAGCTCAAGGACCAGGGAGTTTTACTATTCCTTGTCTGATAGGTGATTTAGTAGTCGAGTATGCTTTAGCTGATCTAGGCGCTAGTATAAATTTGATGTCGTATTCTATGTTTAAGTGCTTAGGATTAGGTGAATCACGACCCACTGGGATGAGTATTCAACTGGCCGATAGATTATTAAAATGTCCTCTAGGTGTTATCGAAGATGTTCTAGTTTAGGTCGATAAGTTCATTATCCTTGCTGGTTTTGTTATCCTATAGATGGATGAGGATGAAAATGTTCCATTGATTCTGGGTAGACCATTCTTAGCTACAGGCGAGACCATGGTAGATGTTAGGAGTGGGCGTTAACTTTGACGGTAGATGGTGAAAATGTCACGTTTAATATGGCTGATTGAATGAAAAAGAGTAATGAGCATGATGATAACTGTTATTACTTAGATGCTTTTGAGCACGATCTCTCGTCTTCTGTGTAAGGTTTATCACATGTTTTGAGCAAGGAGGAAGTCGACGAGCCCACGATGACCATCGGCAAAAACAGCAAAGAAGTTAAGGACAAGAGCCTAGTCGAGGAGCGACCGCCACTAGAGCTGAAACCGCTGCCCGACGAAAAGCGACACCTCCAAGGTAAGGATGTAGGCGAGGGAGACTTAAGCAGAAAATAGGTGTTGTACCTCAACTTCCAGCCACCGTAAGGGAACAAAAGCACGTCCGGCTAAAGACGGTAAAGGAAGCGCTTCTTGGGAGGCAACCCAAGTTTTATCTATCTAGTACTTTCTTTTTATTATGTCTCTGACTATGATGCATATAAATAAATATATCTATTATTATCATCCATGTCTTTTTACTTTTCCGTTTAATTTTCCTTTTAGTTATGTCAGAATAAATATAACGAGTCACGATCCACGACCTTCACGCGTTCAGGCACGACCACATCACTTATTTATCAGGGGAGTTTAGTTCATTTTAACCTTCTTTTTCCCTTTCTTTTATTCATTTTTACGTTGAGGACAACGCATGTCTTAAGAGGGAAATTAGGCTGAGAATGGGAAATTATGTTGAGAATCTACGTGAATTTTTTTTTATGACGTGCTCGTGAACTATTAATTTCGTTAGAAATGCATGAATTATTAAAATCAGACATGACTGTTTGCGTCTATCTCAAGTTGGTCTGCATTTTTATGAAATTTTGTGAGATTCGTACACATAACCCATTTACGTTGTGAGAGTTTGAGCCTGACGAGCTTATGCTCATTTTTCTTGGTTGTGTAACATGCCTAGTCTATATCACTTTAGAATTTGCTGTCTGATACGTGTTGAAACTATTTCTGGTGCATTAGTGTGGAAATGACGAGGGCATTAGGAAATAAGTCCATGGCCAAATTTCCGTACCATGACTAATCCCATAGTTAGCCACTTTGAGCCTGAGCCTATTCGTTTGCTTACTTCGTATGTATAAAATGCCGCTAACCCGAATAAGCCTCCAGAGATCACCTGAACCTAAGTTGATTAGAATAGAGCAGAAGTGGAACTTCAGGGTTACTACTTCAATGTCTGATCTAATGTTCTTCTCTGTTATTTGGTGAAATGATTCGATCCTACTTGACCGTTTTCTGAAATGACCCGATCCCTTGCATAAGCCTACCCATAAACCTTTTGCAAGATATAGGTTGTGGTAATAAGTATCCCTAGGTACATGGCATTCGCTGTGATGATGTATTCTTTGCCACAAAAGCCAAACCGTGATGGCTAGGGAATAAGGGCAATGCACAAAAATTAGAGCGTAACTAAGGTGAAAGGGCAGAAAATGAAAGGGGACTGAGTTGGGAGGATTGGGCAGAAAAGTCTAAGATTTCAGAGCGAGAATGTTGAGTCTTATGTTGGGGCACGTGACTGTCGGTTTGATCATGCTATATTCTTTGATTCTTCGCTTTTGTGTCTTAGTTTTAAGATTATGTGTGTCAGTACTTATGCTTGTCACTTCATTATCGTTTCGACCCGAAAAGACCCTCAGATTTATGCTTACCACCTTAAGTAGTAAATATGCGATTAACTTGCAAACCTATGGTAGGGGTTGGACCAGCGCACGATTTGAGTGATTCACAGATATAATAGTCTATACACTGAGTGATTTGAGCAATTCCTTGTGAGGTATGGGGCTCGATTAGCAGTGCTAAGGAAGTTCACGTTGATGGTTCCGATCATCAGTGTACTCTTCCTGATTGTTTGCTGATTCCATTTTGTGCTTTCTAGCTATGATGATAAGTTGCGCAGAATTGTGCTGTCATCTTGATTGGATGCCTTTACTGACTTCTAATTTACTTGAGGACAAGCAAATGCTTAAGTGTAGGTAGGTTGGATAAATGTATAGTAATGTGTTTATTGTAGTAATTATTTGGGATATAATAGAGTATTCTCGTTTGTTTCTCACTTTTATATGCTCTATTTACACTTATTTGCACATTGTAGGACCTTAGGACGGCTATCAGGCAAAAATGAGCGAAAACGAGGCAAAACGGACAAGTTATTAAGCTGCAGTAGTGTGTCATGGCCGTGACAATATTGCACTAGGCCGTGACAAGAGGCAGAAAAGGAAGCCAAGCGATGCAGAGTATAGTCACGGTCGTGAAGCCCGCCTGAAAAGTAGCAACAGACTAAAAAATTATATCTCTGAATCTAGACCTCAGATTGAGAATTTATTTGGTCAGAATCAAGATTGGATAGTCTTCTATCTATTGTTAATATTTCAGGTCAATCGGACATCGTCTACCCCTCCATCTGAGAGAAAAATGAAACTGTCGCAAGGCTGTTGGAAGTGTCACGGCTGTGACACTACTGCACGAGGCCGTGACGCGCGGCACTGAGCTCATTTTGTGCCGAAACAGTGTCACGGCAGTGAAGGACCATGTCCCAGGCCGTGAAGGTGTCGAATTTCACTGTAAAAGCCCAAATTACACTCAGAAAAAGGTGATACCGATCCAAACTCAACCCTAATCCATCAGAGACAAAAATAGACGCCAAGAATGGAGAATTCCACTCGTGAAGCGCAAGAGATGGATCAACGACGAAATCACGCCGAATCCGAACTGCACGATGGGTTTTTTCTTTGTATTTAATTAAATTATATATAATTTTAATTATTATTTTTTTTGTTTTTTTTGCAAATACTCTAATGCTTAAAAACATAGACGAAAATACCTGGGTTGCCTCCCAAGAAGCGATTTTTTTAAAGTCTTTTAGCTAGACATAGTCGAGTGAGTCTTCAAGGTGGTTTGAAAAAATGGTTGGAAGGTACTGCCATCGGTGGTTTCGGATCGTCCTCAGGAAAACCACAACTGGAATAATAAACTTATTGACCTTGATTAACACATCCTCTATAATACCCATAGGATACGTAATAGATCTATCCGCTAATTGTATACTCATCCTAATGGGTTTGGGTTTACCTAAATCAAGCTTCTTAAACATAGAATAAGACATCAAATTAATACTAGCACCTAAATCAACAAATGCCTTATGAATATATAAATTCCCTGTAAGACAAGGTATAGTGAAACTCTCTGGATCATTTAGCTTCTTCGGGATATTCATTTGCACGACGGCGAAGCACTCCCGTCGAAGACAATTACCAGAAGCATTTTCCAGCTTGCGTTTGTTCGTGAGTAAGTCCTTGAGGTATTTCACACATCGAGGTATCTGTGCTAGGACTTCGACAAACGGTAAGTTAATATAAATTTGTTTGAAAAGTGAAAGAAATTTACCGAACTCGTCGTCAACAATATACTTCTTTGGTTGACATGCCTTGACAGAGGGCGTAGTCACGATCTCCATCTCCTTGTTGACTTTCTCTTCCTCGACACGATTGACCGGCTTCACTTCCTTCTTGGCGCGTTGTTCCTCTAGATACGTACCAAATGGGTCGTCAGTCATCGCCCTTGTTAACCTAGCCGGATATGGAATCTTCGGTGTGTAAGGATTGACCGGTGGTCTTGGAGCAATCCCATCCTCCTTTTCCTTTTCAGGTGCGGCCTCCTTCTTTTCGGGTTCGACCTTCTCATTTTCAAGTTCGGGCTTCCTTAACCGAGCTGGATATAGAATCTTCGGCTGGTACGGCTTCACGAATGGTCGCACATTTCATTTGTCAGCCTTGACCTCTCGACATCGTTGCCATTGCTTTCCTCCACTCCTGGCTCGTCGTGGCCCTCGAAATTAGCTTTCGCCTTTGAATTCTGCATGATGGGTATTTCTTGCAATTTTCTCCCTCTTATCAGGGTTACCGCGTTGCAATACTTCTTAGGGTTTGGCTCGGTGTAGCTCGGGAGTGATCCTTGATTTCGTCCTGTCAGTTGCTTCGCAAACTGGCCCACTTGCTGCTCCAACTTCTTAATCGAAGCGTCTGTGTTCTGAGCACGTATGTCGTTCGCTTCCATATATTCCTCCATCTTCGTCATTCGACTCTCGTGAGCCACGGTGGTGTTGCTGAAATTCGTGAGGAGCGTCTCATATCCTTCATCTCCCTCATATCGTCGCTCCCCGGCCCCGCAGATGCGTTCTGATACTGTCGTGGTGGTTCGCCTTGAAAACCAGACGGTCTGGGCTGAAATCTCGATGGTCCTTGCCCGTGGTTCTGATTCCCGTAAGCCAGATTGGGGTTCGATCGAGGTTGGAAATCTCGCTGCCCTTGGTAATTCCCCATGTAGTCCACGTGCTCCAGTGATTGTCCGACTTGGCACTATGAGGTCTCGTGAGCTGCGCCACAAATCCCGCACTGTGGTATGCATGGCTTACGCTGAGGTGGCGTGGTGGCTATGGGTGTCATCACGGCATTCACGGGCTATATTTGACCGGCCTTTGGTAGTAGTGTGCTAATCACCGTCTGAAGTTGAGAGTTTATTGCCGCGATCTGTTGTTGGAGCGCCTCGAACTTGGCATTTGTGACTGTCTCCTCGCTCACTCCAAACACTCCTGGAGTCTTGATCCTCGTATTGCCTCTCATGAAGCTGTTCCTCGAGTAGTCGTCGATTAGATTCCAGGCGTCTGTGGCATTAAGCTTCACAAGCCCTCCTCCTTCGGCTCCGTCTATCATATGAATGGTATGATCATTGAGGCCCTCGTGGAATCAGTTGATCATGGCGGCATTCGACATCCCATGTTGCGGGCATTTCTTCAATAGTGACTTGTATCTCTCCCACACCTGGTAAAGGTTCTCCGAGTCCTTCTGGTGGAAAAGGGAGATATCCGTCTTCAACCTTAGCACCTTTGACAGCGGGAAGTAATGGCCGATGAATGTAGCTCGCAGCTCTTCCCACGTGGTGATCGATCTGGGCAGCGGTAACATATCAAGCCGTTCCTTCGCCCCAAAACTTGAGTGAGAAGGGAAGAAGCATCAGCTTGATCGCATCGCTCGTGACTTCATTTATCTTTATGGTGTCTGTCACTGTCATGAAGGCCTTCAAGTGTGAATATGGGTCGTCGTAAGGGTTTCCCTCGAACTGGGCCGTTTGAAAGATCATCTGAAGCCAAGAGTGCTTCAGCTTGAAGTTGTTGTTCTCGATTGGTGGGATAATGATCGCCGACTCTGTTCGGCCTAACGTGGCGTTCTTGAGCAGATCTTGTAGAGATTGATCCTCCTCTGGAGGGTGAATAGGCACTCTGCGATCTTCCATTTCTACCTCTGACTCTCGGCTATCTACCGACGTCTCTACTCGAAAATTTCCTGCCGACTCCTGAAAGCTGTCCTCTGAGTAGCTTGCAAGAGCTTCCTGAGAGTTACTGGTCGTGCCGTCGGAATCGTATCTGAGTTGTCTACGTAACTTTCGCTCGAAATCTGGATCTACTTCAACGATGGGACCCAATGGATAGCTTCAGGTCATTCACTGTTGAAGGTACCTTAGACAAGCGAAGCAAAAGTTAGCAAAGTAGTAGACAAATAAGCAGAAAAAAATTAAGCAAAAAGATAATTGCTTAAATAAAACGCAAACCTAGCTAAATTCACTTTAATAAATAAAACTCAAATATAAGAGTGGCTAAATTACCGAACTACGATGTTCGTAACATCAATTTATCCCCGACAACGGCGCCAAAAACTTGATCGTGTGCGTGTACGTTAATATATTAACTAAACGTTCGTGCAAGTACGTCAAGTAATAATTAAAACGAATATGTTATAACTAGGACCACACGCGATAGGCAGTGTACCTATCGTTTGTAGAATAGCTATAGCGAATATCCGAGTATCGAACACGAGGAATAAAATTGAGTACTAGTAATAACCTATCATTACGATATTTAGCCTAAATAAACATCTTTTAATTGTATTTTGATCTATAAAATAAATTCTAACAACTCAACCTAGCAAAACCAACAGTGTTAAACACAACTTAAATATTTAAAGATAACCTTTTATATAAAACAAATGTGCTCCGGATTTCGAATCCCGCTAGGTAACATTGACGAGGCCGTAAATTATCATTAACACAAATATAATGACTAAATCGCGATAATTCCTACTCACTCCCGAATTTGCTATCGCCCTAGACGTTTGTGAGAATACATATTAATTACCTAAGCGAGGATCGATTATTTGCTGTCGCCCTATAATCGAACTCCTATAATTTTATGAAAGGCCTAATCGTTTTTCTAGCTTTCGCCCTAAAACGATATTACCACGAAATCACATCAACACATAGACATATCGAAGTGATATTCAAACCAACACATAGACATATTAATTTGAAAAACAATATCATAAATGATTAGCCAATACCGCATGTTCACGAATAATTTACGTCTAATAACTCTACCTAACTTTCATCCCATCCCAAGCACACAGAAGAATTAGCTACTCATGCTCAATATAGGACACCAAGAATACATAGATATCAAAGAGGAAAACATATTTTCTTCCCTGATATTTGGCTCGGTAGCATCCCGTCCCCTCCAGGTTTCCCGGTCTCGTTTCGGTTCTATATCACACCACTTCTCAGCCGGTCCGTGTAGTGCTGCCCTCCACTGCGGTGTGCGCTGCGGGAGCTTCAGTTGCCCGCTGCCCTACGTGTGCACGTCGTTGGATAATTTCGTCGAACGGTTGATGAGCGGCAGAGCAAGGTGCTTGAGGTGAGGTGGGTGCTTGGTGGTCGGGCGTCGATGATAGCGTAAATAAGGATGTCCTACCTGCTTGAAAAGCTGCCTGCTATCTTTATTCCAGCCGTGAGGTGTTTGAGGGGATAGAGCTCGATGGTAGTTGAGTGGAAAGTCGATGGTGAAGTGTTCGGTTTGTAAGATCCCTCCTTGAGTGAGGTGCCTCCTTGATGTGGGTTATCGAGATGATTGAGAGGTGGATTGTCTTTGGGCAGAGAGGTGGATTCTTGATGGTGAGAAGTTCGACCCCCACGTAAGGTGTGTGGGTGTTTGGTGTGGTTGAGCAAAGAGGTCGATGGTGTGTAGTCCCCCTGTTGATGGTCGATCTCCCCCATTTTATAAATATGAAGATTGAACAAATAAACACTCCTCCCTAAGATCAACAAAATGGTTTCTCCTTCCTTGAATTATGCTGCCATGTTTGTTTTCTCCCACCTTCGTTGGTCTGCTCGTGGGGTTTCTTTTTTATTTTCTCCTTTTTGTTTGTCTCCGGGTATGCGTGTGTGAGTATGTGTGTGTATGGTATCAACGATTGACATTATTTGCATAATGGGCTTTTGCATAATGGGTTTGGGCTTTTGGTCCTTGGGCTAATTGGTAATGGGTCCAAAGGATTTTTTTGGGCCGAAATTCGACTTAGGGATAGTCAATTTCCTCCGAATCTTGAATATTCCTGGTTGTAATTATTTTCTCCAATATCTGTCGTAAATAAAATATAAACATATACGTGTGATATTTGAGGAAATTCAATAAATAGCAACTGAAGATACGCTTTTACGGGGTATAAAATATAATATAAATTCCATTTATCACTACACTTGCTCAAGCTGAAGCTCCGCTTCTCTACGAGGCTGAGAAATTATCTAAGGCGAAGTTCTTCTTGTTGGTTCTTGGGTCGATACCGTGCTCCTTTTCTCTTAATCCCTAGAGAGGTTTCAGAGATTATCGATTTGAAGAAGTTCACAGTTATGAAATTCGTAGGTCGTGCTCCTCTTCTCGTTTCTCGATATGAGTCGGGATTATCGTCGGAGAAGTTCACTTCAAGGTGCTCATCTTTCAGCTGTTCTGACGAGCGTACGAGATTATCGATGGAGAAGTTCACAGCAAGATCTATTCCCCCTTCTAATGATTTTTTTAATAGTCGAGAGGCAGGTTCTTTTGGACTGCTTTTTGTGCATTGAACATTCCTTGTGTGCATATTCCACCTTTCGTCATCTCTTTCTTTGTCATATCTTTTTCTCCCCCTCCTTTTCTCGTTCGAACATCCCGCCAAAAATTCAGATTATTGGTAAAAGGCTCAAGGGGGTTTCAAATGAAGAAAAGGTATTCGGAGAAGGCTTAAAATGGATGACTAAAGACTATTTTAAAGGATTGAGATTTTCTATATGGCCAAGTGAGGAATTTCCAAAGTGCCGACATCAATTTCCTAACGATCTAACGCAAGGGGAGTATGAGGCCAATAATCACTAGTTAAGATAAGCAATTGATGTGTGACTCGCACAATATTAAATTCAAGGAAAAGAAAAATAAAACGGCTAGAATCCTCACTTATATAGAGTGGATTGTGTCTAGTGGAACAAGCTAATGACCTTTAGACACAAGAATGCGACTTAGACTGACAAAATTAAGCAATTAACCAGTCTCATGTCCAGGAACTCTATTCGTGATTTAGATCGAGCATCCTAAAGATATCGTCATTCCCCTAATATTATAGGAATATATATAATATTTTCTAATTGTCTTATATTTTATTATTATAGTATTATTTATTGGTAATTTTTTTTATTTTTATTCTTATTTTCTATGCAAGATATATCATTGAAAAGTGAAAACACATAGAAGATGACATATGAAAGCACGTAGGAGCACGTAAAGCACATATTACGGAAGATTCATGAAAATGTCAGCTAGTTGAAATTGGAATCGTTTTTCATGAAATGCCTTGGTGAAAATGTCAGGTAGTTGAAACTACGTGTTCATGAAATACATGTCAATCGTGCCTTTTTCAACGTGATCTTTATAAAATGATATCTAATATCTATGTGTTTCGTGCGTGAGTGGTGAACAGGATTGCACATTATAGCAATGGCACTTTGACTATCACTGTAAATGGGTATATTATTTAAATTGTACCCGTAATCGCGAAGCTGAGTCCTCATCCAGCTGGCGGCCGCGATGTATTCTGCCTCAGCTGTCGATGTTGAGACGCAGTTCTGCTTCTTTGATGACCAGCAAGCCAGCTTTTCGCCTAGAAATTGAGCGCCACCGGAGGTGATTTTCCTGTCCATTCGACAACCTGCATAATCAGCGTCAGTATAGCCAATTAATTTGAAATTTGTGCCCTTACGATACCACAATCCTAGGGTGGAGGTGCCTTTGAGGTAGCGTAAGATCCGCTTGACCGGCATGTGGGATTCTTTGGGGTCGCTTGGAAACGGGCACAGAGGCAGGTGGCAAACATAATATCCGCTCGGGGTGAGATAGAGAAGAGAGCCGATGCTGCTGCGATGGAATGTGATGTCGACCGCTTTTTCATGTGGGATCGGAATCCAACTTGCAGGTTGTTGACATGGGAGTGCTTAGAGGCTTGCTCTGATCTTGATGGAACTTCTTCAGAATGTCCTTGATGTATTTAGTCTGACTTATGAAGATGCCATCGTCGAGCTGCCTGAATTGGATTCCCAAGAAAAATTGCATCTTTCCCATGTGACTCATTTCAAACTTGCTCTTCATTAAATCTCCAAATCTCTTGCAGAGCCGTGGATTTGTTGATCCGAATATGATGTCGTCTATGAAACTTGGACGACCATCAGATCTTTGTCTTGCCATTTGATGATGAGGGTCATATCGATCGTTCCTCGGCTGAATCCAGACTTCACGAGGAAAATGCTCAAGACATCATACCAAGCACGTGGACCTTGTTTCAGTCCATAGAGAGCTTTGTCCAATCGATAGACGTGATCGGGATGTTCTTGATCAACAAAGCCTTCTAGCTGAGCGACGTAGACTTCCTCCTTTAAGGCGCCGTTGAGGAAGGCGGTCTTAACATCCATTTGATAGACTTTGAAATCTTTATGGGCCGCATACACCAAGAGAAGGCGGATGGCTTCGATCAGGGCAACAGGAGCATAAGTTTCGTCGTAGTCAATGCCTTCCTGTTGGTTTATCCCTTCGCAACCAGCCTTGCTTTATTCCGGATCACTTCCCCATCTCCATTCTTTTTGTTCTTAAAGACCCATTTTGTTCTGATAATTGTTTTTCCATACGGGCGGGGTACTAACGCCCACACTTGGAGACGCTCGAATTGGTTGATTTCGTCTTGCATTGCTATTACCCAATGCGGGTCTTGAAGTGCGCCAGCTACCCTAGTAGGCTCGTTTTGGCTTAAGAAGCAGCTAAAAAGAGACTGTGTTGATGACGTGTTCGTACTCCACTCGAAGGATCACCAATAATCTGATCAACCAGATGTGCTCGAGTCCACTTTCTCTCGTGAGGCAAAGCTGAAGTAGATGCATCAGCCATTAGATTGAGGTAGGTCTAATTCTGCACTTGAATTTAGTGATTCTGACGAGACTTCCTCAAAAACCAAGGTTGGTCTTCAGTGTTCTGTGACAATTCTGAACCGGGTGAGGTGGGGACATTTGAAGAACTTGGTACATCGACCTCGTCGAGTGGGGAATCCACTAAAGGTGTAGCAGTGATGGTGTCTGGCTGATATATTGGCTCAAAGAGAGAGTCAAATCATCTAACGCGAGTCTTAGAGCTTCTTCTGACGTTGAATACTGAGTAGTTGCCATCTTCTGTTGGTTTTGTACCAACACACCAGTGAAAACGGGTTCTGAACTGTCGTATTCAGAAGCCGATTGGTCAGGCACAGTTGGACTGATGTGCACAGAAGCCATCTGCCACTTCGTGGAAAGTGACATTGTAACTTTCTTTGATAGTGCGGTTGGACTTGATATATACCCGGTACGCTATTGAAGTTGAAGAATACCCGACGAAAGTGGCTTCGAATGCTTTAGGGTCGAACTTAGCTCGTTGTTCTCTGTCGTTCGCCACAAAGCACTTGCACCCGAAGACCTTGAATAAGGAAATGTTGGGTATCCGCTTGTTAATGATCTCGTACGGAGTCTTATCAAAGCGTTTGTGAACCACCGTCCTATTGTGAGTGAAACAGGTGGTATTTACTGCTTCAGCCCAAAGAAAGTGTGGGAGGCCGAAATGAATCAACATCGTATGTGTGGCTTCTACTAGAGTCCTATTCTTTCTTTCAACGACCCGTTTTGTTGAGGCGTCTTGGCGGCTGAGAATTGTTGACTAATCCCAAGTTTCTGGTAAAAGTCCCTGAGGTACTTGTTCTTGAACTCAGTGGTGACTCAGCGAGAAACTCAGCGAGAAACTCCATTGGGTACTGTTTCTCGATGACCAAAATCAATTGATGCAGCGAAAAACTTTTTCGACTGCCGGATTTCGATCAAATTTCAAAATTCGATTTGACTGAAGATATATAGGTTGGACTACCTTTGACCGAACGTGATCAGATTGTTTACAGTCTGATAACTGGACCGATAGGTTTAACAACGCCGCTTATCTTCTAAATTCTTTTCGATAAAAAATCTAGCGCTAAATTGAAACTGTGCACTTGAGAAATTTAGTCAACTTCTCGAGTCAACATGTTGAAAAAGTGTACATTTTGAATTTCGGTCAACAAAATTTTTCGACGATTAAAATTTTCGATCACCAAACTTCACGAGTCAATTTGTCGATTGAGTACAATGTTTAAACAGTTTCTCATTGCAAAATTACATTTGAATCGAAATTTTATTTTCGCTCGAATTTTTTTTCTCGAACAGTGCCTAGCGCGTAATATCAGTAACACTATTCTTAATCGACGAAATTATTTTTGATCAAACTTTAAAGATTGAATCAAAAATAATTCTCGATCATTCTTTTAAAATCAAACGCTACTAACAAATTTGCTACTTGTGAAGCACGTCAAATCATTCTTCAAATCATCAAAACAACAAACAATGATCCTACATTAACTCAAATGGATGCTTACTCTCTTGGTAATGACAACCGTCCCCCGATTCTCAAGAGAGGCGAATACACAGTATGACGAAGCCGCTTTCTGAACTTTATAGAGCTAAAAGATCAAGCAGAAGACCTTTTCTTATAACTTGAGCAAGGTCCAGCTCAGTTCTGGGTAAATGTACTCGGTGGCAACACTGCTAATCCACCAATTCCTACCTCTAGACGACTCAAAGAGCCTAGAGAATACACTGCAGATGAAAGAGTGAGAGCTAAGGCTGATCTGATAGCCATGAACACTCTAATGCAAGGCATCCAAAATGACATTTATCGCCAGATCGACAGCATTCCTACAGCTAAGGAAATGTGGGATGAGTTGCATAAGATGATGCAATGGACAGAAGTCGGTATCAAGGCCAAGAAGGCTAATATTCTCACAGCTTACGACTCCTTCAGAGCTAAACCCGAGGAATGCTTACATGATCTCTATAATCAGACAAAATAAAGATCTTGAGGAGTTGGATATCCACGCCATGTTCGACAATCTCGCTCAACACGAGGAAGATATAAGCGAGATTCAGAAGGAGTAGAAGGGCAAACTTATCGAAGACATGGTTGCCCTAGTCTCGGAGAAGAGAAGCTCTAAACTACGAAATGAGAAGATCATCAAGCCTCCTACCCCCTCAGAGTCTGAAGTCGAATCAGACTTAGACATGGAGCCAAACATGAAATCGCTGGGAAAGCCGTTGACCCTCATTGGAAAAATGATGAGCAAACAATACTTCAAGAAGAAGTCCTCATCAACAGCCAAACGACTTCGGACCTCAAGCTTAACGAACAAAGAACGTGCACCTGAGACCTCCGAAGTCAAGAATACAAAAGAACCGACCAAATGGAAAAGTCAGATTCGGGAACAACAACTCAGCCCCCATTCTAGGATTTGGGGACAACATTTTGACGAATCTGACAATAAAGGATGTCTCCTACGTCGAAGGTCTCCGCGAACTTGTTTATCATAGGCCAGTTTTGTGATAAAGGATTCCAGGTGGTCTTTCTTGCTGACCGGTGCAGAATATTGGACAGTCAGGACAAAGAACTTTTCAAGGACTTCGAAAATCAAACCTTCACACGATCAACCTGACGTTCGTGCGGCCTTCGATAGGCGTTTGCCTCATTTCTCAGACTGTAATTCAGAGGAACAGCTTATGGCATCAATGCATGTCTCATCTCAACATCAAAGCTCTTCAACGGCTTTCAACGAAAAAGTTGGTTCATGGTCTTCCAACTATAGTCTTACAGAAAGAGGATCAATGTTCGACATGCCAACTAGGAAAAATGAAGCGAGCATCTCATCATATAAAGCTGGTTGCCTCTACTTTAAGTCCACTAGAACTTCTACATGGACCTCTATGGACCAATGCAGACACAGAGTATCAGTGGTGAGGCCGAAATGAATCAACATCGTATGTGTGGTTGTTGTATTCAATCCAAAATACAACAGATTCGTTTTGTATTTTCAATGGTGAGGCCGAATAATTAACTTTCCTTGGAGCAAGCTGCACATATAATTCATTAGGTTGAGAAATCTTCTGGTTTCTCATAAAATGCTCTCATGAATTTTCAATTATTTTCCGCATCATAATTAAACCGGGATGGCCCAACCTGTCATGCCAAACACTAAACGTACTGTCATCAGTAAACTTCTGCTTTACGATAGCATATGCTTCAATTGTTCTCAGATATGTATAATATAACCCAGAGTCAAATGAAGGTAATATTTCTATGGTTCTTTTGTCATTCGAAATTACATTTTTCATGTGCAATGTCTCCCTTATCTACTGTCTCAACATGTTATCCGTCATTTCGAATAGCTTTAAAGCGTAACAAATTTTATTGAGACTTAGGGGAATATAAGGCATTTTCAATTTTCATCCTTGTTCTCCGAGGTGATATTAGCTCTTACAGAGCCTTCAGTTATATGGTACTCGATATAGTAAGACTTTTATCATATCATGATGATCATAATATTTCTCAATTCTTAGAATCGAATGAGTCATTGCACAGTATGCAAGACATAAATAATTGTCCATTGCACATTTTGGTTTTCGTTTTATTAATATCCTCGATAAATATTAAATAATCAACACAATAAAATCACTTTTGATAAATATATAGCACATGAATATATTAGTACGTTTGATAAAACATATATATCTATATTCTAGTCGAATCTTTAACAAACTCAACAACATCCAACAAGCATTTTATTTACACTAGGCAAGCACCATTTTTCTTAATACCGCACTTGGCATTTTATTTCAATCATTCACTTAGAATTAAAAAATCAACGGGGTTCTCTGGTGTGAATAATGGTAAAATATCGCAAAGATATACTTTTCTTGATAATGGTCTTTGCTCAATACGTTTATTTATTTATCACCTTTTCCACTTCGGATGAAATTTTAAAATATTCACAACGATATATAATATACGACCATTTCCCTTTTGTTTTTCTAGTACTTCGGCATTCACTTCAGGGAATGTAAAACAATCATTTACTTCGCAATTTAGACCCATTCTGTTAGTCAGGAAAAAGATTATAATGTCTTTATATGTCTTGAGCTTATTCTATGTACAGAAATCAAATATATCATCAATGTGACTTTGTTAATGCATTTGGCGTTGCCTAGAAAATCAGTTTCTTAACTTATCAGTAGAAGAACATCTCAAGTGAAGGGTGTCCCGTACGAAATGGATGTAAAACACACTAAGTTGTGAACTGATGTTGGACGTGATGTTGAACTAACACTCACACTCACTTTTAACGCACAGCGGAAATGATAAAAACTTAGTGATAAAACCGAAACGAACACGAGAGATGATTTTATGCAGCAAGTCAAATAACTTGCTGCGTACCTCAAGAGGCAAAAATCCACTATAAAGATGGATTACAAACTATCAAAAAGGATAGTCAAAAACTACGTCTAGCACAACCTACGAACCAAATGATTCAGCAAACTAAAAGATCTCTCGACCTTTTTAAAAGCTAGACTAAACAGAAAAACTCTCTTAAAGAATAAACTCGCTCGATCTTGCTCTTTCTCGCTCGTTGTAAGTTCGTCACTTGAAATGGTCGCGGGAAGTCCCTATTTATGTGTCTTCGATTTTGGGGTGACTTCACCAACGACTTGGTAACTTTCCTCAATGTCCACTAACGTCCACTAAGTGTTTATGGACTGTTAGTGTCCGTTGAAGCTCGACTTGGTCTGCTCCAAACACCCGGTCTTCACTTGAACTCCAAGTCTTCTATATTTAGTATGCTCCTTTCCTATTTTCGCTCTACCTTATCCACACTTCTTCCACACAGTTTGATTCATTCCATCCTTTATCCATAACCTGCACAATAGTAGAAAAATACCACGTCATTAATAAAATAGGTTTTGGGCATGAAAGATAAAACTGAGAAAAGGAACATTCTCGGCCAACAAATGTTGACTCGAATGTTACCCCAACATTGCCAATGCTGAATCCTCAACATTAACAATCTTCCCCTTTTATCTCTCTTCCCAAAACCAAAACAGAAGCTAGTCATTGCGAAACTCCACCTGAAGGCCAGATCTACTCAACCATAAAACATCCACAAAATGGTTAGAGTTAGACTAAAACAGAATAGTACTAAAAACTATTCAAAGTACTACTAAATAGTACAAGCCAAAAGAGTTCCTGAAAAATCTGCAAAATAAAAAAACATGGTCCATAAAACACAATCAACCGCACACAAATATAAGAAGCAAGGAAGGCATGCAAACAAGAGCAAAATGCGCATGCAAAATATCGAAGTCTAAATGTTTAGACTGTCGATCGACTCCTCTGCTTCTTCTTCAGCTCCTTCTTCACGAGCTGCAGTTCCAACTCCTTCTCCTTCTGCTTCTTGATCTTCCGCCTGAACTTGATCTTCCTCACGAGCTCCCCCTGAATCTTCTGCCCTGACTTCATCTTGCCTGCTTGGCTCTGCCCTAGCCTCCGTCTGTGCTGCACGCACATCTTCTGCCTCTCCCCCTTTTTGGGAAGAAAGCATCTCCTTCAACGTGGCAAGCTGAGACGTCAGGAGCGCGACCGTGTCCTCTCCTTATCTGTTGCTGCAAGCTGGCCTGAGATGTGGATGTTGAGGCAACATTTTGCTCAACATTTTGAGTTGGGGCTTTCCATGGCAGATCAACAATCTTATTCGGCCCCGCTAGGTGCATGTACAAAACTGGATATGTCACCTTGATAGACACCACCACATCTCTGCGAGTCGGCTCAAAACCTCCCCGCACCAACATCCCATAAATCAGCGAGGGAAATGGAAGAATCCCCGACGATATCTTCTCGGCCTCCTTGGCTAACTGGTCTTGCACTAACTCACCCAAATTTATGGGTAGATTATTCCCAAGTACGTAGAGTATATGTGCCATACTCTCCGCCACACGGGTCTCATTTGCCGTCGGCCACCAATTGTAAATGCCGATTTTGAATAGCACCGAGTAGAGCGACGTTAAAAAGCTGCAAGAAAAATTTCCAACCCACTCCCTAACTCTACCCCCAGTCAGAAAGGACACCACCTCATCATTATCGTACTCTTCCTCCATATCAACACTGGGAGTACCCAAGAATTCGTTAATAGCCCCAGCCGAAAATTCATACAACTTCCCCCTCTAGAAAAGTTTTGCATACCTCCTAGAACTAGGATCAATAAGACTCTGGGAAAGATTAGAATATACCCCCGGACCACTGTGTCGCAGTAGGTCCCAACCCTCGTCACGGTCTTGTCGAAGCTCCTCGACTCCAAGAATTGCATAACGTCGTATCGGCGGAAACTGCCCACGTCAGCTGTTCTCTCTACTCGCAACACCCTCTGACTGAAATGTGGCCACAGCTCCTCATTGAGCGGAGCGTAGAACTTCCCCCGTGGCAGAGGTGTTTCCCAATCCGACTCAGATGTTGGGTCAACATCTACCTCAACATCCTCACTATCGCTGGGAACTTGCGACTGGTCGTGGCTGCTGGCGGCTTGCTGCGAGGACTCAGATGGTCGAGCTTTCTTGGATGGTCTGTCCTCATAACCCATTGGCCTCTTGCCTACTTTCTTTTGCAGTTTGTCCCTCCACACAGCTAGGGTCTCTGCAGCTCCAAATTCGTCCTCGTCATCGCTCTCAGAGGCAGGGGAACCTGAAATCTTAGAAGATGTACCTCCCCCTGGACTCACAACCTCTGTGTCCAGTCGATCATATGTAGTTCAGTCAATGATTTCATCAGTGGACGCCTTTGCTGGTGATAAGGGCGAAGTATGAACTTGTTCTTGAATGGGGCTTTGAGGTGGAGCAGCGGCACTCGTCTCCCTCTGAACTTGCACTTCAGTGAGAGTGGGAGCAGGCGCTTCCTCAGAAGATTCTGTCTCAGTCTCAGACGACGAGCTCGAGAGGGTAATGGGCTTATCTGGAGTTGATTTTGGCCCCTTGGAAACACGAGCTTGTCTGAGACGGTTGCTTTGGCGCGTCTTTGGGGCAGAACTCGGAGCAGCTGTGGGTGGTCGCGGCTTCTTAGAGGTCTTATTCTTTTTTGCCACTGGCTTTTGAGCAGTTGAAGACCTTGGTGGTGTTGGCTCAGTGGGTTTGGTGGCCGGAGTTGTGCCTGAGGAGCTTGGGACTGTGACAGCCACGCCGTGAGTCATAGGGGGTGAGTTCGACGGAATCGGCACATTAATTGCACCTCCTACCACATTCGTCTGGATCGGCCGTCGTCTTACATCGGATGGTAGAGCACACTGAGAGGCACGTCATCGAAGTCGATGATTGGCGCAGGCAGCGTCTGAATTGGGCGCACGTCGTACACTGTTTCACTCGATGTTGGGCTGACATTCTAGGTTTCTACATGATTTGGTGATTTCGACATTTCGAGAGAAGGAATCAAAGAAATTCGGACGAAAATTAGGGTGAAAAAATCGTGAATAAGCACAGAAGAGCACAGAGAATTTCTAGAGAGAGACTCAAGTTTTGAAGATTAGGGTTGCGTAAATAGTGATACTTAAAACAATCAGCTTAATGATAACAGTTCCAACGGTTACAAAATAAACTGTCCACTCAACAATGATAGATAGTGGGATAAATGGGACTTAAAAATAACCGTTGAGCACCTTAATTAATCAACCCAATAAAGTCAAAAATCACCTAATCAAAACATGGAGCTAAACTTAGTAAATGCACTCATTAATCATGCGAGCACATAGGAGCAAACTGGAGACTAAGTCATGCGAATAAATAAGGGCAGTTCAGACCACGATTCTACCAAAAAGACAACTAAGTCCAAAGTCAAAGTAGAATCAGGAAATACTAACCGATTGAGCGACGTTGATGACCACTTGAGAAATGTAACAAGCTGTTCTTCGAGTTTTCTAATGCAATTCTGAGAGATTTCTAAACATAGACACGAAAGACTAACAAATGCAGTACTAAACACAGACACAAATAAAGACGAAAGCACAAAATATAGCAATATCAAACTGACAGTCACACATGTTGCCTAACATTTGACTCAACATTCTAACTCCGTAATCCTAGACATTTCTGCTTAATCCTTCTCAAAACCAGTTCCCTTTATTTCTACCCTTTCACCTCACATATCCAACCGAATTTATGCACTGCCCTTATATCTAGCCGAGAGTTTATGAGCATGCTTATACGCAATAAGGATTGATTTTTAGTCGCAAGAGTACATCGTCACAGCGAATGTCGTGTACCTAGGGACATATTACCAAGAGCCTTTAAAAAAGGGATTGGGTTCATTCAGGGACCAGTCAAGAAGCATCAAGTCATTTCACAGGAAAACAGAATAGAATATCAAACCAAACATTAAAGCTGCGACTATCAAATTCGACATATTCTATGTTGATCCAAATGTTGGACCAACATTTAGACTAGCATGTGCAAACCTATGGATTTCTTCAGGTCCGAGAACCTTTCAGAATCCAATGCTTTCGTAAAAATGTCTGCTAACTGATTCTTAGTGTCTATATGCTCAATGCGGACTAACTCTTTTTCAACCATATCTCTCAGAAAATGATGCCTAATATCTATATGCTTTGTACGAGAATGTTGGATGGGATTCCTAGAGATGTTAATAGCACTAAGGTTATCACAATACATAAGAACAGATTCGCACTCTAACCCATAGTCTCATAACATACTATTCAACCACAATAATTGCGTGCAACAACTACCTGCCGCAACATATTCAGACTCAACAGTAGATAAAGACACACAGTTCTGTTTCTTACTATACCATGCGACTAGATTATTACCTAGGAAGAAACAGTTGCCACTTGTACTCTTGCAATCATCCTCATCACCTGCCCACTCAGCATCGCTATAGCCTACAAGACTCAAGTTAGTATTTTTGGAGAACCATAATCCTAGGCTACACGATCCACTCACATAACGAAGAATTCGCTTAACAGCATTAATGTGAGTAACTTTAGGTTCAGACTGATATCTAGCACATACGCAAACACTATACATTATGTCAGGTCTACTCGCAGATAAGTACAATAAACTGCCTATCATAGATCGGTACAATGTTGGGTCAACATTCTGCCCAGCATCGTCCTTACTTACCTTTTGGGTAGAACCCATGGGCGTTTTCATTACCTATGCCGTGTCTAGTCCAAACTTTTTGACAGTGTTCTTTGCGTACTTCTCTTGGGACATACAGATCCCATCGCTACTTTGCTTAATCTGCAAACATAGAAAATAGGTTAACTTGCCTATCATACTCATCTCGAAGGTAGTGTTCATGGCCTGCACAAACTGATCTAATAAAGATTGTGAGCTCGAGCAAAAAACAATGTCATCAACTTATACTTGAGCAATCAAAATATCGGAACCGAGCCTTTTAACAAAAAGAGTACGATCGCCTCACCTCGAGTGAAACCGAACTCAAGTAAAAATGTTGCTAACCTCGCATACCATGCTCGGGGCGCTTGCTTCAACCCATACAAAGCTTTCTGCAGCTTAAAAACATGGTTAGGATAATGGGGATCTTCGAACCCTTTCGGCTGTTCTACATAGATTTCCTTATCAATATACCCATTCAAAAAAGCACCCTTAACGTCTATTTGGTGTAAAGTAATGTTAAGCCAACATGCTATAGCTAACAAAAGTCTAATCGATTCTAACCTAGCAACGGGAGCAAACGTCTCATCAAAGTCTATCCCTTCTACTTGCGTGTAACCCTGAGCTACTAGACGAGCCTTGTTTCTAACAACCCTACCAAGTTCATCAGATTTATTCTTCAATATCCACTTAGTGCCTATGACATTAGTGTCTTTTGGCCGTGGAACTAATGACCATACTTGGTTTTTCTCGAACTGCAAGAGTTCCTCTTGCATCGCATTTATCCAACAATTATCCTTGAGAGCTTCAAGGACATTATTGGGTTCTATCTCAGAAAGAAAGCAGTTAAAGCGTACTTCAGCGTATAGCGAGTTCATGCATGTGTTTCTTACCATAGACTTGTAGTCTTTGCTTCTGGTCTTCCTTCCTTCATTTACGTCTCCAATAATGAGTTTAGTGGGGTGATCTTTTTGAATCTTCCCAGGGGGATCTCGTCGTACTTCGCTGGGTCCTGCATCATCGTTCTGTTCAGGCGTAGATGTTGAGTCAGATGTTGGCTCAACATTGTCATCCCCCGTCTCCTCTGTTTCATTGATCGCTTGTATAATATCTGTAATATCAACTTGAGGAGACACTTTTCAAAGATCAGTAGTATCATCAAATACAATATTCATTGACTCCTGAACAGACTTCATGCCCAAATTATATACACTGTAAGCACGACTATTAGACGAATAGCCTAGGAAAATGCATTTATCACTTTTTGAATCGAACTTGGTCAAATACTCACGATCATTTAGCATGTAACAAAAACATCCAAAGACATGAAAATATTTAACCGTAGGCTTCTTTCCATTCAACAGTTCATATGAGGTCTTTTTAGTACCATGCCTAAAGAAAACACGATTCGATATGTGACAAGCAGTATGCAACGCTTCAGCCCAAAAATGCTTAGAAACATTCTTAGAAAGTAACATAACACGTACCATTTCTTGTAAAGTCCTATTCTTCCTTTTGGCCACCCCATTTTGTTGGGGCGTCTTAGGAGATGAATACTCATGCACGATACCCTTCTTGTCACAAAATTCATCAAAGTACTGATTTTCAAATTCTCTACCATGATCAGACCTAATACGAAAGATAGACGCACTGAAATTGTTCCTAATCATCGCACAAAACTTCTTAAAGAAATCGAAAGGTTCTGATTTTTCCCTAAGAAAGAAAATCCATGCATATCTAGAAAAATCATCCACGAGCACATATGCATATTTCCTATCACCTATGCTATCAACTTCCATAGGACCCATCAAATCCATGTGAATTAACTGAAAATAGCGAGCAGTTTTAAAATGTTGGGCAGCATGTTGATCAACATTATGGCTAACATGTACTTGCTTACCCTTCAAGCACGACTCACAAACAACCTTACCAAACTCCTTAAGCTTCGGAATGCCTCTGATTGCATCATGCTTGATAAGCTGCTCCAAGGTTCTGTAGTTGACGTGGCCTAGCTTGTAGTGCCATAGGATTACATCATCTTCGGCCTTAGAGAGTTGACACACGTCCTTCACATTGGATTTTTCGTCGACTAGGTAGCAGTTCTCGCTTGATCTTTTACCTGCCATCACTCGCACAGAATTGTTGTTAAAAACTTCACAACATTCCTTGTTGAACCTTACCTCAAGGTCGTCGACACAAAGTTGGCTCTGATCAGATTCGCTACGAGCCCGTCAACGTGAAGCACATTGCTTAGCTTGGGAAAGTCGGGCACGTTCAATCTGCCTCGGCCGAGTATCCTTCCTTTTGCACCACCTCCGAACGTAACAGATCCGCTGTTTAAGGGCTTGTAATCACTGAGATACTCCTTGGTACCCGTCATGTGTCGGGAACACCCGCTATCGAAGTACCAAGAACCTGTCACGTTAGCTCGCAAAGAGGTAGCTCGCAAAGAGGTATACACAACAAGACATTTAGGACCAGATTTCTTGACCCAAACTTTCTTAGACGATCCTACAGCATTCTGTTTACTAGAACTTGAAGGTGAGCCAGCCGAAGTTGTTAGGGAGTGTGCCATCGGAATGCCATACGAGGACTAGGAATAGTATAGGGCGCACAATGATGTATGGGTCGATAGACAGTTTTACTGTATATACTGTTAAAATAAAGTAGTGAATATTATTTTCATTATAATAAAGGCATTATTATTTATTTATCGAATTTAAAGTCTGCTTGGCATCTGGCGGTGCGATAAATAAATAACACCCAAATGTTTGAGTTGGACGTCTGATTCTCGTGGGGACGAGGGAGGAGACACCGGACGGTCCTTATCTCAGCATTAAATAAAAGTCCGTAAGTCTAAGGATTCTAGGTGGGTGACTAGATATCCGAATATGACTTATTCATTGACGACCACATAGTATCGGTAGTGTCACCGATTACCTGAGAGGTTGTGGGTCGTGATGAAGATATCGGTGATCGGAGAGATCGCGTATTCGGACATTCGGCTCGTATTCGTCTTGATCACATGACTAGGATGTTGTCAATGATTGAACGAATGACTATAGCAGCCTCAGACCGATACGGTCACTGACGGATTTGCTTTCGCGATTTCGGTTTGTCGCTAGTTGGCTAGGTCCGCAAGTGTTCGGAAATGGGACACGGGCCAGCGACGAAACGCAACTGACTTTACGGAGGTGATTGCCGGGCTTTGACTGCTATTGGGATTCACTGCCTATATTCGTATAGGTTAACGTCCTATGAGGTAATTGGAGAACGACGATTGTAAAGCCTTCGGCCGAAGCTTGGAAAGCTCGCTCGTATTAGATACGGAGCGGAGTTTAAATAATCGGTTGGGTCTCGATTATAACATAGTGTTAGGTTAGTGAGTTTGACATTTACATGGCTCTCACCTAACCGGGACACAAGTGAAAGGCGTAAGAGTTATTTAAATGTATACACTATAGTCGGTTCGCCCGAATTTCGATTAGATCAAAATTCGTTCTCAACTGGGATCTGTCCGGTACCGCGGGATTGGCTAGGCGAATACCGGGACTCGCGGATTCCTCCCGTGCCAGTTGAGACGGACCTAGAGAGTCGCGCTTAAAAATGGTAATGAACTTGAACGAAAACGGCGGGCTTTTCTCTAGAACCTAACGAATGAGATTCGTTGAGGTAGTGGCATAGTTGACACGAGGTGTCGATAATTTAGTTAAATTCCGGTGACGGTCACGGGAATAATTAGGACTTAAGATTGTTTTAAGTGCTCAATTAATTAACTAAATGAGGCTCAATTGTAATTAAAATAATTAGATTGGATTTAATTATTTTATTACTTAAAATTGAGGGACTAAATTGAGAATTTAGAAACCTAAAGGGCCAAAATGAAATATTTGCATGTTGACTTGGTCTTGGACATGTGTACAATTTCTAGCATGCCACATTGCTTGAGGTGGCATATGAGTCACACTTTGAGAGCATGACATGTGTTGAAGAAAAACTAATAATATATCCTTAGTGGGATTTTACTACAAGAATGAAAATAAATAAGTTATATGCATAAAATGTGAAAAGAGTAACTATGCAACCTAAGATGCTCTAAGTTGAAAAACTTGGTACTTGCTCTCAATAACTCAATTCAACAATACTAGAGAATTAGAACAAAAGTGAGCTTAAGTTTTGAACTACTCAAGCCACGGGATCGTTCGACGAAGCCCGACGCCCGAACCGAACTGCCTCTAGCCATCGGGAGCAGTCTCGGAGGTTCGATCAAGGACATACCGGCGTGACGATCTAGCCCGGAGGCCCCGGGAATCAGACTAGGCACTGCGACGCTCATCCGAGGTGTAATCACGTACGCCGAAGGTATATTTCGAACCCTACTGATTTGATATTACGAAAAATACCAAACGACCTCGGAATGATTCGAAAGACCCCTCGTTGCGATCTTTGGGAAGTGTAGAATCAATCTGGAAAATTTGGTATTGATTGGAAATCATTTCGGTTGTCAACTGTCGAAAGACGGCAGACTGCCGCTTTAGTCGAATTGACAATTTCGAACCACTGATTTGATTTTGTGAAAAATACCAAACGACATCGGAATGATTCGAAAGACCCCTCGTTACGATCGTTGGGAAGTGTAGAATCAATCTAGAAAATTTGGTATCGATCGGAAATCGTTTCGGTCGCCAAATAGTCGAAACACTGTCGGCTGCCGCTTTGTTCGAACTAGTTTGGAACGAAATTATTAATTAGACTAAATTTGTAATAAATTCGAATTTAGGAAATTCGAATTAGACGTGGTCTCCTGAGGCTCAGGGCAGTACCTTGAGCCCTCGGGAGAAGCCGAAGGGCGTTAGGTCGAATTTAGATGTTGAAAATCGAAAATTCGGCACCCTACGCCGCTCGGTTCAAAACGCGCTTCCGCTATCGCCATGTTGAGCTGTTCGGGGGCCGGCGTCGATTAATCGGGCCTACGCCAACAGTGGTATCAGAGCTATGGCTCATGCATGGTTCGACCGAAGGCCTCGAAAGCCGATGTGGCGAACGAACGGTCGACGTAGTTTGGAGACTATTGTCGCTCGTGACGTCGGTCGGGCACCCGGCGTCAAAATTCTGTGTTGCATGTTTATGTGGGACATTTACGCGGGCTTAGGTTCTAACCGGGTTATTTGTTTAAGGGCCGTTTGCTGCCCCCCGGTATGTACATGGATTACGGGTTGTTCGGGAAATAATTCCCCCCGTGTTGTATTTTTTCGCTTTATTAGATAAGTTAGAAAAATGGCGGCCGTTCGACGCAAGGCGAGATTGAAGGGTTCGACGACCCGCGTGACGACGAGTCGACGTTTGGAGATCAAAGACCCGGTCGTTTTACGACCCATGTAATAGGACCAGTTTAGAAATAGCCCGCGCATTTGTCCATTTAAATTGCTTTCCTAGGGTTAGGAATTTAATTAACGCATTTATGTGCTCGTGCTTAATTTTTATTTGCTATGAGAATACAAACTCCCATAAAATACTAAGTGAGTAAAGGGATTGGATGCCCTGTCTTCTATCAAGCTCGGGTTAAGTTGTTACGAAACCTAAATGCAAGGTTTGGTTCCGGGTATGCCGGCGCATTGCATTTGTTTTCGTTTCGATTGGCTCGTGTGCGTTAACGCCGCTCGCCAAGACCACACTGTGCGGTAAAACGTACGGTTCAAGTGTGCGGTTTTGAGCAAAGTTGATAGGTCGCACTTAGACAGTCATACCGCCTTGTTCCGGATTTACCGGCAGGGGTCCCTGACTGAGACAAAGATAGTTGAGACATTCGACGAGGTCGGATTCGTGCGGAGCACGACTTCGTGGGCCGCTGCAAACCAATAAAACGACAGAGGTTGAGGTTTGCATCCGCCCACGGGGACATCAACTCCACTATCGAAGTTATCAACGAAACTTCCAAAACATCCAATGGGAGAAAATGGAGTTTATGAAAAGATAGTGGGAGTCAAACGAAATAGAAGTCCTTGTTCGCGTTTGATGATCTATACAATCAACTTAATACGCCTTTTATTTTCTGCAGCATTTTCTCTTAGTGTAAGTTATGTCTACCGCTTTAAACATACTGCTCAAGGAGAATAGGTTGACTGGGTGAAACTATTCAGACTGGCTTCGCAACCTGGGGATTTTCCTTCAGATTGAGAACCTAGTGTATATCCTTGACTCCGAGTTGCCGCCGGCCCCAGGGGCGCGGGCAACCGAGCAGGCTCGTGCCGCTTATGACAAGCGACTGCGCGACGAGCAGCTCGTAAAGGCACATGTCCTCGGATCGATGAGTAACACGATGCAGCGTAGTCATGAGGGTATGGCTGACGCTCGAGCGATGGTTCAGCATCTGAAAGAGCTTTACGGTGAGACGTCTAGGACAGCTCGCTATGCGGCTTCGTTGCAGCTCTTCAGATCGAGGATGTCTGAGGGTGAGAACGTTGGCGAACATGTTATGAACATGATCACCATGATTGAGAGATTGGAGACTCTCAATTCCAATTTGATCGGGAATTACAAAACGATCTCATCTTGCAGTCTCTGCCTCCGTCCTTCAATGCGTTCATAGTGAACTATCATCTGAACGGCATGACGCTGACGCTTCCTGATCTGATGAATCAGTTAGCAACGGCGCAAGGTCAGATGAAGAAGGCAAAGCAGACTGCACTTGTCGCCACCTCTTCGAAGCCCCAGAAAGGCAAAAAGAAGAAGGGCAACAAGCTCAAGCCAACAGGGAAGGTTTCTAAGAAGAACAAATCTTCTGGGAAATCGAAGCAGACCGGTGTAAAGCCGACGGATAGGTGTCTGCATTGCGGTGCGCTGGGCCACTGGAAGCGAGACTGTCCGAAGCTCAAGGGTGAGCAGGCTGCGTCAGGTAAGGAACTTAATGTTTTAGAAACAGTTTCTTCATCATCTGTATACTCTACTTCCTGGATATTGGATTCGGGAGCTAGTACTCACATTTGTGTGTCCACGCAGGGTCTGGGACCAAGTAGAGCGCTTGGGGAGCGAGAGATCGAGGTTAGAGTGGGAAGCGGGGATAGTCTCTCGGCAAGCCACGTCGGATCAAGATCTCTTGTTTTGTTATCTGGGTATGTGTTGCGTTTGTACGATTGTCTTGTACTCCCGAGGGGTTTTAAGAACATCGTCTCCATTCCTGTTTTGAGCAGGAATGGTTATGTATTTAACTTTAATAAAAATACATGCCACATTATGTATCGAAACAAAAATGTTGGCAACGCCACACTGTTTAATGGTTTGTACTATTTAAACACCCAGAACGACGTATCTGTGAATACTGTCACAAACAAACGAAAGTCAGGAATAAATACGAGGTACCTGTGGCATCTTCGATTAGGGCATACTGGAGAACGCAAAATCCATGAGTTAGAGAAAAACGGGATTTTGAAACCGTTGGGATCAGATCCCTATCCGACTTGTGAGTCGTGCCTCCAAGGTAAAATGACCCGATCACCCTTCACCGGGACATTTAATAGAGCCACGGAAATTCTCGGTTTAATTCACACGGACGTTTGCGGGCCATTCAATGTGAAGGCTCAGGGTGACTTCCACTATTTTATTACCTTCACGGATGATCACAGTCGTTACGGACTCGTGTATCTGATGAGGTATAAAGCTGATGCACTTGAAAGGTTCAAGGAGTATAAGGCTTTGGTGGAAAAACAAACGTCGAAACTCATTAAAGCCATTCGATCGGATCGAGGAGGCGAGTACATGAGTATCGAGTTTGACCAGTTCTTGAAGGAGAATGGTATATTATCACATATGACTCCGCCCGGCACGCCACAATTGAATGGCGTGGCCGAACGTAGAAACCGAACTTTATTAGATATGGTTCGTTCTATGTTAAGCTATACAGATTTGCCGATGTCATTGTGGGGATACGCGCTTTTGACAGCGGCTTATACCATAAACCGGTGTCCCTCGAAGTCTGTTAACGGCATTCCGTATGAGATATGGACTGACCGTTTACCCAACTTATCACATATTAGGATTTGGGGTTGCCCGGCCTATGTGAAAAAGTTGAAGGCAGACAAATTGGAGTCTAGGTCTCTGAAAGGTCGTTTCATAGGTTACCCTGAAAACTCAATGGGGTACCTATTCTACTTTCACGATGATCAGAGGATCGTTGTGGGCCTACACGCACATTTTCTCGAGGAAGAGTTCATTCGAGATTGTGGCGTTGGCCGAGAGGTCACTCTCGAGGAGCAGTCGACCGAAACGCCCTCACAGGATTTGGAATTGGATGGTCCGAGTGAAGCAGTCTTGCGACGATCTGAAAGGGTGCCACGCCAACCAGAGCGGTATGGCATGTCACACGTTGAACACGATTATGTTGCGACTAGGGGACGTCTAAGAGAAGATCCCGCTACTTTCGATCAAGCTATATCCGATGTTGACTCAACGAGATGGATTGAAGCTATGCGGGCTGAGATAGACTCAATGTACTCAAATAAAGTCTGGACTCTTGTAGACCTACCGAGCGGTTTTAGACCAATTGGTTGTAAATGGATATACAAGAGAAAGATTGGATCTGACGGACAAGTTGAGACATACAAGGCCAGGTTGGTTGCCAAGGGCTATAACCAAAAAGAGGGAGTCGACTATGAGGAGACTTTCTCGCCTGTAGCCATGATCAAGTCTATCCGCATAATGCTCGCAATAGCTGCGCACTATGATTATGAAATCTGGCAGATGGACGTCAAAACGGCGTTCCTTAATGGATTCCTCAAGGAGGAGATTTATATGGAACAGCCAAAAGGTTTTGAGTCGCATGCAGATGCTCACAAAGTGTGCAAACTGAATCGGTCCATTTACGGACTGAAACAGGCCTCTCGTAGTTGGAACCTACGTTTCGATGAAGCAGTTCGGAACTTCGGATTCGAGAAAAACGTAGACGAGCCATGTGTCTACAGAAAGAGTAGTGGGAGTATGGTGTCGTTCCTTGTATTGTACGTGGATGATATCCTTTTGATTGGAAACGACATCGGGATGCTCTCGTCGGTGAAAGCATGGCTTTCAACCGAATTCTCCATGAAAGATCTGGGAGAAGCGACGTATATACTTGGTATTCGCTTGTTCAGGGATCGAGCGAACAGAACGATCGGCTTATCTCAGGCCCTTTACTTAGAGAAAATCCTAAAAAAATTCAGAATGGATGACTCTAAGAGAGGGTTCTTACCTATGCGACATGGGATCCATTTGTCGAAATCAATGTCACCTCAAAGTGAGGAAGACCGACGAAGGATGAGTGGGATACCCTATGCGTCTGCAGTGGGTAGTCTGATGTACGCGATGTTGTGCACACGACCGGACATTGCCTACGCTGTGAGCGTGGTTAGTCGGTTTCAGGCAAACCCAGGTGAAGGACACTGGACAGCCGTTAAGAATATCTTCAAGTACCTTAGACGGACTAAAGACTTAACGCTTGTCTATGGAGGAGCGGGACTAGCAGTAGAAGGTTATACCGATTCGGACTTCCAGTCGGACGTGGATGACCGAAAATCTACTTCAGGTTTTGTATTCGTGCTCAATAGTGGGGCAGTGTCTTGGAGAAGCTCCAAGCAAAGCACGACTTCCGATTCCACATGTGAGGCAGAATACATAGCAGCCTCAGAGGCAGCTAAAGAAGCTGTTTGGATGAAAAAGTTCTTGGAGGAACTTACTGTGGTACCAGTTGCGCACAGACCGCTTACACTTTGGTGCGATAATAGCGGTGCAGTCGCGCAGGCAAAGGAACCACGATCTCATAGCAAGTCCAAACATATTGAGAGAAAATATCACGTATTACGTGAGTTCGTTGAAAACGGGATGGTCGCCGTGCAGAAAATCGCCACCGCGGAAAACGTGGCGGACCCACTTACGAAGCCCTTGTCCCAGGCAGTTATGGAACAGCATCTGGACAAGATGGGCCTACGATACCATTGTGACTGGCACTAGGTGCAGCACATGGCATTCGAGTGCAAGTGGGAGGCTGTTAGGGAGTGTGCCATCGGAATGCCATACGAGGACTAGGAATAGTATAGGGCGCACAATGATGTATGGGTCGATAGACAGTTTTACTGTATATACTGTTAAAATAAAGTAGTGAATATTATTTTCATTATAATAAAGGCATTATTATTTATTTATCGAATTTAAAGTCTGCTTGGCATCTGGCGGTGCGATAAATAAATAACACCCAAATGTTTGAGTTGGACGTCTGATTCTCGTGGGGACGAGGGAGGAGACACCGGACGGTCCTTATCTCAGCATTAAATAAAAAGTCCGTAAGTCTAAGGATTCTAGGTGGGTGACTAGATATCCGAATATGACTTATTCATTGACGACCACATAGTATCGGTAGTGTCACCGATTACCTGAGAGGTTGTGGGTCGTGATGAAGATATCGGTGATCGGAGAGATCGCGTATTCGGACATTCGGCTCGTATTCGTCTTGATCACATGACTAGGATGTTGTCAATGATTGAACGAATGACTATAGCAGCCTCAGACCGATACGGTCACTGACGGATTTGCTTTCGCGATTTCGGTTTGTCGCTAGTTGGCTAGGTCCGCAAGTGTTCGGAAATGGGACACGGGCCAGCGACGAAACGCAACTGACTTTACGGAGGTGATTGCCGGGCTTTGACTGCTATTGGGATTCACTGCCTATATTCGTATAGGTTAACGTCCTATGAGGTAATTGGAGAACGACGATTGTAAAGCCTTCGGCCGAAGCTTGGAAAGCTCGCTCGTATTAGATACGGAGCGGAGTTTAAATAATCGGTTGGGTCTCGATTATAACATAGTGTTAGGTTAGTGAGTTTGACATTTACATGGCTCTCACCTAACCGGGACACAAGTGAAAGGCGTAAGAGTTATTTAAATGTATACACTATAGTCGGTTCGCCCGAATTTCGATTAGATCAAAATTCGTTCTCAACTGGGATCTGTCCGGTACCGCGGGATTGGCTAGGCGAATACCGGGACTCGCGGATTCCTCCCGTGCCAGTTGAGACGGACCTAGAGAGTCGCGCTTAAAAATGGTAATGAACTTGAACGAAAACGGCGGGCTTTTCTCTAGAACCTAACGAATGAGATTCGTTGAGGTAGTGGCATAGTTGACACGACGTGTCGATAATTTAGTTAAATTCCGGTGACGGTCATGGGAATAATTAGGACTTAAGATTGTTTTAAGTGCTCAATTAATTAACTAAATGAGGCTCAATTGTAATTAAAATAATTAGATTGGATTTAATTATTTTATTACTTAAAATTGAGGGACTAAATTGAGAATTTAGAAACCTAAAGGGCCAAAATAAAATATTTGCATGTTGACTTGGTCTTGGACATGTGTACAATTTCTAGCATGCCACATTGCTTGAGGTGGCATATGAGTCACACTTTGAGAGCATGACATGTGTTGAAGAAAAACTAATAATATATCCTTAGTGGGATTTTACTACAAGAATGAAAATAAATAAGTTATATGCATAAAATGTGAAAAGAGTAACTATGCAACCTAAGATGCTCTAAGTTGAAAAACTTGGTACTTGCTCTCAATAACTCAATTCAACAATACTAGAGAATTAGAACAAAAGTGAGCTTAAGTTTTGAACTACTCAAGCCACGGGATCGTTCGACGAAGCCCGACGCCCGAACCGAACTGCCTCTAGCCATCGGGAGCAGTCTCGGAGGTTCGATCAAGGACATACCGGCGTGACGATCTAGCCCGGAGGCCCCGGGAATCAGACTAGGCACTGCGACGCTCATCCGAGGTGTAAACGTACGCCGAAGGTATATTTCGAACCCTACTGATTTGATATTACGAAAAATACCAAACGACCTCGGAATGATTCGAAAGACCCCTCGTTGCGATCGTTGGGAAGTGTAGAATCAATCTGGAAAATTTGGTATTGATTGGAAATCATTTCGGTTGTCAACTGTCGAAAGACGGCAGACTGCCGCTTTAGTCGAATTGACAATTTCGAACCACTGATTTGATTTTGTGAAAAATACCAAACGACATCGGAATGATTCGGAAGACCCCTCGTTACGATCGTTGGGAAGTGTAGAATCAATCTAGAAAATTTGGTATCGATCGGAAATCGTTTCGGTCGCCAAATAGTCGAAACACTGTCGGCTGCCGCTTTGTTCGAACTAGTTTGGAACGAAATTATTAATTAGACTAAATTTGTAATAAATTCGAATTTAGGAAATTCGAATTAGACGTGGTCTCCTGAGGCTCAGGGCAGTACCTTGAGCCCTCGGGAGAAGCCGAAGGGCGTTAGGTCGAATTTAGATGTTGAAAATCGAAAATTCGGCACCCTACGCCGCTCGGTTCAAAACGCGCTTCCGCTATCGCCATGTTGAGCTGTTCGGGGGCCGGCGTCGATTAATCGGGCCTACGCCAACAGAAGTATCTCCAGACATTCCTTTCACCACCGATTTCTCAGTGTTGACGGGAATGTTGGACAACATTTCGGTCAACATCTATTTCTTTGCAGAAATCTCTCTCTTCAACCTCCAGCAAAACTGCTTTAGATGACCAGATTGCTTACAATGATGACAAATGTATGAGCTATCTTTACTCTTAATGGGTGCATGCTTGGAACTATTCCTAGTATTTTCAGAATTACTCTCATCACTCGCGGCTTGAGCTTTAACAAAAACTATCTTAGGTCGATCATTGGTCACGGGTTTTGAGACATCACACGCAGGCTGAAAATTATAACCTAGACCTTGTTTATCAAAAACACCCAGAGACAATACCTCATCAAGGGAAGATTTTCCCTTATTCAACTTCATGAAGGTCTCGTCGGCTTTGTCGACTCGCTTCTGTAGCTTGTCAATCTCGTTGTCCTTTCGTGTAAGTGCAGCTTCCATCTTGTTCATTCTATCCACCAGGTTTTCAATCAGCTTTTCGTTCTTCTCATTTTCCTCGGTCAGTACGTTCACAGCGCCCATGAGTTGATCATTTTTCACCTTCTCAATATCATATCGAGACGTCAGTAGCTTGAAGGCTTCGTTCATCTTAACTTCAATGCTACCATCTGCTACTTCATCATCAGAACTCAAAAAACTATCAAGACAGTTTGAATCATCATAATAAAAAATTATATGTTATCCAGATGTTGAGTCAGATGTTGGCTCAACATCTGTTACCACAGTGAAGCCAATTTGACGATCTTCTTCGTCTTCGTCATCTGAGAAGAACTGGATCGTCACTGATGATTGCTGGATCGCCATTTGGTCAGAATCTTTATCTTCATCGTCAGATAGTTCCACCCAAAGCGATTTTCCACGTCTACGAAGTGTGTTCGCACATCATTGGCATAGTGTCCCCATCCTTGACATTCATAGCATCTGACTGAGTCATAGTCGACGTTCTTCTTTTTTCCGTCTGGCTTCCCAACTGGCTTGGGCTTAGAGAACGGAGGAGCAGAAGATGCTTCAGCTTTGACGTTCTGGCCCTTTCTGAATGTTGGGCCAACATTCTGCACAACATTCTTCTTCTTGAAGAACTTTGCAAATTTCTTCACTAGCATGGCCATATCCTCCTTATTGTTGGGGTCCACAGTAATTGGTTCCACGGTTGGCTGACTAACCAGGGCAAGGCTTTTTTCACGTGAAGCCCTTTTCTGTACCTCAAGGTTGGTCTCGAAGTTCTTGAGAACATTCATCAACGTATTGAACTCCATAGTGCCCAAGTTGTGAGCTTCCTCGATCGCTGATACCTTCACATTAAATTTTTCAGTTAGTGTACGAATAGCTTTGGAATTTAGTACCTTATTGGTGATCGGCTCTCCAAGGCTGGGGCACTCGCTGGCAATTGTCAAGAGCTTCCCAAAGTACGTAATTATGTCTTCATCTTCCTTCATCCGTATGTTCTCAAACTGGTTTGGAGGCATAGTTTGGTTTCTCTAACACTTGCGTCGCCTTCGCAGTACCTCTGGAGTAAGTCCCACGCGTTCTTTGCCGTTGTACAACTCTGGATGAGCTTGAACATAAAGATGTCCACGGTTGAGAAGATGGCGTTAAGAGCCTTGTCGTTGAATTCTGTCGCGGTTACTCTTCACTCGGCTTGTCATAGACTTCTCCATCAGCATCCGGGGCTGTCCTAGGTGGGGTATATCCATTGAGTACTGCTTCCCATGCTCGCACATCGATGGACTTGATACATTGACGAACTCGCACCTTCCAATATGCGTAATTGGTGCCGTCTAACACAGGGACTTTTCCGACGTTATTAGAACTCATAATATCCATTATAGAATATCTTTAGCGCTTAGTAGCATCAAGCGTAGGCTCTGATACCACTTTGAAGGGGGCCCGCACGAAATGGATGTAAAACACACTAAGTTGTAAACTGATGTTGGACGTGATGTTGAACTAACACTCACACTCACTTTTAACGCACAGCGGAAATGATAATAACTTAGTGATAAAACCGAAGCGAACACGAGAGATGATTTTATGCAGCAAGTCAAATAACTTGCTGCGTACCTCAAGAGGCAAAAATCCACTATAAAGATGGATTACAAACTATCAAAAAGGATAGTAAAAAACTACGTCTAGCACAACTTACGAACCAAATGATTCAGCAAACTAAAAGATCTATCGACCTTTTTAAAAGCTAGACTAAACAAGAAAACTCTCTTAAAGAATAAACTCGCTCGATCTTGCTCTTTCTCGCTCGTTGTAAGTTCGTCACTTGAAATGGTCGCGGGAAGTCCCTATTTATGTGTCTTCGATTTTGGGGTGACTTCACCAACGACTTGGTAACTTCCCTCAACGTCCACTAACGTCCACTAAGTGTTTATGGACTGTTAGTGTCCGTTGAAGCTCGACTTGGTCTGCTCCAAACACCCAGTCTTCACTTGAACTCCAAGTCTTCTATATTTAGTATGCTCCTTTCCTATTTTCGCTCTAGCTTATCCACAGTTCTTCCACACGGTTTGATTTATTCCATCCTTTATCCATAACCTGCACAATACTAGAAAAATACAACGTCAGTAATAAAATGGGTTTTGGGCATGAAAGATAAAACTGAGAAAGGGAACATTCTCGGCCAACAAATGTTGAGTCGAATGTTACCCCAACATTGCCAATGCTGAATCCTCAACATTAACATCAAGAATTGTTACGCATAAATGGATTAATCATTAGAGCATATATAAAAAAACGACAAGCATATAAGAGTATGACCGACACTATATATTCTGTCAACGAATAAAATTATTGGAAGTTTTAATATATTAACTCGGTACATGTCACGATCTATCTTGCAACTATATGTCAAGTATAATCCTATTCAAGCGATAATGCTAATTCAAAAATATAACACTTTATTTATTATTGTAATATCCTTACGTGCATTTGTCGTTATTGAAAAATCATGCATTATGTCGATTGTGATAGTATGTGTATGGCCGGCAACACATTTATTTCAACACTGGTCCAAAACCAACACACCATTCCATAATAATTTAATAATGCATGCATAAAATATATATATTTTTTTATCAAATAGCTCGATAGTGTATAGTCGTGATTGTTAGGCAAAGTGAATCTTGATTTTGCATATATCATCAAAGGAAAATCCGTTTTTATGCAACTGTTTCTCTCGCTCATCAAGGAAAATTCTTACTTAAATATTCTTACTTCAACTACCCATGGTGGGAGACAAAATTTTCACATAAGGCTTCGAATGGAGTTTTGGCTTTGAATCAACAAAAAACCAAAAGATGGAGGGGATCATAAGCCTCAGAATATCGTTAGTTATCAACGTAGAGATCGGATCATTATGATACTCTCGTTGTTCTTAAAGGTACAACTCCTTTGGTTTATATGTATAGATCGACATCGCTACTAACAGTTAGATATAATAGATCTATCTTAGACGTTGTGGATCTCCGCCACAGTCGCTATCACGTAACTCGATATCAGGTTCAAGTTACTAGCATTGACCGCTAAATCCTTAGATACGGTACGCAAGATTGCGGTCTCCGTCATGTGGAATCGTATCTTGACCATAACGTGATAGTATTCTATTTCACAAGAGATCAGCTCCATAATGTGTGATGCAGATCTTTCAGTAGACATGCTTGAAATGAGTTTTATACTAAAGACAATACCTGTGTTGATCGTAGGCATCCACGATGGCCTTCGAGATCCGATCTTGCTTTAGTGATTCGACGATTGAGAGCCCTCGTGCTGATAACGTGTTATAAATCTTTAATTATAAATCTGTAATTATAACGTATATAATTTTTATTATTATCACAATAATATGAGAGGATGTAAACGTATGAATGCTTATATTACTCTCACTCTTTACAAATGAACATACAAGCCTTTATATAGGCAAATTAACGCACAAAAAGACAATAGTTACTAATTGCATACGTCATATTACAATAATGATTATGGCCTACATCTATTAACTTCATGCACTGGCATCGGTTGAAGTAAAGAATAACTGTCTTAAATAGACATCCACATTAAGGTATATTCATAATAGTTAGGTCATATTTTATCAACATTCAACTTTTTAAGAGTATGAGGAGCAATAAAAAACTAATCTAATGATTGCTATTTTAAGCTATGGAGACATAAGATGATAAACCCCCTTTCTATTGTTCTTTTTTCCCTTCTCCTTGGTCAATGAAGATGGTATGATTTTTGAAGTTATGCCCATTTTCATATTTTTCTAATAGTTATTCACAAAACAAAAGCATGTCATGGATTAGTCAAAATAGTTTATCTGATAATATTATCCTATGCTGTCTGATCGTATTTCGTTCATTCTAATTAGGTTAGTTCCGAGTATGTTAAGAATGACAATCATAGCTCAGATGGAGGTTGACTTGTCAACTCGGCCCGCCAAAAGGGTAGGATGGGCTACAATTTTTAGGCCCGCCGGGCTTTGGGGGCGGGCGGCCTAGCCCGACAGTTATTTTTTTAGATATAATAAAAAATATATTATATATTTAATATAGATTAAATTAACTAGGGAATCTAATTAATAATCCATTAACTAACATAATTATAACTCATTTTACTAATAAATACATAATTAATTGCACATTTACACCTAATTTCTTAATAAATATCATAATTAATTAATACATCATTAATAAAGTTAAATTTAAAATAATACTCCATCTGTTCCATAATACATGTCGTTTTAGATTTTATTTTTGTTTTCAAATACACGTCGTTTTACAGTTTTCAAGATAAACAATATTGATTATTTCCAGTTTTACCCCTTATATTTAATAGAAATTGTTAAATTAATTAAGGATAAAATGGATATTTTACTTTATTTCTTAATATGCGTGTAATATCCTTAAATGACATGTATTTTGAAACAGAGGGAGTATTAAATGATTTCTCTAATAGTGGTTGCGGTCGGCCCGCCCCGCCCCGCGAAATTGATGTTGGGTTTTTGAGCCCAAGATGGGCTTTGGGCCCAAGTGGGTAATTAACCCACTAATAAAAAGCTGAAACGGATTTAATTAAATCGAGAGGCCATCGGTCACCGAAACGAGAAATCGTTGAAAGATTACGAATCTACGTTTCGAGGGGAATCTAACAAATATTAATACGCTCAAAACCGATATCGGGTGAATGAGAAATTAATTATTTAAGTTGGCCCAATAATTTATAAAGTGGATTGAGTGTATAAAGGGGTGTCAAATGTCCCACATTGGAAAAACACCTCAACTTTTTCCACCATATATATAGATACCCATCACTACTCATCAAACAAATGGTGGGCCAAAGAGGTGGGCTTAATGGGCCATGAGTCAAGCCCGACCCAAGCCCATGCGCGCGGCCCGCAAGCCCAAAGCCCGAACCCGGAATTTTATTTATGCACCGGCGATGACGTGGCACCGGCATGACGTGGCACCGGCGTGACGTGGCACCGGCGATGACGTGGCGACGAGGTGTCGGGCGTGGGACGCGCGATGTGGCGATGACACGGCAGTATTGCTGACGTGGCAGATTCGATGACGTGTCACTGACACATATGCGTAAATGATGATGTGGCGCTGATGCAGCCACGTGTGACGATGATTTCATGTGTTGTAATTACATTTTGAACGCCTTGGACGACTCCCTATACAACGTCTACGCAGCCGCTAAACTGCTAAAGAGTTGTGGGACTCGTTGGACAAGAAGTACAAAACCGATGATGCCGGACTGAAGAAATTCATTGTCGGCAGGTTTTTGGACTATAAGATGACCGACTCCAAACCAGTGTTGGACCAGGTCCGTGATCTGCAACTAATAATCCACGATATACACGTGGAGAATATGCAGATCAGCGAATCCTTCCAGGTAGCTGCTATAATAGAGAAGCTGTCACCCCTGTGGAAGGACTTCAAGAACTACCTCAAGCACAAGCGAAAGGAGATGGGGCTTGAGAACCTGATCGTGTGGCTTCGAATCGAAGAAGATAATCGAAGGATCGAGGCCAAGAACAAAAGGGGTAGTGTCGAGGTACGTGCGAACCTGGCCGCGTCTAGCACCGGCAAAAAGTGCAAGAGGCCTAATACGATGCAGCAGAAGCTGAACAAAATTAGGGGTACTGCTACAACTGCGACAAACCTGGGCATATGGCTAAGGACTGTCGGCTGAAGAAAAAGGGCAAAAAGAGCCAAGCTCACCTTACCGAGGCCAAGCTGGGGACAGATCTGACAGAGATGGACCTAGCCGCCGTCGTATACGAGGCCAACGTGGTAGACAATCCTAGATTTTGGTATATCGACTCTGGAGCGACTCGCCACATCTGCTCTGACATGGAGATGTTTTCGACCTACATCCCTATCTCAGGCAGGAAGCTGTTTCTGGGCAACGCAGCCACCTCTGACATCGTCAGATTGGGGAAGGTAGTGCTGAAGATGACCTCGGGCAAGGAACTCACTCTTGTGGACGTGCTGCATGTGCCAGACATCCGCAAGAACTTGGTGTTAGGCTCCCTGTTGAGCAAAGCCGGATTTAGGCAGGTGTTTGAAAGTGATAAATATGTACTGACCAAAAACGGTCATTTTGTAGGAAAGGGCTACCTCGAGAAGGGGCTCTTTAAGATGAATGTAATGCCTGTAATACGCGAGATTGAGCTCGCTAATAATAATAAAGAAAATTCATCTTACTTGGTTGAGTGTTCCAAATTGTGGCATCATAGATTAGGACACGTGGGTTTAAATAAAATAAAAAAGTTAATAAGTTTAAACCTGCTTCCACAAATGGAAGTCGACACACAACATAAGTGTGAAATCTGTGTCGAGGCAAAAATGGCCAAGGCACCGTTCTTCTCTGTTGAGAGAAGTAGTGCGCCTCTAGAATTGATCCATACTGATATATGTGATTTGAAGTTCATGCAGACTAGAGGTGGGAAAAAGTACTTTATTACTTTTATCGATGATTGCACGAGATTTTGCTACGTATATCTGTTAAGTGGCAAGGACGAGGCTCTTGATGCCTTCAAAAGATATAAGAGTGAAGTTGAAAATCAACTAAACTCAAGAATTAAAATAATTCGAAGTGATAGAGGAGGAGAATACGTGGCGCCGTTAGAAGAATTTTGCCAAGAGCACGGCATTATTCATCAAACAACCGCGCCTTATTCACCTCAGTCAAACGGCGTTGCTGAACGCAAAAATAGGTCTCTTAAGGAGATGATGAATGCTATGTTGATCAGTTATGGGCAACCTCAGAACTTGTGGAGAGAAGCAATCCTCTCGGCAAATCGCATTCTGAATATGGTGCCACACAAAAAGAAAGAAAAGACTCCATACGAACTGTGGAAAGGTAGGGCTCCGTCCTACAATTACCTGAAAGTGTGGGGGTTCCTAGCAAAGGTCGAAGTACCTAAACCTAAACAGGTAAAGATAGGACCCAAGACTGTTGATTGCATTTTCATCGGATATGCTAATAACAGTAGTGCATATAGATTTCTAGTGCACAAATCAGAAAAACCTGAAATGAATACAGGGATGATATTTGAATCGAGGAATGGAGTATTCTTCGAGAATATTTTCCCGAATAAGGAAAAGAAAGAAATAAGCTATAAGAAGCGAACTTACGATGCCGTGGAGAGTTCACCTCAAGAAAACGAGGAACCACGGCAAAGCAAACGTAAGAGAACGGCCAAATCGTTTGGGCCTGACTTCCTAACATATATGTTAGATGATGAACCACGCACTTTGCAAGAGGCATTGTCTAGTCCAGAAGCTCCGTTCTGGAAAGAAGCTGTGAACAGCGAGATTGAGTCCATTATGCAAAACCATACGTGGGAGCTGGTAGACCTCCCAAAGGGGTGTAAGCCTTTAGGATGCAAATGGGTCCTTAAAAGGAAACTTAAGACCGATGGATCAATCGAAAAATATAAAGCTCGTTTAGTAGCTAAAGGATTTAATCAAAAGGAAGGGTACGATTTCTTCGATACCTACTCACCCGTGACAAGGATTACATCCATACGGGTCTTGATCGCTATAGCAGCATTGTATGACCTCGAGATACACCAGATGGACGTCAAAACGGCCTTCCTAAATGGAGAACTCGAGGAAGAAATATATATGAGACAGCCCGAAGGGTTTATTGTACCCGGGTAGGAAAATAAAGTGTGCAGACTCGTGAAGTCACTTTACGGGCTTAAGCAAGCACCGAAACAGTGGCACGAGAAGTTCGACATGACGATGTTGTCGAATGGATTTAAGATTAATGAGTGTGATAAATGTGTTTATATAAAAGGCACACCCGATGAGTTTGTGATTATCTGTCTTTACGTAGACGACATGTTAATCATGGGAAGCAGTCACAAAACAATCGTGAATACAAAGAATATGCTGAAACATTATTTCAGTATGAAGGATATGGGTTTGGTTGACGTCATTTTGGGAATAAATGTCTCTAAAACGTCCGAAGGAATTGTGATTACACAATCTCACTATGTTGAGAGCGTGTTAAAAAGATTTAACGTCTTCGATGATCCTCCGGCTAAGACACCTGTGGACACTAATGTACACTTAGCCAAAAATATAGGAGGGCCCGTATCGCAACTCGAATACGCTCGGGTGATTGGCAGTCTGATGTATTTGTCTAACTGCACCCGACCTGACATAGCATACTCAATTAGTAAACTAAGTAGGTTTACAAGTAACCCGGGTAGTAGCCATTGGGTAGCGCTAAGAAGAGTGCTAAGATATTTGAAGCACACTATTAATCACGGCATACTATACTCGAGATATCCCGCGGTACTAGAAGGGTATTGCGATGCGAATTGGATATCTGATAGTAAAGACTCCAAATCCACGAGTGGTTATATATTTACCATCGGGGGAGGAGCGGTTTCTTGGAAGTCCTCCAAACAAACATGCATAGCTCGATCCACAATGGAGTCGGAGTTCATCGCACTAGATAAAGCCGGCGAAGAAGCAGAATGGCTTCGAATTTTTTTGGAGGATATTCCGTGTTGGAATAAACCTGTGCCACCAATTATGATTCACTGCGATAGCATGGCGGCTATCGGCAGGGCACAGAATTGCATGTATAACGGTAAGTCTCGGCACATTCGTCGGAGACATAACACCGTAAGACAGCTTATCTTTAGCGGAATAATTTCCACCGACTATGTAAAGTCAAAGGAAAATATTGCTGATCCGCTGACAAAAGGCATAGCTAGAGATCAGTTAGAAAACGCAGTAAGGGGAATGGGACTAAAAATCCACACACCAAAGAACGAAAACAGTGCTAACTCAACCTCGATGAGTGGAGATCCCACAAACTTGGTTCAATGGGACAACTAAGCTGTGATTAGTTCAGTAGTATACTTGGAAACTAATAAAGTCCATTCTCGACAGCTGCCCAATTAATTTCCCGATGACGTGTGGTTAGGGTAAGCACTTATGCTTTTAATGATGACTACAAAGTGGTGGAGTATTTCGGGCTACTCCAGGATTAAGTCCTAATAGTCGGTCACCTATATAAGTGTGAAGTGGGGCCGCTTCAATGGAAAACATTTATGAAACGGAGATATGGTCCACGGCCGAAAAGGACACAACGTGAGAATCGAAAAGAGATCAGATTCATCACTGTGTGTATACTGTTGTCTTGGTTTACACAAAAAGCCGTCAGTTCAAGACATCACGTTCATTGAGCAGCGAGTAAATCCGATAGTATTTCACTAGGGAAGGTTCAAAGCCACAAGCTACCTATCCCGATGCAGTGATGGGTCGTCGGGACTTTCTTGCAAGAGTCAGCATGCATAGCATTTGCATTAATTTCCATTCATGTGGGGGATTGTTGGGTTTTTGAGCCCAAGATGGGATTTGGGCCCAAGTGGGTAATTAACCCACTAATAAAAAGCTGAAACGGATCTAATTAAATCGAGAAGCCATCGGTCACCGAAACGAGAAATCGTTGAAAGATTAAGAATCTACGTTTCGAGGGGAATCTAACGAATATTAATACGCTCAAACCGATATCGGGTGAATGAGAATTAATTATTTAAGTCGGCCCAATAATTTATAAAGTGGATTGATAGTGTATAAAAGGGGTCTCAAATGTCCCACATTGGAATATCACCTCAACTTTTTCCACCATATATATAGATAGCCATCACTACTCATCAAACAAATGGTGGGCCAAAGAGGTGGGCTTAATGGGCCATGAGTCAAGCCCGACCCAAGCCCATGCGCGCGGCCCGCAAGCCCAAAGCCCGAACCCGGAATTTTATTTATGCACCGGCGATGACGTGCCACCGGCGTGACGTGGCACCGGCGTGACGTGGCACCGGCGTGACGTGGCACCGGCGTGACGTGGCACCGGCGATGACGTGGCGACGAGGTGTCGGGCGTGGGACGCGCGATGTGGCGACGACACGACAGTATTGCTGACGTGGCGGATTCGATGACGTGTCAGTGACACATAGGCGTAAATGATGATGTGGCGCTGATGCAGTGCCACGTGTGACGATGATGAGGTGGCTTGACCCTTTTGTCGATGGGGCGCACCGGTTCGCGAATGAGAGGGCAGTTGGGACGGCCCGACCCGACCCGAAACCCGCAGTTCGGCCCGATGGGTCGCATCTAAAGGGGTGCGATCTGGACCGTTGGATCCAGATCGGATGGCTCAGATTTAATCTGGGAAAAAGACAAGGGAGGTGACTATTCACAAATAGGTCCCTGCCCAGAAGTTGCAGCCCTTCACAGATTCGCCCCCCACCCCTTGAAAACCTATAAATAGACCCCTGCAGAATTGGAAAAAATCATTCAATCACACCCAAACATTCTAGAGTTAGTGCATACTAGTCCAAGTTAGTAATAAAGCAAGAAAGGCTCGAGTCTTTAGTAGATTCGCCCGATAATTTCGTTACGCTGTGCAACGTTTCCAAATTCCTGAAGTCGTTGTATGTTCGGGACGTATTGCGACAACCCGAGGCACTGAAATACGGGGCAATAACGTCTTACGGAAAGCGTACGACGTACGTGCCTCGACTTCGACGTATACCCAAACTATGTTCGAGTTTTGCGAGCGCCACCGACCAGACGCCAACACCGGATCCAACAATTGATAGCTCTAATTATGGTTGTGAACGAATCGAATCGAGTCGAATTTTGCAATATTCTATTTGTATTCGGATGACAATCGAATACGAATACGAATACTCGAATATTTAATCATCATAAAATAGATTCTTATTCGAATATTGTCTCGAATATTCGAATCAAATATCGAATATTTGTATTCAAAGTCATCTTTTATTTTTTATTTAACAAAATATCAACAATATTATATTTAAAATATATATTGAATTATAATAAATTATATTTAAACATTTATTGAATTATAACATATTATTTTTAAATGTTTTAGTGAGTTATCATATATTATATGTGAATATATATTAATTATACTATATTTTATGTTATATTATTCGAATTGAATAATTCGATTAATTTTCGAATCGAATATTGTGATTTCATATTCATATTCGTATATTTCTCGAATCAAAAAATATTCTTATTCGGATTCGTATTCTATTCGAATTCGAATCTTAAAATTTCGAATCGAATCCCGAATCGAACCAAAAAAGTTCGATTCATTTGCAACCCTAGATCTAATTTTAGGATAACTTGACTAGCATATAAGTTCCTGGGTTATCCACTTATCACAAATCGATTTCTCGCCGAATATGAATCTATCAAACTACATGTGTACGATCTCAAGTCCATATAGAATGTGACGATCAGAGAGTTCGATTAAATTTACCCTTAAGCCTTCATATAAAAAATATAAGTAGTGTGATCACTTGGCATACCCTTGGCTATTAGGTTAGCTTCGTATTTAGAAATACCAATAATACATCTGAATCGCATTGCGAGTGCATTCGTGGGTTGAAAAGCTAATGGATTGGTACGATGCTAATCTTTAGAAACTATAAGGGAATCTGGTAAGAGCGAATCTAGCTAGATTAACGATGTAATTTGGTTTCTTTTTGTAGGGATTTTTCAGGCCCAGTTCCAGCCCAAATCCAAGCTCGTATAAGCTTGTGGGATTCCTCTCTAAAACCAATTGGCTATCGAGGGAGTTAGCCCACAAGTTATAAGCCACTCAAATTATTTTTAACTCAACGATGTGGGACTTGATTGCTTGCACCCAACAATCCTCCCCTCAAACTCAAGACCACACAAAGGACCTCCTTTACGACGATTATCTGCGCCAAGCGCTTCCCCACAATCACTGTACCAAGCGCTTTTTTCCATCGCAGTTCACCAATCGTCTTACAAGGGCCGGGTACACACCACCCACACCGTATCCGGGCTAGTTTCTCCGTCTGAAGACACCCTCACGTGTTCGTCCATGCTCACCGCACCATGTAGGGAATTTTCAGGCCCAATTCCAACCCAAGCCCAAGCCCGTATAAGCTTGTGGGTTCCTCTCTAAAACCAATTGGCTATAGAGGGAGTTAGCCCACAAGCTTATAAGCCACTCAAATTATCTTTAACTCATCGATGTGGGACTTGATTATTTGCACCCAACACTTTTACAGACAAGACAATGGCTGATGCTATGAATGGACCTGGTGTGTTGTAGGTGACTTGGACATCTTGAACACGACGGCTGGTGATAACTGAGAACATATTGTTTATGCCTTTGCTTAGCTTTTATGTTTTAGTTAATGCAGTTTATAATCTGTATGTCAAAAGATTTGACTGAAGCCGTGTGACTTGGCATATGACTTGAAAATTTGTCATTATGATATAGAAGTATTTACATGTCAGATCCAATTTATAAGTTTGCTTTATGTTTCGGGCCCTATTTATGTTTCAAATAGAGAGAAGTACCTAAACTGAAGTTTCATTTAGAAATAAGGATCTGGTCCATGATGAAAGACATATTTGCCCATAATAAACAAAAAAAATTACGAACCATTGCCATCGTCTTCTTCAAATGTAAAGCAACCGTGAATAAGTGGTATACAGTGTACATGAAGTGGTACTGTAGATCCATGAAGTAGTACTGGTGACCCATGAAGTGGTACGGGTGAACAGTGATTGGTACCATAGACCCATGAAGTGGTACTGTTGAACATAGAAGTGGTACAGCATTTGCAGACCATGAAGTGGTAATGTTGAACAGAGAAGAAGCGGTACTGTAGACCCATGAAGTGGTACTGTTGAATAGAGAAGTGGTACAGCAGAACCCTTAAGTGTTTCTGCAGAAATAAGGTATTTTGATGCGATCCAAATTGAAATGTTTGGGAATTAACACAATTTCCGGATAAACTTTTGTGCATAACGAGCACTTTCGACAGTGACTTTAACGAATGTTGCCAAAAATAACACTTAATTCAAACGAAATAACATGTTCCTGTGAAATAGCAAAAGTGTTATCCAGACATAAGGAATTGTTATCCAGAAAGGATGAAGTGTTTCCCAGCAAGCTTCTAACTAAAAGCTATACCAAATAGAGGACAACGGGTAACACTTAAACCTGTTTCGATACCACTTTTAGGTAACATTTATTTACGCCAAAATTTTCCAACGATTTCATTTTCAGCTCCATTAACCATGAACGACGAACGATTGATCCGACACGGTGGCGCGACATAATATCCAAGGTCTCTCGAATTTATACATATTAGCTGCAATTTTAGGCGAAAACATGGATCGATTTACTTTTTTTCGTATTTGCGTCAATTAGATTTGAAGCATACCCTCGCAAATCTTATATTTGACGACGTAATATCAAAATAAACTCTTATATTGCAACGGATGCATATTCCGATTGTCAAAACTCATTGTATTCTGTTAATAACACTTATTAGCCATATAATAACACAATATTTGTGCTGAGTAACACTTCATGTTATGTGATAACTGATAACAACATACTGGAATTTGATAACAGAACCGGGGCGCTGGATACCATTTCATAACTACTCTTTTATAAGGGTATTTACGTCCAACAACCTTAATTCTAACTTAAATTCTGAAATGGGTCCCTGAAATTAATTTTTTTCTGACATGGGCCTGGACCCTATTTTAAAAACTCCATGGGGCCTGAATTCCAATCGTCCCTGTAATATATGACATTGTAATTAATAATATCTGAGAAGGTAAGATGATAACTCCGACGAATTATGGTGATGCTAAGAAGAAATCTTGACATGTTTTATTAAAGCATGCAACCATTAAAATCTAGTTGAATCCTGAAATAGGAGACATTCGGTTTTTTACAATATAATTTCCTTCATCTAAGCATCAGTGTTAGCCGATAAGGACGGAAGTCAAATGGAAGATGCAATAGCAATTGTTGAGAAATATGAGCCTAAAACTCACCGGAGCATCGCCGGAGGTGACCGAAAAGAGCTCAGCTAGAGTAGATCCAAAAGAAGCTGAAAAACATCCTTATGTCACCAGAGTTAACGAGGGCCGTCCGATCTTGATGGCGCGAAGAGGATCGAGAGCTAAGATTCAAAAATATTTGATCACGCGGATGATAAATATAGAGCGTCAGATCGAATGGAGATCAACGGCTGAGGATGATCGAGGTCAACGTTAAGTGTGACTTCAGCTTATAAATACCAGATATTATGGTTCAGGTAGGCATCTTCTCGAGCATGTAACTTCTTATAGAGTGAGAATCACCGCGAGGTGTAAACATGAGAGTTGTAGAAGACATGGGGATTTGTAACTTTTGTGTTGGTGATTAATTCAAAGAGTCCTCGTTTGATCCGTGAATATAGGCTGAAGTTCAGCCGAACCACATTAAATTTCGTTTTCTCTATGTGTGCATGTGTGTTTCTATTGCTGTTTTCAATCCGATTGAGTTCTTGAATGATCGAATCGATCCACGAGGTTTACATACACTTAAAACACGTCCAAAATCGAGTTCAAAGGCTGTCCACAATCAACAATTGGTGCGGTGAGCGTGGAGGACGGAGCTGTATTTCTAGGAAGAGTTCGTTGGCCTTCGGACCAGAAAAAGCACTTATACATGGAGCAACAAATACTTATATATACATATATATAAATTATATATATATTATATATATATATATATATATATATAAACTTATCTTTTAAGGTGGCTTTCTTTAAATTCTAGAGCTTGGTAAAGGGAAGTGGCGATTTTCAGTGAGCAAAAGACGTTCGAAGCCAAGTGGAACGACTATCATGCAGTTCCAAAAGGCAATTTGTTGGGAATTTGACTGATATCAAATTTCAATAAGTCGAAAAAGAAGAAATTAAAACGAAGAACACAAATTTTTTTACGTGAAAACGAATCATACATCCACGGGACATTCTAACTCTTTATAGTTCGAGATTACAAGATACAACCTTTCTCTCTTCTCTGTCAATCATTACCGAGATTCCACGTGCATTTCTTTCTCTCAACCGCTAAGAGTTGTTTTCCTTCTCTCTCTCAAAAAAAACTGCTTCACATTCCTTTAAAGATAACCTCAATGAAGCAGTTAAGGCTTGTTTGTCGAGCAATACAGATTGTTGTTGCTAGCTGTAGCTTTTATACTTATCTGAACTATTTCAACATAGTCTTTAATCTTGGCTTTGTTCCTCGCAGTTCTCCACCTCAAAGCCTAGATCTTTTATTAACGACCAGCAAACTCGATTCAAGCATTAAGCATACACCCCAATCTCAGCTCAATCTTTAATCTTCAAATAATAGCCTCAAAACTGCATACAAAGTTCAGGGAAGGAATAATATATATTGTAACGTCCACTTTTTTGGATAAAATAATGGTAATAATAATAGTTTAATTACCTTAACGTAGAATTGAGAATATAGAAAATTAGGGGTAATGAAAGAAATAAAATACAAGGACTAAGTTGTCTATTTAAATAAGTTTAGGATGGAAATAAAAATGAAGAGAGAAGGAGGACTTATTAGCAAATGAAGACATTATGTTAGTATGAACCTCTCACTTCTCATTTGGTCTCTCACACGTTTTTGGCTAAGGAAGAGGGAAGATGACGTGATGCTATCTATGGAGGGTTAAGCAAGATTTTGAGATCAAATGATTAAATATTAGGTAAAGAAAGTCTTTACCCCATCTCTTTCTTTCTAATTTATCTTTTGTGGATTGGAAGTTTTATTTAGGGAACTATGGTTTCGGATTTTATTGGGTATTTCGATTTGGATCTTCGTATGATGATGTTGAAGGGTTAATGAGCATTCTTGGAGTATGTTAGGAATAGGTATATGCTTAATTTAGTGGGAAGCTTGATAATTGGGGAAGAATTGAACTAACGAGGTTCTAAGGCTTATGGGTAGTATTTTGCTCGCCAAGTGTTTGTTTAAATGTCCATGAGAGTGGCATGCAATCTTAAGGCACTTCTTGATGGCTTGCGCTATGATATTGGTAGTTACGGAACAAGGCAAAGTTCGAGAAATAAGACGAAGCAATAAGGAGGTCGACTTTCTTCAGGGTTGGAAGAACGAACGTTAAGCTTTTGCCGAGGTAAGTACGACGGAGTAGAACTTGTATATATAATTCAAATGAATATTATGTTGAAGTATCGACTCGGTCTTGAGCTGTTGCGACTCGGTCTTGAGCTGTTGAACGGCTTACGAGTCGTTATGGAATGTAGCTCTAGAATATTATGGTTTTTACTCTCATTACGTTAATGGATTGTCTATCTTATGCATCGCTTGAATGATTTATTACTTGTGTTATGTGAGTGGGTGGATTATTCGGTGTGCTTGTATGTGTTTGGCTGATGGAGTCACCGTGTGTGAGCGCGTGACTCTCTGTAGTGTTGACTTAGGGGCCGATGTGGGCCGTTGACTGTGATAGTGCGTGTCTTGGGGCCAATGTGGGTCGAACGATTAAGTACAGCAGCTCTGCGTCGGAGTGTGTGTGTGGTCGATGGGTCGGAATGTGTGAGTGGCCGGTAAGAGTGCTGTTGCTTAAGAGTTGTGTTCGTTTGATGTAGTAGTCGTTGATTGGTGGTCAATTTTCTTGTTCGCATAGTTACGTATTTGGGATGTATAGATGCACATTCTATTGTACTTACTGAGTCTGTTCACTCCCTCCCATTATTATATTCTTTTCAGATCCTCCTTCGGGAGGAAATACTTAGCGGATGGGACGATTACGACAGGGCTATGGCGGTGCATGTGAGGGACGACCTGTGGCCGCTCATGGATCTTTAGGACTTTTGTTTTTGAAAAGTTCGGGTTTAGGCGTAGCGTATGTATATAGTAATCATCGAACGCATTTTTGGTTAGTCCCTTGCGTAGCATGTTCATCATCTTTTAACTTGTACATAAACAGACCAAACTTTGAAAGGGTGGAGGGTGGCTTTTGACGTGTATATATTTTTCGTAGATAATATAAGTTAAAACTTTGAACCTTTTAGAAGTATTTGGGGTGTGAGCAAAGTCGTTTCTGCAGACTCCTCCCATGCCACCGACCATGGCCAGTCAGACATCGTTCCCAAGTGATATTATTTGTAAGTGTTACTATATTAAGCAAATAATATAATAATCTAATGTGTTAAAAATTGGTATTTTTGGACATAAGGGTGCATTGGTTGTGACATTATGGCTCCTCGAACAAGATGCAAGGGCCGAAGGGGAGTTCCGCTAAGAGGAGGAGAAATGGGGGCCTCAACTAGTAGGACCAATGAGGAAATAAGGAGGGAAGAAGTTCCTCCATCTGTTAGAGCTCCAAGGACTGTACGCAATAGGTGTACTATTCCACCAACAGGACAACCTACTCAAACTGAGGAGCAACACTTTATTTCGAGGTTGGCCCAGCTAGTAAGGAACGCTATCCCGAAGGCACCACCACAGCCCGCAAATTCTACTCCTAATCGCACCGCCGGTGAGAGATTCCGGCACATGGACCCCCCATTCTTTGAGGGTGGTATAGATCCGCTACTTGCTGAGGAGTGGATTTGGGCTATTGAAGCGATCTTTAGGTACACTTGTATTGGAGATCCGGATAGAGTGATTTGTGCCACATACTACCTCAGACGTGATGCTGCCTAATGGTGGCAATCAGTGGAGGCCATGAGAGAGACTGAGAGCATGTCTTGGGCCGAATCTCGGGTAGTATTCTTCGACAAATATCTCCCGTACACTGTGAGAGCCGCTAAAGCGGCCGAATGTGAACAACTCAAGCAAGAAGGAAGTTCAGTGACCGAGTATACGCGTCGTTTCGAGGAGCTGGCCCGATTTGCACCACACCTTGTGGCGATAGAAGAGTTGAGGGTGGACAGATACGTGCAAGCCCTAAGAAAAGGGATTTCTTGCATTGTCAGTGTTTTCCCTGTCACTACCTTTAGTGATCTTCGTCAACAGGCCCAACGAGTTGAAAGAGCCACTCAGCGCTCTGACGTAGAGTACTATCTCAACAGCATCGGCCACAGCATCAACAACAACCTATATCTCATTCGTCACATTGGCAAAGTCTTGCCCCTCGTCGAAATCAAGCAAAGAAGGGTCGAGGACAATCTGGTGGTCGAGGCAAGGACCATACTGCATCTGCTAGTCAAGGGGTTGCTACACAAGGAGGGACTATACCTGATACTTTAGCAGGGGATTCCAATTGGCGTGCTTGCTATAGATGCGGGAAGACGGGTCATATGGTTCACAGCTGCCCCTACCTAGGGAATCCGGACCTCCCTTTTGCAATACTTGCGGTCAATCGGGGGATATAAGTCGAAGTTGTCCTCAAAGACAGTATCCGCTTCAGTCGCAACGACAAACGTCGACCACTGGAGGACCGGCTAGGGTGTTTACCATGATACGGGGAGCTACTGACGCGGACCCCACAGTCGTATCAGGTTATGTTGTTATTGCCTCCTTATGTGTTCATGTCCTATTTGACTCGGGTGCTACTCATTCATTTGCATCCCTAGAATTTCTTAGTCGATTTGGATTACAAACCGAGACCTCTGAGGTTGAGTATGATATTCTTCTACCATCGGGTAACGTCCTAAGTTCAAGTGTGGTTTTGCGGGATATTGGTATATCTATTGCAGGCCATAACTTGTTAGTGGACTTAATCATGATCGATATCCATGAATTTGATGTAATAATCGGGATGGATTGGCTATCAAGACATTTTGCCTCTACTGATTGTGCAAAGAAGGTTATTACTTTTCGTCCACCCCGTCTAGAGGAGTTTGCATTCTATGGAGATACTAGGTCTAATGAAAGGCCTCTGCTTGCAACATTGGAGGCTAGTTCATGCATCATATTCATTAAGGGTTCCTAGCTCACATCGGTGAGACTAGCTGTGTGTCGTCAGAGGGGCCGGAACAAGTGCCAATTGTTTGTGAGTTTCGGGATGTTTTTCCATCTGATATTTCAGGACCCCATCTCGCGAAGTTGAGTTCAGTATTGAACTTCTACCTGGTACGGTACCAATCTCAATGGCACCGTATGGCATGGCTCCTGTCGAGATGAAAGAATTGAGAGAACAAATACAAGAACTTCTAAATAAGGGATTCATCAGATCGAGTTTCTCACCTTGGGGAGCACCAGTCCTTTTTGTAAAGAAAAAGGATGGCACTATGCGACTTTGTATCGACTATCGATCTCTAAATAAGGTGACTATCAAGAACAAGTATCCATTACCTCGGATCGACGATCTATTCGATCAATTGAAAGGAGCTTCGGTATTTTCTAAGATTGATCTGCGGACAGGCTACCATCAATTGAGGATTCGAGAGTGTGACATACCGAAGACAGCCTTCAAAACTCGATATGGGCACTATGAATTCCTAGTCATGCCATTTGGTTTGACTAATGCCCCGACAGCTTTTATGGATCTAATGAATAGGGTATTTAAGGAGTTCTTAGATCGGTTCGTGATTGTCTTCATCGACGACATCTTAATTTATTCACGAACAAAATAGGAGCATGTGGGTCACTTGAGGACAGTATTAGCCACATTGAGAGCTCACCAACTTTATGCCAAATTCTCTAAGTGTGACTTTTGGCTTCATAAAGTAGCATTCTTGGGACATGTTGTATCTCAAGATGAGATCGCGGTAGACCCCTCCAAGATTGAAGCGGTGGAGAATTGGCAGAGGCCCAAGACGGTGACAGAAATCCGTAGCTTCTTGGGCTTAGCCGAGTATTATCGGAGATTTGTGGAAGGTTTCTCCTCTATTGCGCCCCCTTGACCAGACTAACAAAGAAAGGCGTTAAGTTTGAATGGGATAACATGTGCGAGTGGAGTTTCTTAGAGTTGAAGAAGCGTTTAACTTCAACACCCATTCTAGCACTCCCCGATGACGGAGGGAACTTTGTTATCTATAGTGATGCCTCGAAGGTTGGATTGGGATGTGTTTTGATGCAGCATGGCAAGGTCATTGCTTATGCTTCTCGCCAGTTGAAAGACTACGAAAGGAATTATCCGACTCATGATTTGGAATTGGCAGTAGTGATCTTTGCGCTGAAAATTTGGAGGCACTATCTATACGGAGAGAAATGCGAAATATACACCGATCATAAAAGCTTGAGATACATCTTCACGCAAAAGGAATTGAATATGCGACAGAGGAGATGGCTTGAGCTAATGAAAGATTATGATATTACCATTCACTATCACCCGGGCAAGGCTAATCGAGTAGCTGATGCTTTGAGCAGGAAAGTGGTGGGTGAAGCAAACACCATGGTGTAATTCAGACCCCTCTTTTGAGAGACGTTCAAAAGCTAGAGTTGAGCATTGTTCCCCGAAGTTCTGAGGATAGTCTAAACACTTTAGTGCTACGGCCCACGCTACTACAACAAATTAAGGACGGACAACTCATAGATCCGACACTAATGGAGTTCAGAAAAAGAGTCAAAGAAGGTGTGGCTCAAGGCTTCGAGATTGCACCTGATGGAATTCTCAAATTCCAAGGCCGACTATGTGTGCATGATGTTGGAGATGTAAGGAAATTGATCCTTACTGAGGCTCACAGTAGCCCGTATTTCGTTCATCCAGGTACCACCAAGATGTATCATGACTTGAGAGCGCAATTTTGGTGGCATGGAATGAAAAACGACATCGTGCGACATGTCAACTGTTGTCTTATTTGTCAGCAAGTCAAAGCAAAGCATCAACACCCTGCGGGAAAGTTACATCCTTTGTATATTCCCGAGTGGAAATGGGACGACGTATCTATGGACTTTGTTGTTGGATTGCCGAGATCAAAGAAAGGACATGATGCTATTTGAGTTATTGTGGATAGACTAACCAAATCTGCTCATTTCATACCTATCCAAATAACTTACAGCATGGAGAAATTGACGGAATTATATATTGAGGAGATTGTGAGGCTTCATGGCATACCTTGGACAATCGCTGCGGATCGCGATCCAAGGTTTATATCCCAATACTGGAAGAAAGTGCATGAGGCGCTAGGTACTAAATTAGCGTTTAGTACAGCTTATCACCCTCAGACTGGTGGGCAAATAGAGTGTACCATTCAGACTTTAGAATATGTTACGGGCATGTGTTTTGGATTTCAAAGGAGCGTGGCATTCCTATCTTGCTTTGATTGAATTCTCGTATAATAACAGTTATCATTCGAGCATTAGGATGGCACCATATGAGGCATTGTACGGACGCAAATGTCGTTCTCCAATACATTGGGATGAACTGAGAGAACAGAGGGTGGAAAAGATGGTAATTGGTCCTGAGTTAATTCAGGAAACTAATCAAGCGATTGAGTTGATCAGGCAAAGAATGAAAGCAGGCCAAGATCGACAGAAGAGTTATGTAGATACTCGGCGTCGTGAATTAGAATTTCAAGTTGGTGATATGGTATTCCTTCGGGCGATACCTATAAAGGCGTAATAAGATTTGGTAAACGAGGTAAGTTAAACCCGAGGTATATAGGTCCTTTTCCGATAATCGAGCGGGTTGGACAGATGGCGTACCTCCAGCATTACATGGAGTTGTTAGAAACAGAAATCAGAAAATCAACGGATGACACCGTTGCCCAAGCCCCACGGCTAAACCAAAATATTCTTATTGCATAATCCTCAATTAAACCCTAATAGGAGTTTAAATACACCTACTAATGGGCCATAATTATTCAATAAATCTCAATAATAATAATAATATTAATATAAGAATATAAACTAAAACCAACTCTCCAGCCCACGAACAGTAGGCTCAAGCCCGTCCTCTCCGTCGGTAAACCAACAAGGTTCTCGGCCCCGCCTCTGAACCGAGTCCTTGCCCATGCTCTCTATCAACTCCATTCTCCTTCGAAACAACCTTGTCCTCAAGGTTGAAATCCGAAAACTGGTTTCGAAACTGACTTTACTCATCCAAGTTGCGTCATCTCCCGACTGTCCTACCCACTTAACCAACAGTTGCTCTTCCTCCACCCCCTTTTCACACCCTTTTGGCCATGCTAGTACCTCCTCGGGTTTCCACACCGGTCCCACTGGTAACTCCAAGCTCTCCGGCAATTCCGCCTCCACGGGGTGGTTTCCCACCACCTGTCGCAACTGGGACACATGAAACACGGGATGTATGCGGCTGGAAGATGACAATGATAATCGGTAAGCCGCAGGACCTATACGCGCCTCGATGAAAAATGGCCCGTAGAACTTAGGTGACAGCTTATGGTAAGGACGCCGAAACATTGTAGATTGACGATGTGGCCTCACCTTCAAGAACACCTTATCGCCTACCTTGAATTCCACCTCCCGACGATGTTTATTAGCCTGCTTGACCATACTTTGGTGTGCCCTCTCCAGGTTACCCTTCAGTCGCACCATCATGGCGTCACGGCTGCCGAGAACATCAGCCACGGCCACCACTCTACTTTCACCGGGTAAGAATCTGTGAATGGTTGGGGGTGGTCTCCCGTACACAACCTCGAAAGGAGTCACCCGCACAGCTGTTTGAAACGCCGTATTGTACCAATATTTAGCCCATGGAAGCCACCGTAACCACTGCTTCGGTTGCTCACAAGCAAAACAACGCAAATAAGTCTCCACCACCCGATTTAACACTTCTGTCTGGCCATCCGTTTCCGGATGGTAAGCTGAGCTAAACTTCAACTGGGTTCCCGACAATGCAAACAACTCCTTCCAGCACGCACTAACAAACAAAGAGTCGCGATCACTGACAATTGATCGCGGAATCCCATGCAGCCGCACTACTTCCTTAGCAAACACGTCGGCCACAGACTGCGCCGTAATGGGAGGCTTGAGTGCCAGGACTGTACTTGGACAAGCGGTCTACCACCACCAAGATCGATGTATACCCTCTTGACACGGGCAAACACGTAATGAAATCCATCGAGATATCTTCCTAGATTAACTCCGGGATGGGCAGCGGCTGTAGTAACCTGGCAGGCGACATCGCTTCATACTTGGCCTTCTAGCAAGTCAAGCATTGGGCGTCATAGTTCTGTACCCGACGAAACATCCCCTTCCAATATATATTCAACGCAAGTCTCCTATAGGTGCGATATGCACCTGCATGCCCCCTTCTGGCGTATTATGGAACTCCTCTAACAAACATGGAATCCACTTAGAATTCGAGATCAGCACCAAACGACCCTTAAAGAACAATCTCCCTCCTAACAACTCAAAACCTGACTGGCTAGTGGGGTCCATCTCTAACACCCGCACAATGCCTCGTACAAACTCATCCCGACGCTGCTCCTCCGCCACGTCCGCCAACCCCAACCACTCCGGACCACTGACGGCTGCCAAAGAAGCCTTCTCCTCTCTCCTCGAAAGAGCGTCCGCCGCGGCATTTGTGCCCCATCTTATACTCGATCATAAAGTCGTACCCCAATAACTTCGCCACCCAAATCTGCTGTGATGGTGTCGCGATGCGTTGAGTGAGGAGGTGTTTGAGGCTACGATGATCAGTGTGCACCACGAACCATCGCCCAATAAGATATGGGCGCCAGTCTTGTACCGCCAAGGCCAATCCCATCATCTCCCACTCGTATGCTGATTTGGAAAGGGTACGATCGGCTAAGGATTTGCTGAAATATGCAATAGGTCGACCCTCCTGCATAAGTACCGCCCCAATGCCCGTGCCTGACGCATCACACTCCACCACAAATGGCCGATCAAACTGAGGCATAGCCAACACGGGTGCCTTGGTCAATGCCTTTTTAAGGCGCTGAAATGCCTCCTCAGCTTCTGGTGGCCATGCAAATCGGCTCGATGCCTCCTTCTTCAGCAGTGTCGTGAGGGGGCGAGCAATAAGACCATACTCCTTTACAAACCTCCTATAATACCCCGTCAACCCCAAGAAGCCCCGAACCTCGGTTATCGATCGTGGCCTCGACCAATCCACCACTGCGCTAATCTTAGATGGGTCCATCGCCACCCCCGCTTGAGAAATGACATGCCCTAGTATTCCACCTTGCGACATCTGAATGCGCACTTCCTTCGATTAGCCTTGAATTGATTATCCACCAAGATGTGCAACACTAAATCCAGTTGTTCCTGGTGGGCTGCCCAAGAACGGCTGTAGACCAATATGTCGTCGAAGAAAACCAACACAAACTTTCGTAAGTATGGGCGGAATAAGTCGTTCATTGGGGACTGAAATGTCGCCGGGGAATTCGTTAATCCAAAAGGCATTACTAGAAATTCATAATGCCCACTGTGTGTCCTGAATGCGGTCTTGTGGACGTCCCCTCCAGCTACCCTGATCTGATGGTATCCGGAGCGCAAATCAACTTGGAGAACACCACAGCTCCTGCCAACTCATCTAACATTTCCTGTATTATTGGAATTGGGTACTTGTCGGGGACCGTGCATTTATTCAACTCACGATAATCCACACAGAACCGCCAGCTACTGTCCTTCTACTTAACGAGGAGGACCAGGCTCAAGAATGGGCTCGAACTCGGCCGTATGATGCCCGCTCGTAACATCTCGTCAACTAATCGTTCCACCTCATCCTTCTGCGAGTGGCCATATCTGTAAGTTCGAACAGACAAGGGTTTCGCCCCCAGACCAACTCTATATGGTGGTCCGTCGTGCGGCGCGGGGGCAGACCTTGCGGCTCCTCAAACACCGTGGCATGCCGCTCGAGGATATCATCTAGTGCCCCCTCCCCGATATCTGATAGTATTGCGGGTTTGCGATCAAGAACCATAGCCCAGAATTCGATCTCGGTGGTCTTGATCAAGGTGCACAGGCTTACCATGTTCCGGCACATCGTCGGGTCCCCTCGTAACTCTACCCGGTCTCCATCGCATTCGAAGCTCATGGTTAGAGTCTCCCAAATCGTGCGAACTTCCCCTAGCGTAGCGAGCCACGCAACTCCAAAAATTATGTCGACCCCGCCTAGGGCGAACACATAGCAGTCTGCCTTGATAGCACATCCCGGCAACGTGATAGACAGCTGCCTCCACACCCCTTCCGACTCATGTCTATGCCCGTCTCCCAACTGCACCCCAAATCTGCCCGTCTTATCTGGGTCCAGTCGAAGTAAGGAAACCAAGGATGATGAAATAAAATTGTGACTGGCGCCGCTATCAATTAGAATCGTCACCGTGTATCCTCCTACGACGCCACGCAGTCTCATAGTGCGAGGGCTGAATATTCCCGCCATGGAATAAACCGAAAAGTCATCCCCGTCTCCATCTGAATGTGTCCGATCTTCCACAACTTCCTCCTGCCCTGTCACCTCAAAGTACTCATACTGCTGAAGATCCAACTCTTCGTCTTCGTCGGCCAACATCACTCTCAGCTGTTTGAATGGACAATCATGTCCAGGTGTGAAGGGCTTCTTGCACTTAAAGCATAATCCTTTAGCCCTCAGATCCTCCAACACTCTCGGTGGAAGTCGAGTGAATCTAGACCGAGCAGTGGAGTGCCCGGACATCCCTGAATTTGTACCCGAGGGCTGCCCGATCGGCTTAGAGACGCTGCCAAAAGAACCTCGCGCGCCGCTGCCCCCTACTGTCGCCGTAGTTCCGCCAGACAGCCTCGGAAAATTGCTTGAGCACGTCGACGATCCATTGAAAACCTGGCTCCCTCGTCCCCCATTCTGAAAGGACAAATTATCCTCAATGTCCCAAGCTAATTCCATTGCCGTCTCCAAGTCATTCGGGCGAAACAGCCGTAATGCGCTCCGAATCTGATCCTTCAGCCCATTCATGAAATAGCCCAAGTGGTGTGCATCCGTCAACCTCTGAACCTGACCCGCCAATTGGACAAAATACAGAGATATATTCCTCCACTGTTCTGGTCTGCCTTACTCAGGACAGCCGTTCAAACCTGCTGCCCTTGAAACGGTATCAAAGCGAGACACCATCGCCTGCGTGAATTCCTCCCACGACATCCGAGGTTTCCGCGCCTTCATCCACGTCCACCAATTCAAAGCGGCCCCGTCCATGGCAACTCGAGCTGCCGGCACCTTCCTTTCCGGCGGAGTACCATTCAGTTCAAACTGTTGTTCAACCCTAGCAATCCACCCGATCGGATCTTCCCCCTCAAACGACGGCAGAAGTGCAGGGGTAGCACTCATGCGCGTTTGATGCCCACGAGTGGCGTCACCCCGGGCGAGACAGACGTCTCCTCCTCCGGCGGTTTCAGAATCGCCTTCGACAGTGCAGCCAAGGATGCTGCGATCTCACTCAATTGCACACTGTGTGTGTCCAATTTCTCCCTCACCTCGGCCTGATCGGCCTCCACCTTATCCAAACGATCACTGTTTGGTCTGGTCATACCGGCGAGAACGGGATCCGACAGGTCGGATCAATTGTTAGAAACAGAAATCAGAAAACAGGATGACACCGTTGCCCAAGCCCCACGGCTAAACCAAAATATTCTTATTGCATAATCCTCAATTAAACCCTAATAGGAGTTTAAATACACCTACTAATGGGCCATACTAATGGGCCATAATTATTCAATAAAATCTCAATAATAATAATCATACTAATATAAGAATATAAACTAAAACCAACTCTCCAGCCCACGAACAGTAGGCTCAAGCCGTCCTCGCCGTCGGTAAACCAACAAGGTTCTCGGCCCCGCCTCTGAACCGAGTCCTTGCCCATGCTCTCTATCAGGAGTCCACGACGTATTCCACATATCCATGTTGAGGAAATACATACCAGATTCCTCACATATTTTGAGCTACGACACGGTTGAGCTTCGAGATGATATGACCTATAATGAAAGACCGGTACAAATTCTTGATCGAGGGGTAAGAGAACTACGCACTAGGAGGATTCCACTTGTGAAGGTCCTTTGGAGCAACCACAAAGTCGAAGAAGCGACATGGGACAAGGAAGATGATATGCGGCACCAATACCCTGAATTATTCGGTAAGCTCCAATTTGATTTTCGAGGACGAAATTTTTGGAAGGAGAGAAGAATGTAACGTCCACTTTTTTTAGGATAAATAATGGTAATAATAATAATAATAATAATAATAATAATAATAATAATAATAATAATAACAATAATAATAGTTTAATTAACTTTAAGGTAGAATTGAGAATATAGAAAATTAGGGTAATGAAGGAAATAAATACAAGGACTAAGTTGTCTATTTAAATAAGTTTAGGATGGAAATAAAAATGAAGAGAGAAGGAGGACTTATTAGCAAATAAAGACATTATATTAGTATGACCTCTCACTTCTCATTTGGTCTCTCACACGTTTTTGGCTAAGGAAGAGGGAAGATGACGTGATGCTATCTATGGAGGGTTAAGCAAGATTTTGAGATCAAATGCTTAAATATTAGGTACAGAAAGTCTTTACCCCGTCTCTTTCTTTCTAGTTTATCTTTTGTGGATGGAAGTATGATTTAGGGAACTAGGGTTTCGGATTTTATTGGGTATTTCGATTTGGGTCTTGGTATGATGATGTTGAAGGGTTAATGAGCATTCTTGGAGTGTGTTAGGAATAGGTATATGTTTAATTTCGTGGGCAGCTTGATAATTGGGGAAGAATTGAACTAATGAGGTTCTAAGGCTTATGGGTAGTATTTTGCTCGCCAAGTGCTTGTTTAAATGTCCATGAGAGTGGCATGCAATCTTAAGGCACTTCTTGATGGCTTGCGCTATATATTGGTTACGGAACAAGGCAAAGTTCGAGCAATAAGCCGAATCAATAAGGAGGTCGACTTTCTTTAGGGGTTGGAAGAACAAACGTTAAGCTTTTGCCGAGGTAAGTACGAGGGAGTAGAACTTGTATATATAATTCAAATGCATATTATGTTGAAGTATTGACTCGGTCTTGAGCTGTTGAACGGCTTACGAGTCGTTATGGAATGTAGCTCTAGAATATTATGGTTTTTAGTCTCATTACGTTAATGTATTGTCTATCTTATGCATCGCTTTAGCGAATGATTTATTACTTGTGTTATGTGAGTGGGTGGATTATTCGGTGTACTTGTATGTGTTTGGCTGATGGAGTCACCGTGTGTGAGCGCATGACTCTCTGTAGTGTTGACTTAGGGGCCGATGTGGGCCGCTGACTGTGATAGTGCGTGTCTTGGGGCCAATGTGGGTCGAACGATTAAGTACAGCAGCTCTGCGTCGGAGTGTGTGTGTGGCCGATGGGTCGGAATGTGTGTGTGGCCGGTAAGAGTGCTGTTGCTTAAGAGTTGTGTTCGTTTGATGTAGTAGTCGCTGATTGGTGGTCGATTTTCTTGTTCGCATAATTACGTATTTGGGATGTATATATGCACATTCTATTGTACTTACTGAGTCTGTTGACTCACTCCCGTTATTATATTCTTTTCAGATCCTCCTTCGGGAGGAAATACTTAGCGGATGGGACGATTACGACAGGGCTATGGCGGCGCATGTGAGGGACGACCTGTGGCCTCTCATGTATACTTTAGGACTTTTGTTTTTGAAAAGTTCGGGTTTAGGGTAGCGTATGTATATAGTAATCATCGAACGCAATTTTGGCTAGTCCCTTGCGTAGCATGTTTATCAACTTTTAACTTGTACATAAACAGGCCAAACTTTGAAAGAGTGGAGGGTGGCTTTTGACGTGTATATATTTTTAGTAGATAATATAAGTTAAAACTTTGAACCTTTTGGAAGTATTTTGGGTTGTGTTACATATATACTCTTCGCTGCTTGCACGGAGAAAGAGAATATAGTGCTTGCGTGTTCGTCCATAGGTCAAAATCGGATATGTATCATTGGAATAATTCTTGGAGACACAAATGATGGATATGCAAGCAAAGCATGATAACTTATATGTCAGCTCTATATCTCGATTAATCTTAGGAACTTCCGTGCTTATTTTTTTTAACCATGGATGATCCCTTCACTTTAAAAAGATATTATCATTAGTTGGCAAGGCTTGTTTGAATATGATTGTTGACGGTCCTTGCCACTCTGTATAGTCAAGCGCCAAGCGATCAATTTCAGAATTCCATAATTATCGTTCGTGCACTCAACGAAATACGAATTGACCATTGATTGGATTGAATCCTAACGAACAACGAAGAGGATAAGCTTCATTATTTTATTCATTCCTGACTTCAACACCATACTGCTTGCTTATATACGACCCAAAATAAAATTGAAATTTTCCTTTTTTTTTATTAAAATAAAAGGACGATTTACTGCGAAGTAGAAGTATCAGTAGTTTCTCCCGGCGGTTTTTGGGCGGCCGGCGAAGAGTAATCGTGAAGAAGTTTCCGGCCGAGCTGGTAAAATCCTGTACAAGCCATGGCCGAATTTACGCCGAAGAGGTTCCAATTCCACGGCTTGATTACGAAGCAGTAGCGAGACCATATGACGCGTGGCGATCACCGCCTGCTGAGGATACGACAGCGTTTCGGCCGGCTTTGAAAAGTCCGACACGTTTGCTATGCTTAGGCCCCACTTGAACGTCGGCGCCCAAAAGTGGATCGTCTTCGGCCCCGCCGGGTGGTTCCATAAAGCCCAAAGCTTTGGGTACTTCGAATTCATCTCTCTCTCTCTCTCTCTCTCTCTCTCTCTCTCTCTCTCTCTCTCGATTTACATATGATTGTTTTTAAGTGGAGCCTATTGGTTGGTGTTTTAAATGGAGATTGATGCCTTTATTTATTTATTTGTGATGAAGACGACGTACTAGAAAATTGAAGCTTATCGGTTTATATTAAATGCCTTTTTATTAGGAGACGTGATCTTCGACTTGTTGATATTAGCGAGTGTTGTAGTATTCTTTGGAAATTTTGATTTTTTTTTTTTTTTTTAAATATACAGTTGGGACTTGGGATTGGGAGGCGTCTATTCCACATCTCTACTATGTGTAGTTTAGTTGTGTAAAACAGTAAAATATTATAAGGAGAGAGAGGAAATTGATCCTTATATGTTTAATAGAAATTCAATTCTGGCGGCTCAAGAAATACGTTTAATTAAATTATCGTAACGTGTTTTTATTTGATGATCGTATCTCCAACGAAGTGGGATATGTTTCTAAGATTTTGAAGGATGGGTCACGCCTGACTAGAAGTTGAATAGATAGATAGATCATCTCCCCCGAAAATAGAGAATATATAAATATAATTAATTATAATAAATAAGAAGGGAATTAAGTAAGGAAGAGGTGTGCTTAATTCGGTATACCGAGCGCACTTAGCGAATTACCGAAAATTCGGTACAAAACTGAATCGAACCGAAAAATTCGGTTCGGTATTTGGTTCGTCAAAAAACAATTCGGTAAATTCGGTACTGAAATTTTTATTATATTAATATTGAAAATAAATTTATAATTATATTAATTATACGTATAATTTAACAGTACTGAAATTTTTATTAATATTATTTAAAATTCGGGAAATTCGATATGTAAAATAGGGGTACCGAAACTTCGGTCGGTTCGGTTCGGTACGGTATGTACCGAATGAATACCCCTATACCATGTCTGCACTTTTCTCTCACTACCATATTCAATCGACAGACATGGAGTTTATTGGGTATTTAATTAATTTTCTATCAATTAGCAATTATTTACAAAAACCTCCCAAACGATAACCCTTTAGGATCCCACGTACCAAATAATAACAATAATTTATTACTTTATCTACATATCATATATAATATAGAAAGTTAAATGTGCATGTGCTGACACGTGTCCTTTAACTTAAAAAAATACATTAAATAATATAAACCCCGAAAAAATCCCACTACCACATGTTATTTCCACAATAACCACCCACTATCAAACATAATTTTATTAACATATAATAGTTACAGATAGTTAATACCGTGCATTGCAACGGTAAAAACTAGTGTAATATTAAGAAAAAGAAAGCATTTTGGAAATAACAAAAGAAATTAAAACTTTTACCATACGTTAAAACAACATCGCGCTAACTTATATATAGAATGCAAGTATATCAAAGAGCATATATGATGAAAGTGATATTTAATATATACTATGTTAAAGTCTTTTATTTCACATGTGTCTTGGGTATATTTCAAGTCATGAGTGAAATACAGTAGAAACTCTATAAATTAATACTCGATAATTTAATAAACTCTTTAATATAATATTTTCGGTCGGTCCCGACGATAACGTACTAAATTAATAATTCTCTAAAATTATAAGATAATAGACTTTTGATAATTCTATAGGTCCCGTATAAATAATAAATTAATAACTCATAAAAACTTTCTCATATTACATTGAAACTGACTCAAGTTTTTTGTTGAAATCAATTTTCCCTTACATATAATCTCTAATTGTCATTGTAAGAACGTTGTTTTCTCGTAGTCAACAAGAAAATTATTCAATGTGATGGCCGCTTTTATAGCGTCATTCGCGAAGGGAGCTCCATGGTAGAAATTTCAGCATCATCTTCATCTTCTTTACCAGCTTCATTAATATTACTTAAATGTACATTAACACCATAGTATTATGATAGACTTGGTAGATTGAATGTTTGATCCTTAATTTGACGTTCATTAAGGACATAGGAGATTGAATGTTATTTGATGTTTGGGAAGTTTGATAGGTAATATACACTATAAATAAATATTAATTTATCGATTAATTTATCGATTAATTAATAACTCTTTTAATTAATAAATTTGGCCGGTCCCACTGTATTAATTTATAGAGTTTCTACTGTATATCTATACATGTCAAAGTCACGAAAGAATATACATTTGATAGAAGAGAAATATTCAAATAGTAAAGCCAGATATTTGCATCTACACTTTTTTTGTTAGTATCACTTTTTCGCTTCAACCAGCTCTAAGACCATACAAGAATATTCTCACAGAGTAATAATAAATTTATGCAATTTGGATTATAAAGAAACATCGACTACAAAACTCAAATACGCCATAATAATACAAGATGAGTATCGTCAATTCTGCACCGTAGAACCATCACGGTAAGATGTTAAAAGTTTCAAGTAAACGTAAGCAAAAAAAAAAAAAGCTTCTCCCAAGGAAGACACAGAACGATGTAAAAAGGATTCCAAGAGTCGAAAAAAAAAAGTGAGACGCATCAAAATTGAGGCGAGGAACTTAAATCAAGCCTTTCTCTTCTTGCTTGATTTGGAACCACTATCATGTTTTCTACTTCTCTTCTTTTGACTGCCCTGTTCGTCTTTCGGACGCTTTTCAAGCTTCTTCTTTTTGTCCGATTTTATGCTAATGGTTGACACTACTTTGCCGCTGCCATTTTGCAAAGCTTTCTCGAAATCAGTTTCTTTATCTACGATAGCATACTGTTGAAGGAAATCTGGGTTCAATGGACCATCTAACTGGGACTTCATCTCATCCTACAAATCGAATCACAACTCAATAAGGAAAACTAAAAGCTTTTCAGTATATGGGTTAACATTATAAGCAAAGAGTTATTAGGTTTGCTTTGAGGAAGTGTAAATTTTCGTAAAGGTGGGAGGTCGGAAGAAGTTTTTCCACCTGGACTTGTTTTGCCGCATCATTCAAATCTTCATCCACGGAAATGGGATGTGGCTCCAAAACAATCTGAAGATAGAGAAAGAGATTAGAAATGCAGCAAAGTGATTTTAAGTGCAAAAGCTCATTTTTATTTGATGTGCTCACATCCTTTAGGCGAGATGTTGATTTAGCCTCTGCAGCTGATGCAATACCACGCAGGTATTTGTAAAACTTGCTCATTATGTTTTTGTAATAGACCACTATTTGCGACTTGTCCAACTTCATCTCTTGCTGCAGAATAAATTAGAATATCACCGAGTTATCAGAAGAAGCAATTAAAAGGAAATCCGAATTTTTTGCCAAACATGAACACCTGTTCATCCCCAATATGGCCTAACCATTAAACGTTACAATTTTTCCCATCGATGAAAACGACTCACTAGCAGGGTTTTGATTTTTAATTTTGTGAAATTTTACTCAAGTACTATGGCACACAAGTTTCACCCAGAAAGTGTCATTTAGAGAACAACAGGACAAAGCAAATACCGCAATGGAGGACAAATCCTTCGCCTGCAAGCCTGCACAGAGCAAAACAGAAGCTTGCCCATACGATAAGGAGACTGGAATCTTTTCCAAGAAGTAAGCACGTGCAAGATGACCCACAATATCTTCAGTCTGCAAAGTGCAAACATATAAGAAGTTTCCCTCGCAAGTCGCCAAGTATCAAATGTGAAAGGCATGATGATAAAAGGAGAGGAGGAAAAAATAAGGAACATGGTGATTTCAGCGATCACATTTACTAAATGTTTAGCAGATATTAACACGAGATCTACCATGCGAATATCAGCACGGTTGTTTGCAAATGCCTCCAAGATTTCCATCCTATATGAGGATATTGTTTCACTGATAGATTGCAACCGATCACTGGAAGATGCTGAGGACTGATCCGCCTCTGAGAAGTTGACTTTCGGATCCAATATGCTGCAAGGAATTCCTAAGCATAAGAAATACCAAAGGATAATTCGAAAAATATGCTGAATTGAGAGCTTCACACCTCATTGCAAGTTTGTGTTCCATCTGACGGAATGTTCGAGTTAAAAGATCGGTAAACTTCTCCCTGAACCCTGAGAATGATTTGAAAGGGGTTAATCTGGGTGGTCCTGCGTATGTATAAAAAGCTCTCACAGAAATAGAAGTCGAACAGACTTTGATAGTAAGGGCTGAAAAAGCCCAAGGGATCAGAACTGCTGGTTTCAATATCTTCAGCATTCAATGGCTTCAGAGACATACAAGTATGCTCCCCAGTAACACTATTCTGAAATTCAAAACACCGAACAAAATTGTAAGCTATTTCCCATAATACTGGAAACAAAAAAGAACAATGATAATTAACACCAATACACAAACAAAAAGTTCAGAAACCTAACTGGAACAAGGGCAATATAAAACGGAGCAAAATTTTGCTTCTTCCAAAAGCGGAAAAGATCCAACGTAAGCCCAAAAGAAACCCCAAGGTAATGAAGCTTCTCCGGCCTTCGTTCGCGAAGTGGTACAAGCAGCGGAGGAAGGTCAGCTCTTGGCCTTATATTCTCTTTTAATAGAGATGCCTGCAAGATTGAAACTATTAATATTGGTATTTTCAATTTCTTTAGCATATGCAGCTGCAGCGTCCCCAATGGCCCAATATTATGCCTATCCTAAGTAATCACATCTAAATTCTCCTTTCCCTCATATGTAATCAAACTAACACGCTACACTCGCTAGAATCAAAGATATAGATTTGATGTTAAAAGAACTACGATTAGAGACCTTCTCTACAGCCTCAATAACTCCAACTTGGGGGCTCTCTGGGGGCTCCTCATCATCAGCTTCTGACATTGAAGTCAATTGACCGTCAAAGTACCTACAAGCAGCAGAAATCAGAGGGTCAACAAATTATTTAATCATTACTCAGGAATCTGAACTTGTGTCAAGGCAAACGAGGGTATTAATAACAATGATATCCTCAAATGCCTCCTTAAAGAATGGTTTAATCTTCACAATATAAGTAGCTCTATGAATCTAAGATGACAAAAGACGTGACCTGATTTCGTTCAGGTCCGCAATTTTATAATGCATAATAAGAAGAGTCGAAGAAAACAAAATAATCAACCAGTTCACTCTTTTACCATTACTGATATGTATTTATTTTAAACATATCCAGACTGCATGAAGGTCCTAAGGTTACATATACGTAAATGACTAATCACCAACAAACACACCTTGTCAAGAGTTGAATAGCAGCTGAGCCATATCCAGACTGCAAAATTTCAATCTTCAATTAAGCTAGGAATACGAAATCATTTTTCAGGATGAATTAAGGAAACTTGAGTTTACCCGCATGGCATTTGGATGTGTGGCAATGCGTACAATACGAGCACCTGAAAGACTAGGGAATCCCGTGTCCATAAACTGCTCACAGAACTTCCATGGTATTTGATCTCCATGTGGCTGACGGCCTTCGCTTAAGCTCTTCATAGCAGATTTACGAGAAATTTGCCCCTCAAAGCAGATCTGAATTCAGTACAAGACATAATTTAGGAGATTTGTTAACTATGCCACATAAAGCAGAAAACCCGATATAACATCAAGGACATAATGGCATGTTAACCATCTGAATTTGATAGGTTGTTTTGCCATGTAAAACAAAAAACGCAATAAAGGCATGCTCACCAGCACCAGCTGAAGTTGCAAATATCAAGGACATAATGCAATATATGAATCAAGCACACATCAAAACAAAGAGCTTGGATCAGTGTCCTAGGAAACACTAGGTCCTACTCAGCTCACTACCGGTTTACATCTTTACTATTGACTTTAAATGAGGATTTTTGAATATGGAACATTTATAGGACGCCTAGAAGTCATTTACTCATGTCCCCACTCTATATTTGGGGCACAGTAGCATATACCTGGATTACACAGAGAATATCGGGAAGATGATTTTTCGTCTCGTCGACAGGACCTGGTGGTAATTTCAAATACGAAATTAGTGGCCCATAGACTAAAACCAAACCAACTAGCGTTGTGTGATTTATTCACCAAGTAGTACAAACAAGTGGTGCGCTGGCGCGTCAGCCATCAATTGCAAATCATTAGGGGAGTTTTTGTAGTGAGATGCAACATAGAGAGCCATCATCCGCTGCAACGAGACATTGAAACCAATGTAGACTAGTTTAAGTAAGAGCAACGGTCACAATAGTTTCATGTGAATGCTTTGAATATTATGCATGAAGACATTGCAGTGGTTGATACCTGCAGAAAAATTTCACTGTCTTTGTGATACGAGAAAAGCGTGTCCCTGTTAACATAGTAGAGATCGCATTCACTTGCTGGGGGTATCCTGGCAAAACAAACATAAAAAAGATGATACCACAATAAATAAGAGAACACTATACGGGCTACTTTCAACTAGAAACTCATAGACAAACCTTCCAAGACTAGGGATGGAATTTGTAACATCCAAACATAGCAGAGCGTGAAGCCAGGATTCGACTGGATCACCAGAAGCATATCTAATAGATTCATTCAATTCAATCTTCTTAAAGAGTTGACCTGGAATTGTCCACAGACGTTAGACAAACCATATCTCAGAAGAAAAAAGCCTAAAGATGCGAAATGAACTTCAAAATAAAAATATAAACATATAATAAATAGTGCATGCATAAAAGTTAACGACAACATAAAAAAACATAACTACTTGCATGGAGAAAAGAAAGAAGAATCAATTTGATCTTTGTTCTATCTGTTGGAAGTAACCAGTAATATTAAGATTGTCACAAGCAATTAGGAAAGAATAACCAAAGGATCGAAGCAACAAGTTTACGTACTCATGGTGCAAAATTTCTAACATGAACACAAAGTACCCTGAAACTTATTCCATTTCACCATCGCAGAAGTTGGGTTCAATTTTTAGAAAAAATAAAAACTATTTGAACTGGGAGAAAATCTCCAAAAAATTGTGTAAGCTCTGTACCCCAGAACATCAAAATTTTAAAGTAAGAAATGATTGGAAACTATATATAAAAAACACCATTGATACCACTACAGTTATTTCTATCCTTGCGCTACAACCGGTAAAATTATCTGGTCAATGGAATAATTAATATAGGACCCAGGTGATGACTAAGCAGTCTGTCCTGCGTTAATTTAATTTCCTGTCATTTAGGCAGTGACAAATTTGGAAGGTGTACTTCCTGGGTAGATCCAAAATTAGATGAAAGCAAAACCATCAAAATGATCTAATCTCCTACCACAAAAAAAAAAAAAATTAATACCAGAGGAAGCCATTTCTGCACTTTTACTGGACCTGTGATTCTGCTCCTCAAGTTGCTGAAGCAGCTTTAGAGATAGCGACCTCCCTGTGCCTTCATAGCTTTGGGAAAAAAAAATTTGAAAGACTAAGGACACCAATGCTCTAGTTCTTGTATCTAGAATTGAAAACTGGAAAACAACTTGCTCAGCTTAATAAAATTCCTATGAGAAAATTACATATCTGTATGAAACAAAAGGAAATATCTTCCATAGAAAAATCAAAAGGGGCTTTTGAAAAAAGTCTTCTGTACCCATTCACAGTAGATGAAAGAAACACAAGATAAGGTCCAAGCAAGGACTTCACAACTGGTAGAGGTATCGCAGCTGCTTCATCGATAACCAGCAGCTCAACTTGAGAGAGTTTTTCATGTTCATGGGGCTGTATGTACTGTGGAAGATAGAACTTAATCATTTTGCAGCTAATGATAACTCAAACAGCATTCCTCTCATTGAAATGTGGAGACAGACATTACATGCAAAAGAACCAACAGTTCATGTCCGTCCACCCAAAACCCCAAGGAAAAACAAGAGCACTTAAAAAAAAATCATAATGAGATCGAATGCCGGTTAAACAAAATATTCTACAATATCCCCGTCATCTTTGGAATCCAAGTGGATGCTCCTCATTCTGTAAGACTAATGAAAATTCAATATCTTCTTCTCTTGCAGTCCAGTGATCAGAACGTAATGTAACTAGTTACTTTTCTTTCTGAAAGTTGAAGTCCGACCAACGATTCGAATTACCTGTATAGTTTGTCTGTGCTCCTTGAATACATTGATGCGCACTGTTGCTTTCTTAAATTCGGGGTTTGCGCTTTTCACTACATCGTAATTCAAGTGCTCCTGAAAAGATACACACAAAAATGTCAAACATGAACAGTATCGTTATCTTACTTTTTATATATGTTGTTTCAATCCCACTTGGGTAAAGTGGGAGGTGGACTTTCAGATGAAGTTTCAGTAATTCAGTACAAGGAGTTATGCTCGGTAAATTACATGGAATCTCTTAAGACCAACGGGCCTGGGAAGACTCAAAGGCCAGGGCATTACAATATGGTATGTAAGCCAATTATTAAACTGGAAATAAACTACAAATTGATGTGAAGTATGAGATCCCTCCATATACCCGTGTCTGACACCACATCCTATTCGTATATATACGTCACACTGCGACGATGTCTGATGCAATACTATATCGGCTAAGTGGGTGTCTGACGTGTTAAACATAGACATTCAATAAATCTATCCCTTTTCCGATTGTGGTATGAGCTGATTTGTGTTACACTAGTTAGTTGGATTACGAGCAGTCCCGGTTTATTGGCCCCAAGGTACAGCACATGGCATATATCATTACATAACTCCATAGCTTAGTAATTAACAAAAACACAAAGTAGACCTGAACTGGAGTAAAGCGTGAATCCAAAAATGAACTTTATTATGTTAGAAACAACGTCCTGAAATCAATATGGTAAAATGCCACAAATTTAATGATTACAAAGCATATAAAAGTAGTATGCACCACTAACATGATAACGGCTAGATTTCATACCTTGTACTCAAGCATATCAAACCCCCTGCATACAAACTCAAAGAGAGTTCTCAGGTTCTCTGGGCTTGGTGCAGTCACGAATATATTAGAAAACCTATCAAGCAAATAGTCTGAATCAACACCACAGACAACACGAAAACAGGGTGCAATAATATGGAAAAATAAAGATTTTCTATAGAGGTAATTAAAGACTAAAAAAAAAAACCCGGCTGCTACAGCTCCAGCAATTGCCAAGCCTAGGGCAGCCGATTTCCCCCGGCCACGACCAGCAACTAGACCTACGGTGCTTCGAAGGTTCTTGTCCAATATTGAATCGAGGAATGTAACCAGTGCTTTGGCCTATAAATAGTGGAATATTAATCTCCATTGAAAACATAACAGAACATGTCAAATGTCATCAAGTAACAAGGGTTACCTGATCCAATGTGCAACACTTTCTAATCAAAGGACCAACAGGAAAATCATCATGCAATTGATCCTTTAAATTCTTCAAATCTTTTTCAGCTGCAGAAAGTTCCTCCGAACCCTTATCAACCAACCATATGAACAACAGAAGCATCAAATACATATAAAGATCATGGATGAGCTTATTTATACTAATGCAACATAATAAATCCCAAGTCCAAATCGACTAAACAAACATATGGTGACACACTCATCTGTCCATGCAACCTATGAAGAAACTTACTTTCTCAGTATATAACTGGTATAATTTGTTAACATAACTGCAAAAGATTTTGATGACATTTTGAACCAGCCAGCAGTTTCCATACCACTAGAACTTCAAGTTTTCCTTTTAATATCTAACTGACCATAAAATTACCAATGTAAGAGAGCTTGTGCTTTTCCACCACAGAATAGAAAAATAACAGGTTAGAAACTATTATTTCTAATCATGCTTGAGCTTACCTCGCGAGAAGGAATTGGTTTAATTGATTTCATATGTGAAGAAATCGGTAAAATGTTAAGTTCATCATCCATGACGATGCAAGCTTTGCATGAGGCAAGAGAAAGCAAAAATCGTTCATTGAAACGTCCACGGGCCTTAGCATGGGATTCTGTGCGAAACCTCTCATGAATATCCTGAAATTAAGGAGGTCGAGTAAAAGTAAAACACAACTAGAAGAAACCCCAAAAAAGAAAATTTTTTAATTTTGAACATAACTTCTCTCTTTTGGAACAAACTCGATATAGTCTTGAAATTCTTTAGGAAAGTGTAATACATGAAATAGATCCAGCCACATTACCATGACCATAGTGCACAGACTAGCGAGTGACGAAATAGAGCGAAGCAGGAATAATATCAATCCACCGCCTTCTACAGTTTCAATAGTCCTTGCCAAGAGATTTGGTGTTAGAGCTTCAAAATCCTTGTCAAGCATAAAAGATAGCCAGTCTGAATTCTCATCCTCGATTTGATACTAAAATGAAAATGTGAATAGGTTCCAGCACTTCATAGAAATCTTCTACAACTACATGAACATGATATACCTGTAATATACACATCCCAAATGTGTTTCCTAGAATTCTCTCAGAATCTCTATATAAGCAATAAGTGATTCCAGTACTTGTCAGAAAAAGTGAGTAAGTATCATAATTCTCAGGATCCAAACTCCCCGACTGCATCATCTTCTTTAGTTGCTTGGTGCGCTTTTTCTGATGACTAAACAAGCATAAAAAGCTAATGGACTTTTAACTAAGAAAAAGACGAAATCAAGAGAACAAACACAAAAAAGAAACCATATAACCTGCTAAGCTCAAGCTTATCCTTGTAGCACCATAGCACGTTAGGCTTCGACTTCGACACCGACTGGCTCAGCAAGTGATGCAAATTAACAATCTGCCCAGCAAAAAAACAAAAATTATACTTCAAGCTACACATTTAACCAAAAAAACACTGTCGACGCGATTATGACCTGGTGCAACGATTTGTCCCCGATCATGACGAACATCGATCGATGGCGCGCTTTGACGCCATTTTCGATTAAAGTTCTGATACGCTCATCCACCTTTTTCTTCATTCCGTATAACTTAACTCTGTAGGTTTATAAAATTTGTTTCAAAGATTATATAAGTGAGAGACTTGAAGAGAACAGAGGGGAAGGGGAAGGGGAAGAGGGTTTAGAGAAGATGGCCTTAGCTCGGTTAGGGTACAAGTGTTTTCCGCCGGAAATAAATAACTGGGCTAAAAATCGTAATGTCCCATTATCATTGGCCCATATAATATTTGTTGGAATACTGTGAAAAGATGAGAATCTATTATATATTAGTGTTACGTTTGGTTATAAGCATCCATATTAAAGCCCAAGTAAATTATTCAAACTGGGCCAAGATAGTTTGTTTAAAAGATGTTTGGTTTATTTGTTAACAGGCCATTCTTAATAATCTCATGTTTGCTTTGCATGGTTTATTAGATAGTTCCAAATTAAATTTTCACAAAAAAGACCAAATTGTCCTCATCTTCTTAAACGAGAATGAAATCAGGTTTTCACCTAATTTCGAGGTCAATGGGCATTCACCACCAATTCATAGATGAAGATTAGTTCTAAGAGACGAAGAAACATGTGGCAAGAATCATTTATTTGCTTTCACCACTGGTACAAAATTTCATTCTCGCTTGAGATTACTGATCGAACACCCATTGTTATATTAAAATCTGATTTGAATGCCTAATTTATCGTTTCTGGAGTAGTAGTAAAATGCCAAAAAACGAGGTTAAAATCAGCAAGATGCCAAACGAAAAATTAGATGCCAAAAACGAATCATCAAGAAACAAATCAGCAACATCGAACCAGGTTAAAATTAGATGCCAAAAACAAAAAATTAACTTGCTATAATAAAATGATCGCAAGATAAATTCCAAGAAATGATACAAAACACAAAATATATGCTTTAGTTTTCATCTGCTCATACCGAGTTCTTGGAGACTCTGCAACCACAAAGCTTCGATTTTGCTTTTCAAGTCGAACCGAGGAGAAACGATGTTAGGGCTTGTGATTTGGTATTAGATAGAAGAAGGATAATTTCGTCAATTGACTCATTTTTTATTCGAGTTTAATTTTATCTTAGTCATGCCAGGCAGATTATTTATGACGAGGCCCGGAATATTTTCTTGGGCTGTTTATTAACTACGGGCCGGTGGAAAATAAACCAAACACCAGCAAATGGGTTATTATTTGTGTTATCCGGTTATATCTAGGAAAGCAAACGTGCCGTAGATATAAAAGATCACGAGCCACGTGCCCCTTTGCGACACATGGACTTCAAAAGTTGAAGTCCTCACATTTAGTATGACTGTTCACAGTCTTACAATTAATATGCCCGCTCATAGTCTTGCAATAATGTTTATGTGAGTACCTGCTCATATAGTATTTCAATCCCCATGCGAAATAACTTCAAAAAGTTAGACCCAAAAAAATAAATTATATTGCATAGTATCGAACGGTTATAATCAGTGTTTTAAAACGCGTATAGCGCAACACGTCGCGTTTCAGTTCCGATAGCGCGTAGCGTAAATAGCATAGCGTTTTGCGCGAATATTTCGGACAATCTTCTTATAACTCATAAATTATTGTATATGATAATTATTAACTAAAAACTTAACTTTGATTGAATAACTATAATCTTTTGAAAAAATAATCCTTCAACTAATATATAAGATATGTATGTCATTTTAATCGTCATAAAAAATCTAATAAACTAGATGTATTTATTTAGTTTTGTCTTAAAACCCGCACGAGATAATGGTAATTTAATGAACTTGTGGAATATAATTAAAAATTAAAAGAATTAAAGGCAACTCTGTAATCTCTTGTCAAACGTGTACAACTAGTTGTCCATTATAGCTATCAGTAGTCATTTTCGACGACACGTGTCACTATTATAGTGGAAGAGCTCAATATTTTAGGTTAATACGCTATTTGTTTTACGCCTTGTAGCGTTTTGGCCAAATTTTCCGCTATTGCGCGCGTTAATTCGCGCTTTTTATCGCTTTTTAAAACATTGGTTATAATATATATATATATATATATATATATGTGTGTGTGTATCCACTAACTATGAGAGTTAAACAATCATACAATAGATAATGTGCAATGATATTCTTTATTTAGGTTGCGTCATTCAACCAATAGTCTCCAATTCCATACAGATTTCCAAAAGCCAAAAATTATTAAATTATTTTACATAATATTGAATGGTTACACATATTAATCACTAAGTATGGGAGGTAAATAGTCATAATGTATGATTAATGTGCATGTGTATTATTTATTATTACATTGCGACATTCAATCAATAGTCTTCATACAGATTTTAAAAAACGTTTGCAAATGATGTCTGCTAAAGAACTGCTCTATTATGAAACGCTTAGACATTCAATCAATAGTCCTCGTACAGTCCAATTAAAATACGAGAGAGACCCGTAGCTGTTAATATCAATTTCTTACTGACAATGGTTTGCTTACAAGTAGTTCAAGCCTTGAAGCATTGGGTCCTAAAGTTATTTGTCCCACTTTCATCGTCCGGCTTGTGCGGTCTTGAAAGGCAAAAACCTTGAAACAGGGAGAACTTGTGAATTTGGATATGCTCTTATTGGATGAAAAGGGTTTGTCGTATCGTTATTTATTGTCAATATGTTTGAAATTTCACATTTAATTAATTGTTCCTTGAGAAGATACATTAATGCAGGCTTACATTCACACACAGATGGTGGACCGCTTTCGCAAACTGACTGCAATGGGCGTGTTTTTGCCATTTCGGACTTCGAAGTCGTTGGTGCTCCTATACGTTTTCGGATGACGAAACACCGATATGATGTGTTTCACTGATCGTACGATCATGATTCCTGTTGATGCATCTGAATATGAAATAAATGATGAGAAGCTCCGATTCCGCCCGTACGAATCTTTGTTACAGCTATTTATGTGAGTACCTTCTCATGTAGTATTTCAACCCACGCGAAATGACTTCAAAAAGTTAGACCACAAAAAAAATAAGTTATATTGCATAGTATCGAACGGTTATTATATATAGAGATTTGTTATGGTGCCCACCTACCGTGAGCAACCACCGTGAGCACCATAAGCAAATCTCTCAATTCTTTGCGTTTTTTCGATTCTCAACGCCGCCAAAACCTCCGTAGACCCTCTCATATCAATTGCTAACATAAATCGCCCTATCCAACAAGTTAGTTTAAGAAAATTCATTATTTATTATTCACATGTGGACGACGTACCGAGGTGATGATTTTCTTAAATATTAACGTGTTGAAAATGGCGATTTATGTTAGCAATTGATATGACAGGGTCTACAGAGGTTTTGACGGCGTTGAAAAAATTGAGAGATTTGCTTATGGTGCTCATGGTGGTTGCTCACGGCAGGTGGGCACCATAGCAAATCTCATTATATATATATATATATATATATATATATATCCACTAACTATGAGAGTTAAACAATCATACAATACATGATTAATGTGCAATGATATTCTTTATTATTAGGTTGCGTCATTCAACCAATAGTCTTCATACAGATTTGCAAAAGCCAAAAATTATTAAAATTATATTACATAATAGTGAACGGTTACACATATTGATCACTAACTATGGGAGCTAAATATTCATAATGTATGATTAATGTGCATGTGTATGATTTGTTATTACATTGCGACATTCAATCAATAGTTCTCATACAGATCTTAAAAAACGTTTGCAAATGATGTCTGCTAAAGAGCTGCTCTATTATGAAACGCTTAGACATTCAATCAATAGTCCTCGTACAGTCCAATTAAAATAGAAGAGAGATCCATAGCTACTAATATCAATTTCTTACTGACAATGGTTCGCCTACGAAGTAGTTTAAGCCTTGAAGCATTGGGTCCTAAAGTCATTTCTCCCACTTTCATCGTCCGGCTTGTGCGATCTTGGAAGGCAAAAATCTTAAGAAACAGGGAGAAGTATGAGTTTGAATATGCTCTCATTGGATGAAAAGGTTTGTCGTATCGTTATTTATTGTCAATATGTTCTTTGAAATTTCATATTTTAATTAGTTGTGTCCTCGAGAAGATACATTAATGCAGGCTTAGATTCACACACAGATGGTGGACCGCTTTCGTGAACTAACTGAAATGGGCGTGTTTTTGCCATCTTGGACTTCGAAGCGTTGGTGCTCCTATACGTTTTCAGATGACGAAACACCGATATATGATGTGTTTCACTGACTGTACGATCATGATTCCTGTTGATGCATCCGAATATGAAATAAATGATGAGAAGTTTCGATTCCGCCCGTACGAATTTGTTACAGCTAGCAGACCATAACCAGGAATTACTCGATGTGTTCTTAAGCTTCTTTGTTGTTGCCACTTCTCCCTATTGTTGGGGATTGGTGTAGAATCTTCAAAATATGGCTATGATGTTTTCCATGCATAATCAATGAATTATTTTACTGACATATATCCATTTACATGGATGTTATTGGGTTGCTTTCCCGAGTCGTCGAACCTGAGGTCAACAAAGACGGTCTTACGAACTATTATGATTTTCCATATCCTTGGGTTATGTATGTTTTAGATTTTGTGTAGAGGTGTGGAGGTTTCATTTACTGTCTGGGATGAGAAGGCGTTGGAGTTTGATGACATGTTACATCAGTCGTCGGGCAGAAGGTCATTGTTATTGTAACAAGTATCAAGCCAAAGACGTATGGAGGTACCTCAGAGCTTGACTCAAAGATATCTCATTTGGGTGGCTTTTTCAGGTAATCTTTATCTTAATACACCATCGTCCACGAAACTCTATGTGAATTACACTGATGATGAAGTTCCCAACTTCCGAGAGAGGTATTATGATGGTTTTTTCGATGCTTCATTATTTACATTTAATCTCAAAATATTTGTTAATCATTTTCTTTCTTTTCTAAATCAGATTGAAAACTATTGATGGATCAAACGCGGTTTCGCTGGTGCCTGGTGGCCAACAACGTAGGAATCTCTCCATGCGATATTTCAGATGTCTATGATTTTCTGCGCAATGAAACAAAGCAGGTGTATTATATAATTTACTATTTATTTTTTTATTAACTCCCTGGAATAACTTTAGATTGTAAAACTTAGGATTGAAGAGCGTTAAAATTATGGTATTGAAAGCATTTATAATGCAAGTAATAATTGTGATGTGATTTTAGCTGGTACTCGTGTAGCAACGTGAATTCTTTTATGTCGCTAGGATTACAGACGTTGTGTCTCGGAGTGGATGGAACTATGTTACTTGCTCAAGTGTTCCAGCAAGTTAGGGAAAACGGATGGTTCTCTAATTTGTAATAAGTGCCAGAACTACAATGCAGTTGGAGTGCTGCGGTAATAAGCTAGACTTCCATGATTCTCATTCGATATTTGTTTGGTTGCATACTTACATTTGTTACATTTTTTATTCTTAAACATCTAGGTTTAGAATCGAAGTTGTTGACGATGGAAATGACACTGCAACCTTTGTAATATTTAATGGACCCGCTCGAAGATATACAGACCCGACTGCTGAGGAGTTGTACAATTCAATGGTGTGGGCCCTTAATTGATTTCATGAAACTTTCAACACTATATATGATCCCATTTGTCATAACATATTATGTTCTACAGATATATGTAGGCCCCAATGCAAGCTCAGCCCTAGATGAAATTCCTGGATGCATTTTAGACTTAATTGGAAGAACTTTCCAATATCAAATAAAACCGTTCGATTTCAAAATCATGTTTGTAGTTTGTTGTATCACGTATGTCAGAAACGTGCCTGCGAGTAGACGTGGGCTTTGGGCCGCAAAACCGGCCCAAAACCGGCCCAAAACCGGCCCGTTAGCCCGGCCCAAACCCGGAACCGGTAACCGGCCCATTATATTTGGGCTGGGCCGGTTTTTGGGCCGCGGAACCGCGGATTGCCGGTTCCGGTTCCCGGATCCGGATCCGCGGTTCCGGTTCCGGTTCCGAACCGGAACCGGAACCGGCCCAACGGCTATATAGCCGTTGGGCCAACGGCCTTCTGATATATTTTTTTTTTAATTTTTAAACACTGGAAAATTACAGTTTTAGCTCCAAACGAAAAATCTATAAATACCACCTCATTTTAACCATTTTAACTCACAATTACATCCAAATCTCTTCCAAACTCTCTCAAAAAGCTCTCAATAAAATCATCCTATTAATATTTAATATTATTAACATTAATAATTATTTTATTATTACTACACTACACTACTACCTACACACACTCACTTATTATTACCAATAATTGAATTATTATTTTACACTAATGGCGTCGTCATCGAGAAATCCTAACCCTCATGACGAAGATGTTTTTATGGTTTTAGGTCACGCCGACACATTTCGGGGAAATGGCGACACCGACAAGGAGACCGAACCGGAACCGCAACAGACGAGAGCGACCGACGAGGGACCGAGCCAAGCTTCTACGGCGACGACAAAAACGAAGCAACAACCGCGTGGTCGGCGGTCTAAGGTATGGAATTTTTTCGATTTAGAAATGGATAAAAATAATGCCGCTTCAGGTACCGCTTATTGCAAAATGTGCCGCCACCCCTACACAATTAAGACCGGACCGAATCAAGTTGGGACGGGCTCGATGAAAAAAACACCTCCAGAGGGCGCATAACTTCGGGGACGATCTAGAGCCGGTAGGGACCGAACCCCGACAACAACAAATAAACGTAAGTACGGGTAAGAATTTTGTTATTACTAGGGAAATTTCTAAAAAAGCATTAGTTAAATTCGTAGTTATGTGTGAAGAACCCTTTTGCATTGCGGAAAGTGAAGGGTTTATCGAATTTACGAGTACGATACAACCCGGATTCCATAACGTGACCCGTAAAACCCTTAGGAAATATGTGTTAGAAACTTTTCAGGAATATCAAACTAGCTTAATTAGTCATTTAGCCAACATTACGTGTAGGATTAGTTTGACTACCGATATTTGGACTAATATTACGTCGCAATCTTATTTAGTCGTCACCGCCCATTGGATAGATGAAACATGGACCATGCAAAAACGTATTCTTTCCCTAGATCCCCTAGATTCGCAACATAATGCCACTACGATATCGAACTATGTGTTGAATGTCGTTAATAAATATTGTATTCAAGATAAGATTATGTCTATCACCTTAGATAATGCTAGCGCGAACAACGTAGCGATAGGGATCCTTCGTAGGCAACTTAGGTTACCCTTAGACGGCAAATTATTACATGCTAGGTGCGCTTGCCATATTATTACCTTGTGTGTGCAATGTGCTTTTGACGAAGTTTTGGGAGATATTGTAGAAAAGTTTAAGGTAATAGGTAAGTTACTTCGGGAACGCCGCATCGGAACGTCGTGGAAGCAAACCGTCCTTGCCGCCGACCTCCCGTACAAGAAGTTTCCGTTGCCAGTCCCGACTAGGTGGAACTCGTTGTACCACCTCCTCAGCACCTTCATGCGTTACAAGGACTTGTTGACGCCTTTTTGAAACGAGGCCGCATTCGGCACCACCTCCAGGTATGAATTACGACCACTTGATTGGGATATTGTAGGTTTGGTCGTGTCTATACTGGAAGTGTTCGCCGAGGCTACGGAGAAATTTTCCGGAGTTCACTACCCGACGTCCCCCTTATTCGTCCCGAACCTCTTCGCGATGTGCTACAAGTTCGTGGAGTTTCGCAACAATCCATACTTGGGTGGTTTCATCCAAAATATGGAGCAGAAGTTCAAGAAGTATTGGGAAACCATCCCAATAGTACACGATTTGTCGGCCATACTCGATCCTAGTTGCGGTGTTGATACATTTGATATTTTTTTCGAATATTATGCTCAGTTTCTTGGAAAGAAAGTGGACGACCAAAAGGCGTCAATTCACGCTTCTCTCCAAGAACTTTTTTCTTTTTATGCATCTGAGTAGGGACATAGCGTGGAGCAACCCGTACCAGCGAGCGAAGCCGGTTCGTCGAAAGGAGGCGGCGGCGCAATGGGACTACTACGAAGATTGAAGGCGCAAAAGACGAAGACCAAAACGCGTGCGTCAGGGTCGAACACGAATGAGATCCAGCTCTACCTGAGCCACAACTTCCAGACTCCCGAAGACTTCGACGTTTTGGCCTGGTGGAAGTCGAACGCGATTCTTTATCCGACCCTCTCCGCCGTCGCTCGAGACGTTTTAGCCGTGCAAGCGTCTAGCGTCGCCTCCGAGTCCGCATTCTCTACCTCCGGGCGAATTATCGGCGACAGACGTGCGAGCCTTAACCCGACTTCCCTCGCAATGTTAACATTGTTGAAGGATTGGTATTTGGCCGAATCGAAGAACCGACGGGAGAACGCCATTGACGAGTTCCGTTCTTCCAGTTCGGACGAAGACGAAGAGGCCTCTAACATAGTTTTAATTAATAGTCAAGTCGAATAAATTGTATTTTTTATTTCGAATATTTTTTCCTTTTTTGTATTTTGTAACTTGTAAGTTTTAGATTTATTTTTCTTTCTTTTATGTTTTTATTTGTATTTTTTAGGTAGTTTTTTTTTTTTATTTTTTTGTACTTTTCTTATCTTTTTTTTTTGTTTTTTTTGGAATAAAATTTTTGGATATTTTCTAAAGAATTTTTTCATAGAAAAAAAATAAAAAAAAAATAAAAAAAAATTTAAACGGGCCGGTTCCGGTTCTGGAACCGGAACCGGCCCAAAAGAGGCCCGGGGGTTCTTCTTATGGTTCTGGTCCGGTCCCTGGAAAATGGTTCCGGAACCGGACCCGGAACCGGAACCGGAACAGTGCCGGAACCGGTTTAACCGGAACCGGTAGAACCGGAACCGGTAGAACCGGCCCGGAACCGGCCCAATCCGGCCCAAAGCCCACGTCTACCTGCGAGTAGTATATTGAATACTTCGAAACATGTGGTATTTGAAATTTCTTGCCCCTAACTTAACAACTTCGAAGACTTTTAGCTAACATGGGTATTGTCCCAATGTGCATGACTCTGGTTGTGGACACTCAAGGCCTGGATCTGGACAAAAAATGACAATATATTTTAGGACAGTTAAACAATATTTGTATATAAATGAAATATTAGATGAATGGCATGACTTGAATGTCCATTAGTTATTGTAATGTATGTCGATAGCGTCGCTCTGTTTTTATTATACTGGTATTTTTTAAATTGAAATGATGCATGGCTGATTATGATGTGTATGTTTCGAACCTCAATTTTGTACGATTGTAACGATAAGGCTATTAATATTGTTTTTTGTGCACAGCCGACCTATTGTTTCTTTTCAGTCTTTCGATGTTTCGACCAATGAGATCAAGCCCTATGTTCAATTCGTAACAAAGTGACTGTTCATTTTATATTACATTGCTTAATGAATATCATGGCGTTGCTTGGCCTAATACTATTGAGGGAAGTTTCCTTCATGCTTCATAATTCATGTGTTTTCATCGTTGCAGCACAGGGGATGCAATTGGGTATGAACATGGTATCCAAAGGCGTCCATATTTATTTTCATATTTCAGGTTGCCTTTTGTTGATTAATGTTGAAAATGCCCCTTTCTCTTCTATGTTTTATGCCATTGATTGGCTAGAACAAGGAACTTTCACATCTCTACTTGAATAAATGGGATTCTAAAAATAATTCTCTATAAAACCAATCTAGAGAAAAACTGAAGCTTTATGCTCCTTTAACCAATGTATGTGACAGTGCATTTCAATCTTATGCCCCTCTATTTTGAGCGAATGTAAGCCATCTATACGTTCCATGAATTTTCATTTCTTTTGGCATCCCCTCTATCTCTCTAACCTCAAGCTTTTGTAGAATGATGTTGCTATAATTTGTTATAATGATCGTTAATATTCGATAAAATTCTGATCGCCTCCGTCTATACATACTTAGCCTTTCTCGGGAATATTTAAAAAAATGGCCTTTGACATAGTCAATGTTAAAAAAATAGCCTTCAAATGTAAAACGACCAATATACCCTTACTAATTGGGCCCACATTCGAAACCAATATGTTTAATGTCGTGCGGTTTAGGGTGGGCGGGTGGGGTATAGTCCAGTGGTTGTATAGTCAGACGTTCAAGTAAGAGGTCGTGGGTTCAAATCCCAACAATTTTCTTTTAAGTCTCCTTCTACATAGAAGGGGGCCCGTGCTCTATAGAAGGGGTGAAGGGGTCCCATGCAGCAAGGGCCCCCTTCTATAGAGCACGGGCCCATGCCTTATTGTAGGGGGCCCTTGCTCATGGGATCCCTACTATAGAGCACGGGTCCCCTTCTATAAGGCAGGGGTTCTTGCTCTATAGAAGGGGGCCCGTGCTCTATAGAAGGGGTCCCATGCAGCAAGGGCCCCCAGCAAGGGCTCCCTTTATAGAGCAAGGACCCCTGCCTTATAGAAGGGGACCCGTGCTCTATAACAGGGATCCCATGAGCAAGGGCCGCATACAGTAAGGCAGGGTCCCGTGCTCTATAGAAGGGGGCCCTTGCTGCATGGGACCCCTTCTATAGAGCACGGGCCCCCTTCTATAAGGCAGGGGTCCCTGCTCTATAGAAGGGGTCCCTTGCTCATGGGACCCCTTCTATAAAGCAGGGGTCCCCCAATTGTGTGCGTGAGTCCCTGCGATGATGGGACACGTTGCTGTTTTTAAAGTAACTCATCTAAAAAGACGAAAATACCCTTAAATTCAACGCTATTTTTAAAATGGTCAAAACAACAAGGCTATCTTTTTAACGTTGACCGAGTCCAAGGCTATCTTTTTAAACGACCCCCTTTCTCGTGTCATATTTATTTCAGTGATAGGCATTTAATAATGGAGATCAAACCAGAATATAAAATATTCACGAGATTGCTAAGTAAAAAAAACTGCATATACTAGATAATCAAAGAAGGTAAATGTTTGTTTTTTAGGCATAGTATTCCATGCTATTTCTTTTTTATACATACTTGCAGTTCAAAATCATTGTTGTAGTCTTGGATATTTACCGTCTTATAATTCTGGACCAGTCTTACATTGGTAAAATCATTCTCGCGAGATCTAATAATCTTAAACTGTTGTAATCAATCTTTCAAGGTTGCAATCTTATGAAGCTACAATCACATACTTGGCAAGCAGTCTTACAGTTTTGCAGCCGTGCAAATTCGCAGTATTACACTGGTGCAATCTTACGAAGGCACAGGCGCAAAAATTTCACAGTCTTACCCCGATGCAGCCTTACGAATCGCGGTTGCACAAATGCACAATCTTACACTGGTGCGGTCTTCGATAACGACACAACGGAGTATCAGCCCAATGGATGCATGGTAGCATGGCTTTTCCCTGTGGCGGGCCGGGTCGGATTGGGTCCTGGCAAACCAGCTTCAGACGGAAGCTAACTAATAATACTATATCCGAATAACTATACGTAAATTTGGTCACAGAATATAAACCGTGCGTAGCACGGGCTACACCTAGTTGTTATAAAACTAGTATTTTTACACAATCAAATTCGTGTAATGTATAGCAATACCAACACTTCAAAAGCTTCTCTCTCACTAGGGTTTCCTCTCTCTCACTAAAACTCTCTCGCCGCCACCGCACAAATTAGTTTTTCTCCCCATCCTCCATTATTGGAGGCGGGGGAGATCTTCGTTCTCTTTTTGCTGTCTCTTTTTCCTTTTTTCTTGCTCCTCTTTGTTTTCTATAATAAAAAAAATTAAAAATTATTGCTTGTCGTGCCTCTGCCTCTTGCCTCACCACCACTGCCTCGCCCCGCCGCCTCGGCTCGTCACCGCCGCCCTGTCGCCTACGACCACCTCAGCTCTGCCGCCCTGTTGGTTGCCGCCCTGCCGGCTGTCGGCCCGCCTTTCGCCACCCACCCTCGCACTTGACGCCGCTCCCTTTCACCCTCCCTCGCCGCCGCTGCCGTTTATCCACCTTGTGTCACGAGTACAAAATAGGGCATTGGCGTCGGTTGTTATGGGCTATTGGCGTCGGTTTCTCGGGGACGCCGACAGCCCCGACGCCCATAATCAAGTAATAGGCGACGGTTGTTAAGCATCGCCGATACTCTGTTATAAGCGTCGATTGTTCAACCGACGCTTATACTATACTATTTGTGTCGGTTGTTAAACAATCGACGCCTATACTATGCTATTTGTGTTTGTTATTTCCAAAAAACCGACGCCTATACTCTACTTTTGGTGTCGGTTGTGACCAACAACCGTCGTCTATGCTCTATTATTGGTGTCGTTTGTTTAACAACCGTCGCCTACTGTAGCATCCCGTCTCATACCGGGTGTCACTGTAGCATCCGTCCCTACCGGAACCTGTGGGGTTGGGTCCACCACACTCCGACTGATAGTCTGGCCCCACTGTATCACTATTTAACCTTCCAACGTGCTTTGTCCTCACTCACACGCACCCATCCCTAGATTGCCCCAAGTTAAGCACGCTTAACTTCGGAGTTTCTATAGATGGACTCCCGTAAAGGTAGGTCGACCTTGGTGATATGAGTTGTACTATCAATTTTCTTATACGATTCTTAGCCTGACACGCCCATACATTGTCAGTCTCAAGATCCCCTCTCATTCGTGTGTCGGATCGGTTCGTTCATGTACCCCTTCGCCTAGAAGCCTGCCAGGAGCCGCTCCTTATCCGTGCACCTCTCTGGCACCGGTGATCACTCTCCGCCCTCGTCGGCCCGGGCGTCACACCTACTCTTGTAGTTTTTTATGTTTTCTATTTGTCTTTTCTATATATCAATAAATCTGTAATAATAAACTTTTGACCCAGCAATTCGATCAAAAATTTTTTAACCATTTAATCCAATAATACAACAATTCAACAAAGGTAAGGGTTAAAATACATCGTCACTAGACAAACTTCTGTGACTAAAAAATTTAAACGTAGCAACACCACTAAGCTTCTCACAAAATCATTAACCGCCAGCTGCACGACTGGCTCCTTCATCGTCACACACCATCGACCCATGCTGCTCGCTGTCCCGAAAAGCCCGCATCCCTGATGAGCCGGCAGCACCCACAAAACTCCAGGTAGACCTAAGATAAAGACGATGAATTAGTTAATGATAGAAGTGAACGATGGGGCATTAGTGGATTGAAAATAGTGTATATATACCTTTAAAAACTTTTCGGATGTTTCTTAAAGTTCAGATATTGTACATTGAAACCCAGTGTATGCGGTGGTACTGAAGGCATACATATTCTTCTTTGCTTCTTCCATGCTAACTACAGAGACATGGAATCAAAATATAAATAGCTTCTTCAGAAAAGATTAAATGTTCCAGGAAAACGTAGAGAACTTCAAATACTCAGATAAAATATGACTGCAATTGCAGCTGCGTATCGCATCCATCAGAGTGTATTTCCCTTCCAATCTTAGAATAACCCTTACTACTAAGTGAAAATTAAGAACAAGTTGTTTTTAGTAGCATGTAAATAGTCGAAAATTCCCACAAAGACAAAACTGGTAGAAGCACAAAATTAACGGCGAATGAGCTAAGCATAATAACAAACACCTAGACTGCAATTTTCCCCAGTCCACAGTCCAAAAACAAAGAACGGAATACATCATGAAATGAAAACGTCGCAGCTCAAAACAGAGAGAAGCATAAAAGAAGGCGAGCAAATCAACACCAACCTCTCGTTGATCTTACTTCTTATACGTTGATCAGTTTCTGAATGCTTCGACCGCGGAGCTCTTTTGCTCTCTGCTAAAAAACAAACAACACTTCTTTAAACCCAAAAAGAAAAGGAAACCAAACACAACACAAGATACACAAGCTCGCACGAAACCATTAAAGTACACAAACACTAGGGATTAAAAGCAATCATAAGAAATCCCCAAATTTCAAAAAATTAGGTTTGGCGAAGAAATCTGAACCTTTCTAGCTTAATTGACGTTAACGATTTGTATAGAGGATATCATCGTTTCTAGGGTGTCTCCGGCGGTCGGAGGTGGTCTAACGGTGCAAGGTGGGTGGAATCGTCGTCGGGTCGCCTTTACATTGTATTGTGTGTGTTTCGTGTGGATAAAATGAATTTCGATAGAAGGGTTTTAGGAGTTAAAGACTATAAACGACGGTTGTTGTCCCGTAACCGTCGCCTATAATACTAGTGAACTATAGGCATCGGTTGTTGAAGAACAACCGATGCCTATAGTCTTACATGCTTTAAAAATATTACAAAAGAGTCCCCCGCGTGTAGTATAGGCGCCGGTTTTGGAGAAACAGTCTCTTATAGTGCCGACACCTATACTGTGTTCTGTACTAGTGTGTCTCCCGACCTTTGGGCCGGGAGCTCTTTCTCCCGGCCTTCGGGCCGGGAGCTCTTTCTCCCTTTTTTGGAGTCCCCTATCTCCCTTTGTGGAGCCTTTTTCGATGAAGGCAAGATTCGTAGTTAATGGCCCGAGCAAACTGAAGAGTGTTGTGGATTAGGCTTACCAGCCTATTTTGGGATATGTTCTTTAGTTCTCCTATACCGTGATTTCTTTATGGTGATATTGGCTGTAGAAACTAACACATTTCTACCTTAGCCGAATGTTATTACCACAAGGAAGATGATGTTGATGTAGGAAAATATATACCTCAATCGAAATAACCCCAGTTGAGAGCAGTTGCCTAACGATATTATGTCGACGACGTATGTGTCTCGACTTACCATTATACAGTACTCTATGCGTGTCCAATCGCCGATTGGCTATCACAGTGTATGCATATAGGCAGCATATGTTTTTCCCACTTAGGAATATCCTCTAAGAAATGGCATAGCCATTCAGCTTCTTCTCCACATTTATCCAAGGCAATGAACTTGGATTCCATAGTGGGTCTTGCTATAACAGTTTGTTTGGAGGATTTCCACGACACAACAGCCCCATCTTGTATAAACATGTAACCACTGGTGCTTTTCGAGTCCTTCGTACCAGATATCCAATTTGCATCTGTGTAGCCTTCTACCACAACTGGATATCTCCCATAATGTAATCCTTATTGACCAGTATATCTTAAATATCTCAGAACACTTATGATCGCGGTCTAATATTCCCCACTTGGATTGCTCGTGTATTAACTTAACTTGCTTATAGACGACATACAGACGCCAAATGACGTAGTCATCGTCTGTTTCCTTACAATAGACGCATTTACTGCACTAATTGATTCTAAAACCACTCGATTACACGGTCTGTGCCACTTCTTAGGGGCTTGTTTCAATCCATACAATGACTTAATTAATTTACACACTTTCTTTCCGGTTCCAGGAGCACGAAAACCATCAGGGTTTCTCTATATAGATCTCTTCACCTAGATCACCATTTAAGAAAGCTGTATCCATTTGATGTTCTTTCAAATTTCTTATGGACGCGATAGCAAGCATCATCCTTATCGAATTTATTCTCGTCGAGAATACTATCAAAGTAATCTAAGCCCTCATGCTACTTCTATCCCTTGATAATAAGTCTGGCTTTATACTTACCAATCAAACCATCAGGTTTCATTTCCTTTTAAAAATCCATTTGGATTACAAAGGGTTTACACCCTTCTAGGAGACAACTAGTTCCCAAGTATGATTCTGTAATAGAATCAATTTCGCTTTTAATGGCCTCTTTCCATAAAGGTCCTTCCGTGGAGCTCACCCGCTTCATCATAAGTCAGTAGTTCCTTTTCGAGCAAATATGTTATGAATCATGACCAAACGATCTATTCTCCCTCGTTTGCTGCGCCTCGATTCAACGTCTAGAACCGGACTAGGATCATTAGTTCCTCATTAGTTCGTTTAGACAAACTCGGTCCATCGTTGGACTTATTCCGAAATACGTTTTCAAAGAAACATGCATCCATCGATTCCATTATAGAGTTCTTGTTTATATCCGATATTTTCGAATCATATACGAGAAAGCTATATGTCGTACTATTATGCGCATATCCAATAAAACACAGTCTACCATTTTGGGACCAATTTTTATTACCTTAGGCGTATGTACGACTACCTTCGCCAGACAACCCCACATTCGCAATGATAGATGTTGTCTTTCCTTTCCATAACTCATAAGGAGTTTTATCTTCTCTCTTTCGAGGTACCCTATTCAATAAGTAATTACTCAACAAGATAGCTTCCCCCCACATGGTGGCGGTAAGCCTGAACTTAATAACATCACATTCATCATTTCTTTCAATGCACGATTTTTCCGTTCAGCGAACCATTCGATTGAGGTGAATATAGTGCGGTTACTTCATGAATAATACAATGCTCCGCGCAGAAGTTACCGATTGGCGCTTCGTATTTGCCACCTCGATCACTTCTAAATCATTTTATTTTCCTAGCGAGTTGATTTTCAACTTCGGTTATATATAGAATAAATTTTCTAACGCTTCGTCTTTCCTCTTTAGCAAATACACCTAGCAATATTTCGTGCCATCAATAAACGTTATGAAATATTTATTTTCACCTCGTGATTGAACGTATTTCAAATCACATACATCTCTATGAATTAATTCAAGCGGTTCAGTAATTCGTAGTACTGCAAGAATGACGATCTCATCAGTTTTGCTTCAACGGAAACTTCACATTTATGTTTCGAATCAATATCGAATTTAGGAATATGGTTCATGGTAATTAATTGGCACATCGAATCAAGATTGACATTACCAACTCTGCCATGCCATAAATCGGAAGATTCAAGCAAGTAAATCGAAGAATTATTTTTATTCATCTGATCGACCTCGGTCATTACATTCAACTTGAATAAACTATCTGTAGCATAGCCCTTTCCTACAACACTCCCGACTTTGACAGTCAATTTGTTGGATTCAATAACAATGCGAACACTGTGCTTGTTCAACAAGAATCCCGATATATCTTGCGAATTTTCCATACATAAAACATGGCTTTCAGCTCTCGACTTTGACAATATCAATTTCTCGTATTCGATAACAATGCGAAAATCATGGTTGTTCAACACAAATCCCGATATAAGGTTCTTGCGAATTTTCGGTACACACAACATGGCTTTCAGCGTCAGTATTTTTTCGATGTCATCTTGAGCAGCACGCTCCATTTTTCTTCGACAATTGCAGTCGCCGAATTTTCCATATAAATCTTTTCTCCTGAAGTCGCCTCGAAAGTCAAGAAAAGACTTCGGTTGGTGCACACACGTCTCGTTGCACCGGTATCGATCCATCACTCTTTTGGATTCGATCCGGTCATGTTTACTTCCGAGACCACTGCGACGAGGCTCAACCTCAATGTCTTTGGTCATATCTCTCACCATATTGGCCTCGTGACGCTTCTTTGGAAGTGGTCAATCCGACGACTTGTGGCCCAATTTGCCACAGTTGAAGCACTTTCCTTTGAACTTATAGTTCAGTTTTACGATGCCAAAAGGCACCCCAAGTTTCGTTTTGGGTTTAACCGTGCCTTTGCCGTATTTAGAGCCATGCTCCAACATGTTTACTTTTTGTTCTGATGAGCTAGAGGCTCTCTTTTCCGACCTTTTGTTGTCTTCTTCAATTCGAAGTCTAACAATCAAATCCTCCAAAGACATCTTCTTGCGCTTATGCTTGAGATAGTTTTTGAAGTCGTTCCATCCCAACGGCAGCTTTTCAATAATAGCCGCAACTTGGAAAGATTCACTCAGAAACATTTGTTCTGCATGGATCTAGTGCAAGATCAACTGGATCTCTTGCACTTGATTGATCACATGGAATCGACCATCTTATAATCAAAGACCCTTCTGACAACAAATTTCTTTGTGCCGACATCCTCAGTTTTATATTTTTGGTCTTGCGAGTCCCGCAATTCTTTTGCCGTAGCGACCACACCATACACATTGTACAGAGTATCGCTTAAGGCATTCAGTATATAATCACGACACATGAAATCAGAGTGTTACCATGCATCAACAGCATTCACGACCTCAGAGTTCGTCTCGCCGACGTTCACCTTAGGCTCGACCTCTTTAAGATAGTCGCCAAGTTCAGCGTGGTGAGGTGGAAGAGCATCTTCTCTTGCCATCTTCTGAACGTCGAGGCTGTCCTGGTAAATTTCTCCAGCTTCTCCAGGTGGTTGACCAGTACGCTTGGCTTCTTAACCGCGGGTTGCAGTGGGGATAACAACAGGGAGACCGTCAGTGTTCTCTTCATTCCTCGTAGATCCTTGGTTGTTGGTGGAACCCCTGTTGTCTGACATCTTCACGAATATGTCTCAAGACTGTACGGAAATATATATGCACCTTGTATGATGTCAAACTGTCAAACTACAGTATTTGCACGATTGTACAATTACACTACTACTGGTTTGACCACAGGATTGCACCTAAGAATCACACTACGGTTGGTTTGTATTACTGTGAAGTAGCACGACTGCGCGACTGAAGAGAATTGCACGACCGAAGAGAACTGCACGACTGGTAGAATTGTGCGACTGTTGACTGTAAATCTTTTTGAGGCTTATGTTCGACACAATTTCCTGAAAACAGATTCGCTCTCTCTACGTAAGTGCAAGAAATTTGTGTGACCGCCTAATTCCCAGGATACAACAAAAACGTGATTATAGGCTGCACTGAAACCTTAATCACATGGCGAACTTTGAACATAGAAGTGGTGATGACCGACTGTGAATGGTGAGATGAGATGGACAATTTTTCTCTTTTTCCCTCTTGTTTTCTCCCTGTTTTGTTGTTGGGAAAAAATCTTATTTTATAAGAAAGTCTACCCACATGGCTCCCGGCAAGTTGTTTTCAAAGCAACTGTTCATCATCATATTCAATCAAAATAATAACAAATATGTGACGATTGGAGAAGGAGAAGTTGAACTGCTTCGTCCTTTTCCTTAGCAGTCACGGCCATACGTAATCCTTTCTAGAAGGATAACTGTAGGTAGCATTAAATTAGGCTAAACGCATTTAACTTCAAAGCCCATTTGCGAGTTAATAAGGCCCGCAGGATTTCTGGTCCATTTCGGTCCGGCATTCGTGTACGCATGCCGCGCTCGCACACGAGTCCATTAGATTTACGCGGATTTGCACACCACTGCGCGCGCGCGAGCGGTATGACTGCGGTATAATATTGGCTATTTCGTTTAAACCAATAATTTTTACAACATATAAAGAGTGCTGAAGCTAGCTACTATTCCAATGTGGGATTCCATCATTATTTCCCTTCAAAAATTCACATTCACAAGCCAACTTTAATTGATTTAACCCAACAGTTGAATCCTCTTTATGGTCTTTTGTACCATTTTCGACAAATATTCTTCTTCTCGTGATTATTTACTTCGTATTGTGATTTTGTATGTGTGTGTGTGTGTGAGAGAGAGAGAGAGAGAGAGAGAGAGAGAGAGAGAGAGAGAGAGTTTTCTAATGGAGCGAAAAAGTGTTCATTTCTTATGTTGTTTTTGTTTTTCGGACAGAAACATGTGTGTAGGTCGCACGAAGATGATTAGGAATGCAATGAGATGGATATTTATGTTTTAATATAGATATATATATTATATATAAGAAATATTGCTTTAATTATTGAAGCAATATATTATACCGTGTTGCGTTCCGCATATTGATAGCGTCCTATTTATTATTTTCGTGGTCATTTCCAAGTGAAGATTGAATTGTATAATAATAGCTAGTACTTTTTCGCACACTCTGTGCCCGTGCTTACTATATAATTATACCTCACGTTGCTCTTAATTTTGGTATTTATTCTTTTTATTTTTTTTTTGAAATTTAATTTTTAACTATATGAAGAAAATATATTTAGGGATGTAAGTAGTGTATCATAATAAAATCTAAAAGTGATATGAAAATTAATAAAATAATTAAATAAAAAATGGGGGGACCAAATTGCAAATAAATGACAACTAAAGTGGTGTTTGGAAGCACTTATCAGACAAAAGTCTTTTTAAAAATTGACTTACTAGAAAGTGACTTATTTAAAAGTCTCATTTTTAATTTGACAGTGTTTGGCAAGTTTACATTTAAAATTGCATACAAATTCTATATAAAAAAAAAATATAGCATAAAAACTATACAAATACGTAAAAAATTCACTTTTCATGTCAACTTCAAATCGAATAAAAAATAAATGAAAACTAGCTAATTAGGCATAGCCGACTGGTCTACGGAATAGAATCGCGTAAGACAGCATCTATTCACTTTGCTGATTAATAATCTCCCTATCATTGCACCACGATCCACCTCGTCCGCATTAATTTCCTCATCATTGATGAGGTAATCGTCGTCCTCATACTGGCGGAAGAGTTCGTCGGCCATGGAACCAACAACAATCAATGTTTGTGTTTTAAAAGGAAATGGAGCCATTTTGTCCAATATGACCACTGAGATCTCCAAACACCGAAACTATGCTCAATTATATTTCTAAGCGGTGAGTGAGTGTGATTGAAAAGTTCTTTAGGACCACTAGCTCTAGGTCCCCTTCGAAATCCTTGAAAATGATAATTTGTACCTTTGTAAGGTGCCAAACAACCCGAAATATTAAGATAGCCAGCGTCTACGACGTAATATTTACCTAAAGAAAAAAAATAAAGAGTTAAATACATTCATACATGATGAAATGAGAAAATAAATTTTCACACCTCTTGGTGGAATTGGAAAATTTAAACGATGTGTTGCAATAGCTCCATTAAGTATACGAGAATCATGCGCAATTCCTTCCCATCCTGCCCACGCAAAGGTGAATTTCATGTCAAAAGAACAGGCGGCCATCACATTTTGAGTGCATTTGCCTTTTCTTCCTCAATAAGTTAGTTGGTCATGGATTGATGACAACATCTACATGTATTCCATCAATTGCACTGATACAACCCTGAGAAATCCGAGAAGAAATAGAACATTGGAAAGCATAACATAAAGTAAATGTTTAACAGAAAATAATAGTTCGATAACTTACCTTGAAATGTGGCCAATACTTGAGAATATGACGTATATAACTTGGTATTTGCTCAAAAGATGGTGGAACAACAAGAGTCATTGAAAAGCTTGCAAGAGCTTTTAGGACGTTGTTGAAATGACGCCTAATAGTTTCCCCGTAATATCGAAAATTTTATTTGGCGTTCCGTTCGTTATGACCAATGTCTTGATAAAGATAGCCATTTGTTATTCAACACTAACCTCACGACTATCTTTCAACAAATTTTTTTGTCGAAGCTCCCTCGTCAGTCGAAAAAATACATGATTTTTCATTTAAAATAATTGATAACAACGTCTCCAATTCCCATTCAACAAATCCATGACAAAACGGTGTCCTCGATACCTTCAATCGCGACAATGTTCTTTCACCATGTTATTATCGTAATAAGAAATAATCTTACCTACATGAAGACAAATCAAAGTCATTATTGCAATGTCTTTGAATTCTTTTAACTCGCTTTCAACATCAGAGCCGTTGAAACCTAAAATAATCAAAGTTATTAACATGAGATATCACAACTATGTAAATGAAATTCACGAAGCTTGCTATTATAATATACATAGTCGCAATGAGATGTTAACAATACAAACATAGAATAAAATATGTACCAAGAAAAATGTACCACAAGTAACATAAGCAAACAAAGTTAAAAAAAATTCAAAATGCTAAAACTTAAAATACTAATGGGAACACAAAATAGAACAACAAATACTTGATTTCTTTATTGTCTAGCCTAACGTCTTTTCTAACGAGTATAACTTATTCATGGATCTCTCTTTTTCAGCTTTCTCGTCCTGAAGCCATTATAGACGTAAATCTGAAGTGTCAAGAGCAATACAAATCCCTATGTTCCTTTTTGAGAAACAAGTTGCAGGCGAACATGTATACCTGACTGCCTTTAGGCACTTCCTCGGCCATCTCGTTAAGTACTTTGATGCACTCTTCTAGCGTTTTGGCGCGTTTTTCACCAACCGACTCAATAGTTTGACAATTCGGTCAAGATATTTGTCTAAATTTGCAGCCACTAAATTTTTTCGAGGTCGGTCAGGTGATGGAATTTCATCGCGAACCCTTTTAAGACGGTGACCTCCATTAGAATTCGCATCTCTCCTTTTAGTTGACTTGATATATCAATGAATGTTTCTTTGCCGAGTATGTCGACATCTTAATATTCTTGGACACCATTTTCCATCATTTGACTTTGTTGATCATTTGGTAAATATTCTTATGAAGGTGCTCAAGAACATTTTCCAGTAGCATATCCTACCAATAGGGAGTTGAGGTATGCTTCACTAAAAGTGGGATTTTCAACTTATTCAAAATGGGCTTATTGATAAGTTAACTTTCAGAAAGTCCATTTAGAATTAAATACCAAACTATAAATTTTTGTATATGGGCTTATTACTCCAAAATTGCATTTTGAATGGGTTTCCAAACAAGCCCTAAATGTGACCGTTTATAGTCACTCAACGCCCTTTATATAATAGAATAAATGTTTCATGTCTTGTCTTTATATCATGTATTACATGAGTTACATTATTTTCAAAGCAGAGGTGGAAAGTCTGTCCTACCAAATAGATAAAAGTTCAATATATATATAATAATATTCCCAATCAACGGTTCAAGTCTGAATTTAGAGGGTGTATTATGCAAATAATGGACAAAAAGGATGTTCTCATTCATTTTAAATATGATCTAACTTCGGAGTAGTTTTCATAAAAAAAATGTAACTATAAATCTTGACACTCGTATTTAGGGGGGTCAATGATCAAAGCTAAACATATTGAATAACAAATATGTGGTGGATGTGCATTAAATATATTAGGCCAAAGATATTAGTACATGGAGTCTCATACAATGCGCGACTTTGTATCTTTAGTGGAGAAATTTTGAATATGAGCTTTCAGCCTCAGTTTTGTTCTTGTTTCCAATATCGAGAGAGAAAAGAAAGAAATGATGTTTTATTCATTTTGATTCGTACCGCCAAATACACGCCGGAAGTTATATTTATACATCAAACATACTTCGGGCTTTAGGTATAAATTAGCCCAGTAAGTAAGACCAGCCCACTACTTAAATCAAACGGCCATATGAAAACAGAACCGAACCAGCTAACTACATATTCTCAACTATATAACATGCCCAGCTTATTATCAGTTGATTACTTCTCAATACTCCCCCTCAAGTATGGTGTTCATATAAGTCAAACACACCATACTTGCCAAGGAGGTAAACAAACTGATCTCTCCTTAGGGGCTTAGTTAGCAGATCTGCAGGCTGATCTGAAGAAGGGATATAGCTTGCTCAAACGGTACCATCTTCAATTTTGTCTCTGATAAAATGACAGTCCACCTCTAGGTGTTTGCTCCTTTCATGAAGGACCGGATTTGCCGGGAGCTGTAGGGCTGATTTGCTATCAGAGAATACCTACACAGGACAAAGATTATTAATATTAAGGTCCTTTCATTAATCCAAGTAGCTAGGTTACTTCAACTCTGACCGAAGCTAACAATCTATATTCTGCTTCAGCTGAGCTCTTTGCCACGATGGTCTGCTTCTTCGATCTCCATGATATAGTTGACTCTCCAAGCTTATCAAATAGCTGATAATGACCTCCTTGTATTTGGACAGGTAGCCCAGTCTGCATCACATAAAACATTAAGGTTCACAGATCACTTTTAGCAGATAACAAGAGCCCAAGACCCGGTCTCCCTTTCAAGTATCTTAACACTCTATGAGCTACATCAAGGTGGATCTGCCTTGACTTGTGCATGAACTAACTAAGCACCTGCACAACATGCATGATGTCAGGTCTAGTAACACATAATATAACAGCTTTCCTATCAGCCTCTGAAAACCAAAGATGTCATCAAGGACTGGATCATTTTGGCTTATCTTTTCTCTAACAGCCCTATTGTTTTCTTCTATTGGGGTTGAGCAGGCTTGCATCCCATCATAACCGTTTCACTTAATAGATCAATAACATATTTCCTCTGATTTAGATGAATTCCTTCCTTGGACCTTGCAACTTCTATTCCAAGGAAGTACTTCATTTCCCAAGGTCTTCTATAAGAAATTTCTTCTTGAGATACACCTTACATTTGTTTATCAGTGACAGATCATTCCCTATTATCAGAATATCATCAACATAGACTAGTAATACAATGAATTTATCCTTTTCATGCATGGTAAATAACAAGTAATCATGTTTTGGATTGGACAAACCCAAACTTACTGATAACCTCAACGAATTTATGGTTCCATTGTCTTGAGGCTTGCTTTAGCCCATACACTGGTTTCTCGAGTTTGCAGACCTGGTGTTTTCCTTCTCCTAGAAAATAAAAACCTGGAGGCACTTCCATATACACTTCTTAACTTAGGTCACCATGCAAAAATGCTCTAGTAACATCCATTAGGAATAGAAATCAATAAAAAATGGCAGCAATTGAAAGAACAACTCTTATTGTGACATGCTTGACTATGGGTGAGAAAGTCTCATTGTAATCAATACCTTCCCTTTGTGTATATCTCTTAGCAACTAATCTAGCCATATACTTTTCTACTTCCCCATTTGATCTATATATTATAGTGTAAACCCATTTAGAACCTATAACAGTCTTTCCTTGAGGAGGCTCAACCAGCCTCCATGTTTTACTAAATTCGTGCTCTTATCCAGAATTCATAGCTTATACCCGTCTCTTATCTCCCTTCGCATCCTCATATGCCTTAGGAATATAATCCTTTGAGATAGCAGCTAAATATGCCTTATAATTAGAAGTGATCCCATCATATTGGATCATATCTGATAAAGGATATTAAGTACTACCTGTCATATTAACATCTGATACATTGGGAGAACGAAATCACTATGCCAATAAGGAGGTTTGGTGACTCTACCTGACATTCTTACCTCTGTTGTAGTGTTCTGTTATAAGATGATTTCTGAGGCAGGCTGTTGTGCTTCTGTGTTTCCTGTGAAGACTCATCAGGTACACCAGGCTGCAGTTGATCTATAGTATTGTTTCTTGTCTGTTGAGAGGGCGTAATCAGCTCATCATAAGAAAAATGCTTATCATGTGAGGGAAATTCTTCTCTTTCGAGGTTAGTAGCCCTTTTGTGTGATGGAATATCCCACAAGAACACAAGGCTTAGACTTGTGCTGGAATTTATCTTTATGTGTAAACCTTGGCAAAGCACAAACAACCAAAACTTTAAAGTGAGCATAAGATGGTCTTTTTACCAAATAGAACCTCAAATGGTGTCTTACCATTTAAAACAGGTATAGGAGTCCTGTTTATAAGATATATATAGCAGTGTTTACGCACTCATCCGAGAATTTTATAGGGACATTCGAATGAATTTCAGTGCTCTAGCAACATCCGTGCCTCTGCTTTCTTCTCACAACCCCATTTTGTTGTGGCGTGTAAGCACATGAGCCTTGGTGAACAATGCCTTTTGAGGCTAGCATAATATTGCACTCGTGAGAGACGAATTCAGAAGCATTATCACTTCTGATAACCTTAATTCTAGTACTAAACTGATTTTCAGCATATACAATGAAGTCTCTTAGCACATCAACTACCTCAGATTTAGTTTTTAACAGGAAAATCCAACATGCCCTGGAACAATCATCAACCACAGTCAATAATTGCCTTCCATTGTTGTAAGTCAACTCCTTGTATGGACCCCATATGTCAATGTGTATGAGTTCAAAAATGTTTTGGGTTGTGAGCTGTCTAACAGGAATTTCGATCTTGCATGTTTTGTTAAGGGACATATAGTGCAATATCTAACAGAATCGCTATAATTCAAATGCACATCAGTCATATATTTCAATCTACTAAAAGACATATGGCCAAGTCTATAATGCCATAGAGATACATCATCATTCTTATTCAAACCAAATATAGTATCTTTATTTGCAATATTGCAGAAACTAGTAGGCAGCATAGCATTCTTTACTGGCATATTAGAGGGGCTTGGTTTGAGTATGTATATCACGTTCTCTAGCTTACCAATCCCCCTTATCTTGCCAGTCAAGACATCTGTATAATGCAAGAATCGCAAGAAAAGCTTAAATGCATATTTTCATCCCTTGCTAGCTTAGAGACAGACAATAGATTGTGCTTAAACTCTGGCACATATAAAGCATTCTGAAGTTTCAGATCTCTATCAATGAGTAGGTGCCAGATAAGAAAGCTCTACTGCATGATCCATTGGGCAAGTTAACACTAATCATGTAATTATCATCATCAAAACTGCAAAAGAATTCACTATTGCAAGCAATATGATGGTTAGCTCCTGTATCTATTACCCAGTCAGAGCTGGAACTTGAGGATATACCTGAAGTGTTGATCGTAGCAGAGGTGACGATGGCTTTTGCATCTTCGAGGCTAGCATTCTTTTCCAACATTTTCAGAATCTGAGAGTATTGTTCATTGTAAAACATTGCTGAGGACCCAAGTTCTCCCCCTTGATTCTATCCTGATTTTCCTCTGGAACTGTGATCAGGGCCGTCTCATCATAATATGAGGCCTAAAGCAAAAATTTTCGGCGGGGCCTTATTTTATTGAAAAAAAAATTAAATTTTTTAGGTGTCAATATCACACAACCTCCTCCTTTATCCGGGTTTGGGACCGGCAACTATAAAATTAGAAATTTATAGAAGACGGAGTAAGCAGTTTGAATAATTTTTTAGTCAAAAACTTAAAAGAAAGAAAGCAATTACAAGAAATTTATTCTTCTAGCTTTTCTTGATGCAAATTCTTTTATAAAATTCTCATAATCAATCTTCTCCGCCAACTCATTTTCTATTGATAATCTTTCTTGTGACATTGTTGATCTTAAGTAGTTTTTTATTATTTTAATTTGGAAAAATTTCTTTCTGCTGAAGCAAGAGTTACCGGAATCATCAACATAATCCTATGTGCAATATATACATTAGGAAAAAATGTATCTTTTTAACATAATTTAATATTTCAATTGGTGTGTTAACCTTTGCAATTACTATATTCTTTAAATATTTTAGTTCTTGAAATAAATCTTGTCCATTAATATCTAAACTAGTCTCATGTGTTAGCACATGTTCTAGTTTTAAACAGCTTTCTTCTATATTTTTATCATCGATTGATTTTAATTTTCCATACTAAAAGAAAGCCAAAAATATTTTCAAAACTTTTAAATTGATCAAATCTACTTCGAAGCGAAACAATAGCTTGATCTAATATAAATAAATAAAAAAATCACTTCTAAAAGACTCCTCAGCAGTTCTAATAGTTTCATTCTGAACATTTTCATCGTATCGTTTATTCCTATGGATGATACGTTCTCATTAAATCTAGGTTCTATATTCATCTTTAAACAAATTTCTTTGGTAATAGTTATAGCATCCTCTAATCCATTCTCTCTATATCTTTGAAGAAAACGAATAAGCCCATCTAATTGTTCAATAGCAACATCCATACACATGTCCACTGGCTGAATTATTTTGTCGCGCTTCTGAAATTTATCTGAAATTCGAAAGATATCAAGAAGAAGAGCTTAGAGCTTCAGTTGTTTGCCGTCGAGCTTCAATGGAGCTTTGCTTTTAGATGGATTGAGGCCGTTGGGTATTTACTATTTGGCAAAACAAGGTCACAAGGATGATTTATTAAGAGGCACAAAAAAAGAAAGTAAGGAAGTTTAATTGAAAAGACAATTGGAAAGGGACAAAAGATGAAAAGTCGGGCCTATTAAAGGAAATATAATAGGTATATATTTGTAGTATTGGATTAAAAATATTGGCCTTAATTAATTTTTTTTACACATATAACACTACAAAATTAGATGATGGGGCCCTAAAAAGCTTTGGGGCCTAAAGTCCATGCTTTAACGGCTTTACCGGGCCTGACTGTGATGTTATTTGCTCTGCCTCGAAAGCCTCCAAATCTGCCTTGATGCCTTCTTGCTCCAGTTCCCCTCATTCCTGCTCTCACAAGTTAGGAGGATATCCATGGATCTTGAAGCAACTTTCTTTAGTGTGGCCAGATATTTTGCAGTGTTCACAGAATAATGCAACTTTTCCAGTATGGTTTATATTACTACTGAAGTTGCTGGAAGAAAAGTGTGCATGAGGGCTATGGACGAGTCAGCATTTGTGGCTTGAAGTTGATTCCTCGGTGAGCCTCCTCATTGATCACCATTGAATAAACTTGATTATGAGAAGGCAGATGTGACATCATAAGAATCTGAGATCTAATGTTGTGATAGCAGTCATCCAATCCGATCAAGAATTGCATCACTTCTGCCAGCTGTAAATTCCTTGTATTCCTTTGTAACTTCAGCTGCAGGTGATGGTATAATAGAGTCATACTCATCCAAAGAGGCTTCAGCCTATTGTAATACTCTGGCACGGTTGATGCACCTTACATGCTTGAGTAAATTTTGCTAAACAATCCATATATCCTCGCGCCATTTATCAAATCTCTGCTTTAAATCATCCCAAATCTCTACAGCACTTTGATGATAAACTGAACTTGAGATTAATTCCTCAGAGATCGAACGGTGGATCCAAGTCTTTACCAAGGCATAGCACTGTTTCCACTAAGCAAAGAGCGGAGAATCTTTCTCAGGACATTTGCAAGATCCGTCTATGAATTTGATCTTGTTCTTCGCCTCTAATGCAATCATCATCCTCATGCCCCATATCTTATAATTCTCAGTACCTTTAAGAATACCTATAGTCAAATCCAGATTGGGCGCATCGAAAGGATGAATGTACATCAGGATATTGAATTGCACAATCCCCACATTATCTCTTGAAATTGAAGAATTATGTGTATTGTCTTCGCTCGCTCGTATAGAATTGCTTCAACCTGGCTCTAATACCATGTAGAAATTTTGAATCTGGGCTTTCAGCATCAGTCTTGTTCTTGTTTTCAATATCGAGAGAGAAAAGAAATAAATATTGTTTTATTCATTATTGATTCGTCCGTCAAATACACATGGGAAGTTATATTTATACATCAAACGTACTTTGGGCTTTAGAATACGTAAGACCAGCCCACTACTTAAATCAAACGGCTATATGATCAAAATAGAACCGAACTAGCTAACTACATATTCTCAGCTATATACATTGCGCAGCTTTTGATCAGTTCATTACTTCTCAATATTTAGTTGCCCTGAAATAAACTTTTTCTTCTCGTTTGATTATGATCCCAACATGTTTCAAGCTCTTGCATGTGGGCCATGGACATTTTTTTTCCTCTTATCTAAGCAAAGGTCCCATCTTTGAGATTTTTTCATATATCTTTAAATTTTAATTTATTTTAAGGGCATCATGTGTTTTGATGCACAAAGGATATGTCAAGAAGTACAACTCTCATATTCATATATAGAGGTCAATTATTCGACGTCTATCACACATATCATAAAGAACATGTCTGGAGATCGTTTTAAATAGTCGATAATCTAATCAAATTTTGACTCAAGACTTAAGAGTGTGGGCGCAAGCTAATTGCAATTATATAATAGTGACCGGTGCATTCGGACTAGAGCTGTCAAACAGGCTGTTAATTTTCAGGCCTACTAGGCCGCGGGCAGGCCTGCCAAAAAAATAATATTATATAATTATATTTAATAATAAGAAATTATATTGTTTTTAAATTTTTTGAGCTATGATTTATAATTTAATAACATAAATAACTAATATTAAAAGAGTTGATTACATTAGGTATTCCAACTAGAATTCTTCATTTTTTTATTTTTTCCTATTTTTTTATTATTTTTATCTCTTTTTCATTATTTTCCCTATTTTTATTCTTTTTTTTCTTTTTTTTTTATTTTTTAAAATAGGCAGGCTAAGTCCGTCAGGCCCGCTACCCGCCTGCAGGCGGAGTGGGCCTTCATTTTCCAGGCCCACCACTAGGCGGGCTAGGGTCGGCCCAGGTACTATTTCGGACAAAAGCTGCTTATATAAAAACCTGTACCCCTAACGTGCATGTATGGCGTTTTTGTCATCGCCAAGAAATAGAAAATCAAAATCAAAATATTTCCAACAGGGCAATGCGAAGAAGAGCCTATTAATTGGAAAGTCAATTAACTATCACCTCTATGTTTCACCTTTCAAGAAGTCTCAAGATCCTCGACTCGAAATATTCATAACCTTATACCGCAACGATCAACAAAACCAACATATTTCCTATTATAACACACTCTTTCAAGAGCAACGAGGAGTCAGCATTTCTTTTCCTTTTTAAGCCTTTTTCAAGATTACACGTTATAGCATAGGGTTTAATCACAAAGAATGGTCAGAGATCAAACGAAAAAGAATTACGATACACAAAGGTGCTGCAATCCGTAACAAGTCACATCCACCATAATTGCTAGCTACTGCAAAGTAAAGATCAAATCTTGAATTAACTGGTAAAATCTAAAGATCGTCGGATTTGTGATGAACCGGCCGGTCACCCCTACGCCTCTTGTGAGCCGCCCTACCCTTCCGCCGGTTTATCTTCCGACCAACCCGACCCGTGACTGGTTGAGCCGGCGATGGAGCCTCTGCTGGCGAGAAGACATTGCTACCCTCCCCAGCGCCGCCGTACTCTTGCTGACCATCTTCTTGATGCAAACCACCATCATGGCCGTTAATCTCCGTCAAGAGAATCCCATGAATTCCGTGGACGGCGAACCTCGGCCCCACGAAGAGATTGGGATCTGAAACTCTGACGCCGTCGAGTCGACCAACAGGCCTGAAGATTCGCCGTCTTGGACTTTTCCGATCAAGACAGAGTGGTAGGGCAAAAGGGTTTCGAGGAATTCCGAGGTGAGGTTTTGCAGGTCGGAGAAGGTGTAGCGACGGTCTCCGGTGATAACGTGGTACTTTAGGGTGCTGACGTAGGCTTCGGCCGTCAGGGACATGTCGAGGGAGAAGATGTGGGCGTCCATGGGGGCGAAGATCGTGAATGATGGTGCTGGCGGCGGCGGAGATGACTTGTTGGCGGCTCCGGTGGCAGGGATGGCGGTGGTGGTGAGGTGGTATTGGAGGTCTGAGGTGGCGATGGCGTTCGTGAAAAGAGTCCGGCCTTGGGATTTTAAGGTTTGGAGCATGGTTAGGAGCTCTTCTTGGGTGGCGGAGGCGGTTGCGGTAGTGTTTTCGTCGGAGTTGATGGTGGCGAGGAGGAGGAGGAAGGTGGTGATGATGGCAATGGGTTTCGCCATTTTTGTTCAGCTGTAAATTGGGAGGTTGTGGCTTTCACTTTTCAGTGGGTGCTTTGTTTTGTTTGTTTTATTTGGGTTTTGTCGATTTTAGCGCTGATTTTGATTCCCCTTTGTGTTTGCATTTACGTAGTTTTAACTTAAAAACTTTTAAGTGCCTTTATTTGGGCCGAATATAGGATTTTGTTTTAATGGGCTTATGTGAAGCGCTGCGTAGCCCAATAAACCAAATTAGATGACATGTGTGGTAAAAGAAGGCCCCTTTTTAAATAATATTAGGGAAATAAAATTTGGGTTACCAAGTATTTGTATTTTTCTTGTTTATGGCGCTTACATACTAGTAATTTCCGCATACTCTACATGTGTGCTTGAAAATATAGTTATCTTTACGTAACTTCAGTTGTGATATTTATAATATCTCATATTTAATAAATGAAATATAGTTTTTAAATATATAAAGTGAAAACTTACAATAACTAAAAAATTTAGAAGTGAAATAGTAACTTATAAACTAAATAAATTGTACATAGAGGGACTAAATTGGAAATAAAATGACAGATCAAATTGGCAGTATTAGCCACCCTAGCCCTTAATAGATAGATATTTTTTTACAACCCTGTAGTATCGCCATCCAACCAGTATGGGCTCACGCCCACATTTCGGGGATGGGACTGGGCTAAGTAACCACGTTCCAAATTTACCAACACAATAGTCATGGGATAAGACCTCATGAGGACAACTCAAGAAATTGTGGGAGGTGGGATTCGATAACATGTCATAACACAAAAATTCTTGAGGCCTCCTCCTTAACCACTAGACCAAGGCCTCATTGGCAATTGGTCATTATATTTGAAAACTAGGCATGGCTGAAATAATTGAAGGGCAATTTTTGTTTCAGGCCCTGTTATTGTTTTAAAATTGTTTTCAGGCCCTATCAGTTTAAGAGTTAGTTTTAAGGACCCGATTTTTGCAAGACCACTACATTGTTCTGCAGTACCACTTCATTATTATTCAGTACCACTTCATTGTTCTGTTGTACCACTTCATTTTTTACGGCAGAACAATGAAGTGGCACTGCAGAACAAATAAGCGGTAGTGCAGAACAATGAAGTGGTGCTGCAGAACAATGAAGTGTACCGAATAACAACGAAGTGGTACTAAGAAATCGGGTCCTTGAAACTAAATTTTATACTAACAGGGCCTGAATCTGATTTTAAAACTTAAAGGCGGCGTGAATCATAAGTTTAACTCTTAATTTAAATGTAGGTGTCCTGGTTTTGTGACACGTGTCCATTACGTTTTTTTAAATTTATTTCGTCAAAAAAAATTTATTAATTATCCACTACTTTGGTATCAGTTACCAAACAACTGACAGACGAACATGAGGAAGAAGAGGAAATAACTGCGGCCCGCCTCCTCCACCCAAACCTGCCATCATAGTTATCCTGTTGCGGTTCCTAACCGTTCCCCTACCCTTACACCCTCCAACGTACCACACAATCAGCTATGGAGACCTCGAGCATATAAGCCGCATCGGAGTTGGCGGCGATGGAACCGACAATCGAGTACAAAGTCATACGAGGATTCCGTACGAAAGCAGATGTGCCGAGAGATCAAGATCCTACACGACATGATCACCTAAACAACATTGATAGGGGTGACCTACCCAGCATTCCTCCTGACCTGACAATCCACAAAGAACAGAGTAGGAGGTTGGGTCTGAAGGAGGCAGGACTAGGTACGAGGTTCGACAAGGACAAGGCACGAAGGTGTTATCTGGAGGAGCTCAGGAGATATTCCACAGAGCTACGGAACTATTCAGAAGGTCCAAAGGGAGTGCCCGAGAAGGACTAAGTGCGAGGCTAGACTAGAGGCAATGTACGAAGGTGATATTGGGAGGAGATACGGAGATATCCCAGGAAGCTACGGAGCTATCCGATAACAAATGAAGTAATCGAGAGAGAAAAGGAAGTGACCGGGAGACCTGGCGAGGGAGAGCAGTACGAAACCCTAGCCGCCCCTACAATATAAATAGTACACGCCCACACACACTAACACACCAAGAAAATACACACATGTTCTCTCTCCCTCTCTTTATCTTCTTTCTACTGTTTAGAGCTTAGAATCACTTGTAAATAAGAGACAGTGCGAGATTGAGTGTGTAATCTTCCTCCGATAATAGTGAAATATTCTCCGGCGGCCCGTGGATGTAGGATTCACCTGAAGCCGAACCACGTAAATCTTTGTCTCTTTACTTTTCCCTTCCTTTTTCGTATATCCATCCACGATTTCATCCGTTTCGGCCCTCATCTTCATTCCCGGACCATAAATCTTGTTGATCGGGGTCATAACCCGCATCAAATGACGCCATCTGTGGGAATCGAGGGTTTGGAACGTGAGATATGGAGTCGTGGCTTGGATTAGACGACGTTTTTGGAAGTTTTCTGGGCTGCCGTTCTTCGCTTTTCTTCTATGGCATTTCGTCGAACACTTGCCGAGCACAAGTTTGTCTCGCCATAAGCATAGCCACCGCCACCTTGGCCCTTCCTTCAGCAACCGGCCCACCAGCCGAGCACCACCGTAGCCTAGGAGGCGACCTCCGCGGCCGCCGCTCCGTTCGCCGGCGATGTCGCAGCCGAAGATTGCTTTTCGGGATCGAGTTGTAAGTTTTCTAACTCTTGGGGTGTTAAGTTGAATTATAGAAATGATGGGGTTAATTCTGTAATTTCCCTTGGGACAAATGCTGTGAAATCCAAAATTCGGGGGGCAAAGGAGAATTTGATAATATTTGAGGTGCTGTAGCTATTTCACCTAGGGTTTCTATAGGGCTTGGGTCTTGAGCTATGTGATTAATTTGTTGGGCCGCTGGAATTATTGCCATTGGACGGCTGGCCCAGTAGGTTTCCATCAGGACTGCCAGAAGGCACAGCCTAGGACAGACAGCCACAGGTGTACTATTGTCAGACTGACATGTCCTCTGTCTAATCATAATGTTCCCCGACCAACACCCTCTGTGTGTCCCCTGGTCGGCTATAAACAGTCCCGTCCTTTTCAACACCCCGTGTCAGGATTAGCCTGGATTATGTACATCCTCCGTACACTACCTTTGACCTCCAACTTATCCACTTAGCTATCGTACACTACCTTTGACCTCCAGCTTATCCATTTAGCTACTGACCTCCAGATTTCCTACTTAGCTATTGACGTCTAGATTTCCTACTTAGCTACTGACCTCCAACTTATCCACTTAGCTATCGTACACTACCTTTGACCTCCAGCTTACCCATTTAGCTACTGACCTCCAGATTTCCTACTTAGCTATCGACGTCTAGATTTCCTACTTAGTTACTGACTTCCAGCTTTCCTACTTAGCAATCGACCTACAGTTTGGCCACCCCATATCTCAAAACCTATAATTTATTTGTATAGGCTTATTTCCGAACCGCCATAACGCATTGTTTCTACTATGCAATTACTAAATATTATTTTATTACTATTTTTATCTCACGACACTTGTGGTGTCTCGTGCATTGGAGTTTCTTGTGGTTGTGGCTTCGCAGATTTGGCAGGTATGTCGATCCAGCTCTCAGCTGGCTACAGGAAATGATAAGCTATCAGATCAACCTTAGTTCCCACTCTTTCCTCTGCGGTGTATTCTCTAGGCTCTTTGAGTCGTCTAGAAGCGGGAATTGGAGGATTAGCAGCCGGGTACATTTACCCAGAATTGAGTTGGACCTTGCTCAAATGATAAGAGAAGGTCTTCTGCTTGATCTTTTAGCTCTATAAAGTTCAGAAAGTGGCTTCGCCATATTGTGTATTCGCCTCTCTTGAGTATCGGGGGACGGTTGTCATTACCAAGAGAGTAAGCATCAATTTCTTATTTTTCTTGAGGTGATGTAGGATCTTCGTTTATTGTCTTGATGATTTGAAGAGTGATGTAACGTGCTTCACAAGTAGCAAATTTGTTAGTAGCGTTTGATTTTAATAGAATGATCGAGAATTATTTTTTATTCAGTCTTTAAAGTTTGATCAAAAATAATTTCGTCGATTAAGAATAGTGTTACTGATATTACGCGATAGACACTGTTCGAGAAAAAATTTTCGAGCGAAAATAAAATTTCGATTCGAATGTAGTTTTGCGATGAGAAACTGTTTAAACAGTGTACTCAATCGACAAATTGACTCGTGAAGTTTGGTGATCGAAAATTTTAATCGTCGAAAAATTTGTTGATCGAAATTCAAAATGTAGACTTTTTCAAAATATTGACTCCAGAAGTTGACTAAATTTCTCGAGTACACAATTTCAATTTAGCGTTAGATTTTCGATCGAAAAGAATTTAGAAGATTCGTGGCGTTGTTAAACCTCTCGGTCCAGTTATCAGACTGTAAATAATCTGATCTCCGTCGGTCCAAAGGTAGTCCAGCCTATATATCCTCAAAATCAAATTGAATTTTAAAATTTTGATCGAAATCCGGCGGTCGAAAACGTTTTCGACGTTAATTGATTTTGGTCGTCGAGAAAGAGTACCCAATGGTGTTTCTCGCCGAGTCAAAATTAATAGGTTGACCGAAAAGTTTTTCGAGAGAAAAAGTTTTGCGCGGGGTCAAAATCGTCAATTCTTGTCGAAAAATTTAAAGCTCAAAAAAATTTTCTACTAAAAACGCTCTTGATAACAGCAGCTTCAGTAGTAAATCGGTATTCCCAATTGAAAAATTTTTCGCACGTAGTTTTTGGATCGAGAAATTAATTCTGATCGAAGAACTTAGCGAAAAAAATTGAAATTGCGCAAACTGTCACAGAATACGATTTAATATTGGAGCATATACTGAAAAGTAATCGATGAAATTACAGGTATATGCTCGAAATCAGCTACTGATTACTCACAAACAGAAGATTAAACATGTTCGAAGCGAATAATGTTCAATTTTGCAAAAATCAGAACACGTTCAAACTATTCATCGCGCAAACAGTAAAATCACAGAATCGAAAATTCAGCCTAAATCATTATTCTGATCGCTACCTATGTATTACTGATTGATTTAAGCTACTTATGCGAGCACAGAAACATCAAATTCAACTCAGATAAGCACATAATTTAAGCTGTTAGATCGAAATTTAATTTCGCGCCAAACTGTTCTTCGATGGAACAGTAACAAAAATGAAATTTCGATCCAATTATAACAATTCTCGATTCAAAAAAGAACGAATCTGCTCTGATACCAATTGTTAGGTCGTAATTTATCAACTCATAGATCCTAGACTTGAAATCTAAGGCAATCGATTATAATTATGAAAAATTAGATTTATCGAAAACCTTTCGTTGAGAGCTTCGATAGAGATTTCGAGTAGTGAGAGAATGAATTCTGATTTTCTCTCTCTAGAATTAGATTTGCAAGCCTTTCGGATCAATTGACTAAAATTCTCTATTAAGCTCAATGTTTACAAATGTATTTATACCAAACGAATTTGTATAAATAACATGCAAGTCCTAATCTAAGGACAATTACAAGAAACGCCCCTAATTACAAGACAACTAATTAAAATCAAAGCACAACTACAATTAGTATTCTACAAGAAAGTAATTATTATAGCCAACCCAAATAAAAACAAACGAAAAAAATATAAAAAAATAATAATTTGATGACTTGCGGGCTGATGACGTGTCACTGACACGCAGACTGATGTGGCGCTGATCTGGGGCTGGCTGGGCATGGAGATGTGGCTGGCTGAAGGGGTATTGGGTATCAGTACAAGAGTTATAACTATTCCCAGATTGACCTCTAGCCAAATGTTATGTCTTTTACAATTCGGCCCAGTCAAATGAGGTCAACTGAAAAGTTATTACTTTCACGAATTGACCCATGCAGCGTTTCAGAAACTATATATAGGTCCCTAGCATAATGAAAAATCATTCAATTCACTCCCAACATCTCATAAAAAGTTGACAGCATCTCCTTAGGCATAATAAATCAATAGTAAAGCAAGAAAGCTCGAGTCTTTAGTAGATTCGCACGATAATTTCGTTACGGTGTGCGACGTTTCGTTCCTGAAGTCGTATCTTTGGGACATATTGCGACAACCCGAACCACTGAAATACGGGGCAATAACGTCTTACAGAAAGCGAATGACATACGTGCCTCGACTTCGACGTATAAAGCCGAAACTCTGTCCGAGTTTTACGAGCGCCATCGACAAGATGCCCAACACCAGATTCCAACGGATAACGCTTTCAAATTCTTGCCCATCGATTTATTATCTTCACCATTTACTGGGGCAACTTTCTTGACTCTTTTACTTGTAAACTTTCATTGTTCATCATTGACTTCTATTACTTAATTAATGGGGTAAATTCCTTATCAGACCCTGTCGGAAACTAAACTTTCTTATCAGTACCCCTACGAAAAATTCTTCCTCTTAAGTACCCATCTGCAAAAAGTTGTGGGTTTAATACTCCTAAACAGTGAATGGACGGAAAACCCTTTCCTGATTTTAAATTGGACATCATACCAACTGTTTTTATTATTATACCAACTGTTATCATTATTATACCAAATGATATAGTGTACAATTTTGTTGGTATAATTACGTCAACAGTTGGTATAATTTCTACAGTTTCTGGTATAATTTCAAAATCAGTTCGCATATCGTCCAATTTCACCGTATAAAATTCAAATAACATTTACTGGTATAATAACCAAAACATGTGGTATAATTTCTTCAGTTTCGCTGTAATTTATAATGACGCTATTTACTGGTATAATAACGAAAATATATGGTATAATTTCAACATTTTCTGGTACAATGTCTAATTTTGTTGGTATAATAACTATTTTTTTGGTATAATTCACGTGAAAATAATTATTCAGCTTTTTTGAATATGTGAGACAGGGGTATTTTCGTCCATTTAATGCTGAAAAGGGTTTTTTAGGTACTGAACAGGAATAAAATTTCAAATGGGTACTTATAAGGAAGATATAATTCGATGGGTATTTAAGAGGAAGTTGAAATGTTGAAAGGGATTGATAAGGAATTAACCCTAATTAATGACTCTGACAGCGTCTGTTAGTCTTTGAGGGTATAAAACTTACTTGGTATATCCATGGCAACTCCAGCTCAACACATTTAAGATCACACTTGAGTATTCTCTACATTGGTTTGATTATTTGTTTTTTTCTCCTCAATCGTACGTATTGTGTTTAGCAAGTTATTGTACTAATAAAAGACCTTATCTATTTCTTGCATTGGCGCTGCTCTTGGGGCAAAAAACGATTCTAAAAAACAAGACAAGAATAAGATCTCGGTGGAGTGAAAGCTCTTAATAACACATCAAATTCATGGAAACCTTTGGTGCATCATTCCACAAAGAAAGATAAATCTCCACAAATTATGTGTTCCATTGGCAAAGACCATGTTGCTTCGGAAACTCTAACTTTCTAAACTAATTGAGATAGGTAAATCAAAAATCCAAAATTACTCACTGATCTTACTAATCCGATTAAGCATCTTCTTATCTACCACATGTCTTTTCAATAGGCAGGCAGGCGTCGAACACCATTGCAGTGAAAGATTCTTCAAGTTCTTTAGCAGAGGAAGAATTTCTGCACAACGAAAATAATCATGAGGACAATCAGGATAGTATTTGAAAATAATCATGTGATCTTCATCAGCCTCTTACATTGTAAGAGAAGGTCACCCGCAAGAGATGTTGGCTCCCCATGTAGTTTATGCTAGCATACTAAAACCTCAAGCATTCACAGATCAATACACAGCGTTCACTTCATTTAAGTTCAAACATTTAATTTATTGCGGGCATTCGAGGAGACATATTTGAATCAAGAAATAAACAATAGACATCTTTTGCTCCAGCCCGTGGAGATCATTATGGTTGCCGGTCGAAATGTAAAATACGAAACTTTGACTGGTATTGTGACACTCATCATTCAATAATTACGCATGGTTTTTCTACTTCAACTTCTAGATAATAGTTAACAATTTTGCCATGGCAGTCCGACTTGGAAAAAGGGACAACGGACAAGGTTCTACAAGAGTTCGAAGAAAAGTCGAGGAGAGTAAACGTGGAAAGCATGATTTTAGTCGAGAAAGATCTTAAATATGTGACGTTGCTTAAGGTGGAGGACGCAGCATGCACTGGCCATGCCAATGACGCAGAAGTAGCGTCCGACTGCTCTGAAGTTAAACGGTATATTTCATTTTATTTGCAATAATTTGATATTTTTTCTTAAAATTGCATTGTACATTTATTGGATTTCATTGTATCTTTTTCAATTAATATATCTATATATAAATGATGCGGGTATGACCCCGATCAACGATATTTGGTTCGGGAAAGGCGGTGATGGGTAAGACGGACTGGGCCTTGATGTTCTTGGAGTGTTTTAGGGTTTATACTTTAGTGCTATGAAGGAAAGGAATGAGAGAGACAAGGATTTAACGTGGTTCGGACAGGTGTCCTACATCCACGGGCCGCCGGAAACAGTATCCACTAGTCACAGTCGCGAAATACACACACAGACCTCACTTCGCTCGTTACAGTGCTTTCATGGTGAAAGAATGGATGAAGAAGATGAATCATGTAGAAAATATCTAAGTGTCTTGGTGTTATGTTGATTCTTGCCTTGATCTCGTCTCTCTCTATTCACATATACCCAAATTCCCTTTGTTTGCCGAGCTGGCATACTCCCAGGACCACTTGACAGCGACAGGCAGTACATCCTGGGAGGAGACAGCACCTGCGATCGTACTGTTGTCAGACTGACGCGCGCCTCCTCTGTTTATAATGTCATCCAATCACAAAATGCCACGTGTTCCCTGGTCGGCCCTTATCCAATATTTCCCGCTCAAGTTGCTTTGCTGCTGGGACCCACTTCACCTTTTCCGTACAGGGTCACAGGTCCCCACGTGTACTGCCCATCTGGACATATGTCCCAAAAGTCACTATCTTCAGGTGTCCGAGTAAGGAGGAATGCTAGGCTAAAGTTCACCCCTATCATCCAGTCCCCCTACTCCGAAGTGTAATACGCTAAGTAGTACGGTTCGGAGTACATTTGAAGGAGCATTCCTCCTCTTTAGTGCTCCTGGACTCTTTAATCGGTCTGTGTCGCATTTATGCTGATTGGACAGGTCCTGCACGCTGTGCAGAAGAAAACAGCGTCCGTAGGGTGACACGTGTCCCTACCTGTCACCTCTGCTTTTTGAATTCCTCGAGGCAGTTTCTTTTTCATTTTCCCCCCTTTTTCGAAATAACTCTCCATACTTAGCAAAAAAAACGAGACCCCCAATCGCCATTTTAGGGTTCTTATCGCCTCTTTACCCCAATCGCATAGTGTCCAGAAATCGCAACTCGTCCAGACTTTCTCTTCGTCTGCCGCTCATTCAGGTACGATTTCGTTCCTCCTTCTCGTTATTTCCCCTGTTCTCGTCGATTCGCCCTTAGTTTTCCGTATCTCCCCACTTTTTGTGCGCCGAAGACATGTCTGATACCACCGCTTCTGAGAGTGCTCGCGCGGCGTCGCCGGACGTATCCACGTCCTCCACTGCGCCGGGTGATGCCGCCAAAAGGGGGACAAAGCGGAAGGCCCCATCACCAAATGCGGCGGCGCCTGATCTTCCTCAGCCTTCTTCCTCTCACGCTCCTGCCGACACCTCTTCGGCCGCGCCGACGCCAGCGCCGCCAGCCCCCGATTCGTCTACCTCTCGTCAAACCCGTTCGCGAAGTACTGCCGGAGATAGCGCCGGCGCAGATGATTGGAAAACGTTCGGTGCGTCCAAGTCGACGTATCGACGCTTAGAGAAGCTCGTTCCAGAGGGTTTTCACAGCCCTAACTTTCACGTTTTCATCCCAAATCCTAACCAGCGTGCCAACTTTCCGCCTTCTCCGGCCCTTGCTTTCTGGGAGAGTCAGATAAGGGCCGGCTTACGCTTTCCAGTTCACCCCTTTTTTGCTGCAGTGTCGCAGGCTTATCGTATACCTTTGAATCAGCTCAGTCCTTCTTCCATTCGTCAGCTGGCAGCTTTTTATGTCCTGGTCACTGCTGCAGGTGGGAGACCTTCTGTAGAACTTGTTCTCTCCCAGTTTCAGCTTAAATCTGCTCCCCCCTTCTTTTATCTGTGCGCGAATCCGCGCGGCTTCGTACACTTCCTCAGCAGAGGTACCCACAAAGACAAGGAGTGGCATCCTTTCTACTTCTTCGTAGCCCCCACAGATAGTGGCTGGGACTTTCCCCATCGCCATTGGGTTCATCAAGTACCCCCGAGACTACCAGAGGTCCAGCCTGAGTGTTCAGAGGAGAATGAGGCGGCTCTCAACCTCTTAAATGTCAGAGCCCCTGAAAGGAAATTTAACATGGTTGAGTTGGTAACCTATCCCGGCCTTCTCCATCATTTCAGCCTCTCCTCAAAGTTTCTACCCTTCGATCCCAAGGGTAAGCAGGTTTCCCTCCTGCTTCCTGGCCTCCTTTTTAGACTTTCCTCTCTAACTTAATATGCTTTTTGCAGATATGTCATTCTCTTGGAGAGATGCGTTCCGTGCCCTTCCTGTGAAACAAGAAGAATCCGAAGTTCCAGCTGCGCCTCACTCCTCAGCAGGTCTTGATGGGACTGACCTGCCAGCTTCGGAAGCGAGAGAGAAATCTCCTGTTGGATCATCATCTCCTCATGTGGTGATATCTGACTCAGAAGGTGATGCGAGCAAGAAAGATGCCTCGCCGGTGCCTCCCAAGAAGAAAAAGAAGAAGATTGCCGTAGCAAAGGGGAAGAGGCCACGTGTGGAGACAACCTCTCCCTCTCCTGACACTTCTGAGTTTGCCCCTTTTGTCCATCAAGGCTCTGAGTGGGGTATTAATCAGCGGGCTGACGGGAAGATGGTGCTGGACATGCCCAAGAGTTATGACTCATTGAGTCCTGAGGAGAAGATGAAGTTCATCCAGGCCATCGTGCCTCTCGAACAGCAAAAGGCGCTCCGTCGCCGATCTGACGCTTCTGTCGCTGAGCTCGCTGCCCATCATTGGGCCGAGGTAACTCTCTCCCTTGGCCTCCTTTTGTTAACTATATATTTTTTGTACTTTGTTGATTCGGGCTTGGTTGTCTCAGCTGTCCTCTTTGCTGCCTACTCTCTTGTCTGCGACCTCCCATCGGGGTTTGGCACCCGGTGGTCCCGCCTCTCCTGGGAACAACATGCTTGAAATAATTGAGGAGCGGGACTTAAAGATCGCTCAGTTGGAGGAAGAGCTTAAAAAAGAGAAGGATGAGTGAGGTTCGTGCAAAGGACTTAGCTTTAGAGAAGTCCCGTCAGTTGGAGGTGGAGAGTGCAGCTGCCCTTGCTGCTAAGGAGGCTGAGCTTACGACCCGTCTGCATCAGCTCATAGATGCACAGCAAGCTCAAATCGAGCTGAGGGCCAAGGAACTGTTGGCTGAGAGAGAGAGGACCCTGAGGGCTGAGTTGGAGCAAGCCTTCACCGCCAAGGTTGGGGATAGTCATTCTGCGGGACAGCTGAAAGGAGTCCAGCTCTGCCAGAAGTACCTTATGGGTTCGCCTCTTGGTATGAAGTTCCTTGCTCAGCTGAGCCAGAGCTGGCATGAGGGCTATCTGTGTGACACCCTCTCTCTGGTGGACTTCGCACCTTTCATGCAGCACTACTTCTTGGGAGGTTTTGCTGCCGGACGCGAGCCCACCTCTACTCTGGACGCAGCGAAGGAAGCTATGAGTGCCCCTCCAACTTTTAAGGGAAATCCGGAAGCGCCACCTAATCCGGGCTTCTGGTCTGCCAGGGTGCCTCACTGCTCCCCCACTTTGCTGGAGGTCTCGCCTGAGGTCCTTCTGGGTCAGCTCTCCGAATTAGAGCAGCTTGAGTCATCTGCTACTTCAGAGGTCCCCGACTCCACGGCCGGTTCTGGTGCCCCACCTTCTTAGCTTACTACTCTGTTTCCTGTTTTTCGAACAATCAATGTTGTTTTTTCCTTTTTCGGACCTCTTTTGTTATTTTCCAGTTTTGAACGCTTGTTGCTGTTCCTTTTTCCGTATGCGTAGTGTTGTGGCGTATTTTCCTTCCTTTCTCGCTTGCCTGCCAACTTAATCGCATCCAGATTTAAATACTTTGGGCCATTTACGCTGAGGTTCTGCCTTACTACCACTCCCTACTCCCCCTACTTCGAATAGTGCTGAAGTCTGTCAACGTATTCGAAGTACACCGAGAGCGTTCCTTTCGACTAACCAGCCTTATTCTTCCCTATTATTATTCCATCAGGCTGTGCTCGTCTCGAAATTCCTCCTCAAGGAAATATTAACCAACAGAAACGCGTACCTGGGGATTTAATGGTACCTCAAACGCTGGCCTTGTTCGACTTTTTTGCCAAGTTCGTTAGGTATTGGTGAACCCGTATAGAAGTCACCTGCATAGCTGCATCTAGTGCTCATGAGTATGCATCTTTACGGCCGCGTCTGGGCTAGCCCCATCTGGGTTAAAGGTGCGCAATCTGCGCGGCCACATCTGGGCTACAGGTGCGCAATCTGCGCGGCCACTTCTGGGCTAGCCACATCTGGGCTACAGGTGCGCATTCTGCGCGGCCACGTCTAGGCCAGCCACATCTGGGCTATAGGTGCGCCATCTGCGCGGCCACGTCTGGGCCCGCCACATCTGGGCTATAGGTGCGCAATCCGCGCGGCCACTTCTGGGCCAGCCACATCTGGGCTATAGGTGCGCCATCTGCGCGGCCACGTCTGGGCCAGCCACATCTGGGCTATAGGTGCGCAATCTGCGTGGCCACTTCTGGGCCAGCCACATCTGGGCTATAGGTGCGCCATCTGCGCGGCCACTTCTGGGCCAGCCACATCTGGGCTATAGGTGCGCCATCTGCGCGGCCACGTCTGGGCCAGCCACATCTGGGCTATAGGTGCGCAATCTGCGCGGCCACTTCTGGGCCAGCCACATCTGGGCTACAGGTGCGCCATCTGCGCGGCCACGTCTGGGCCAGCCACATCTGGGCTATAGGTGCGCAATCTGCGCGGCCACGTCTGGCCCATTAGGGAATCCAGGGCAGTCCGTAGATAGGATTCGTGGTTATCAATTTTGGGAGAGGGGCCATCAAGACACGAGTTTCTGAAAAACCATTTCATTCAATGGATGGTGCCTCGTTAAAACCTTGCCAAGTAAAACCCCCTTGGGATAAAACCTTGGCGAAGGAAAAAGAGTACACCTTCCTGTTTGATTTATATACAACCTTCCAACCCCTTACTAAGCGTAATACCTCTTGAGTTTTGAGATGTTCCATGGGCGGGGTATTCTGCGCCCATCCTCATCCTCCAATTCGTATGCGCCGCCTCCCAAAACGCGGGCCACTTTATAAGGACCCTCCCATGTCGAGTCTATCTTCTTCAGCGGCTTAAGTACATCGGCTCTCCTCAAGATTAAGTCTCCCACTTGGAATTGTCGAGGCCTTACTCTCCGGTCGTAAGCCGCTTTTACTCGACTCTTGTATTTTTCCATCCTTACCAAGGCTAGCTCCCTGATTTCCCCTATTAAGTCCAGATCTTCTCTTCGGAGCCGTGCGTTCTGCTCCTCTTCATAGTGGATGACCCTATGCGTCTCCATCCCTATCTCCACGGGTATCAGGGCGGCGGATCCATAGACTAACTGGAAAGGTGTTTCCTCCGTAGCTTCTCGCGGAGTGACGCGATATGCCCATAACACGGGGTCAAGGGATTCTAACCATTTACCACCCTCCTGGTCCAATCTGGCCTTGATCCCGCGGAGGATGGTGCGATTGGTGACCTCCACTTGTCCATTAGCTTGAGGGTGTCCTACTGAGACGAACCTCTGCTGTATCTTCATCCCCGTGCAGAACTCACGGACTCGGGCTCCACAGAACTGCGTGCCATTATCGGAGATCAGGATTCGAGGGGCTCCAAACCTACAACAAATGTTATGCCACAAGAAATCTATCACGTTAGTTTCATCGATCTTGGCCACTGCCTTGGCTTCTACCCATTTGCTGAAATAGTCGACGGCGACTATGATGAACTTTTTCTGAGCCTTGGCGACCGGCATAGGCCCGACTATGTCTATTCCCCATTTGTCAAATGGACAAGGGGAATGCATCAACCCCAGTTCTTCCGCGGGTACGTGGATCCTCGGGCCGTGTTTCTGGCAGCTTTCGCATCGTCTGACCAGCTCCTTAGCATCCCTCAATAGGGTCGGCCAGAAGTACCCGGCCCGGACCACTCTTCGAGCTACCGCCTTGTACCCGGCATGGTCGCCAGCACACCCTTCATGCACCTCTTCCAACACCGACATCCCTTCCTTTTTGGACAGGCATCGAGCGTAGGGATGTACAAAAGTCCTTTTGTATAACTCCCCTCCGATGAGGCAGAACTTTTGCCGAAACTTACCTGCGTCCTTGTGTGTAGGATCACGCAAGGCTTCCAGGATAGGAGCCCTCCAATCTTCTTCCTCTCTTATACATCCCACCTGCTCCATCCGGTCCTCTCGACTAGCTGTCAGCATCGTCACCTTTCGGGTCCCCTCAGGGATTGCGGCGCTAGCCAACTTTGCCAAGGAATCCGCCCGTCCGTTCTCCTCTCGGGGGATCTGCCGTATCTCGAAGCTGTCGAAAGAGGCTTTTAGCTTTCCCACTCGCTCAGCGTACCTCACCATCTTCTCATTCTTAGCCTCGTAGTTCCCTTGGACTTGCTGAGTTACCAGCTGGGAATCCGAGTATATGACTACTGCGGTAGCTCCCAGATTGTTAAGGATCTCCATCCCTTTCACCAGGGCCTCGTACTCAGCCTCATTATTAGACGCTGGAAAGTCAAATGTCACCGCGAATTGTCGTTCGTCCCCTTCGGGCGTAATGATGAGGACTCCTGCCCCGGCCCCAGTTGTTTATGAGATAGGAAATAGGGGCGCAGCCTCCGAACCGACACCATTACTGCCAAGGCGGCCTTCTCGATCTCGGAGTACCTGCTTTCGGCTCCCTGCATTGTTTTACTCACGAAGTACACCGGCTTCTGGGTGTCACCCTCCTCTTTCAGGAGAACCGAGCTCACGGCCTGCTCTCCTGTAGAAAAATACAAGATTAGTTCATCTCCAGGCAAGGGCTTGGTCAATAGCGGCATGTTGTGCAAGTAATTTCTTAGCCCCTCGAATGCCGACTGGCATTCTTCTGTCCATTCGAACAGGCATCCTTTTCGGAGTATTCTGAAGAAGGGTAGGCTTTTAACTGCGGACTTGGCGATGAATCTGCTGAGTGCCGCCAACCTTCCCGTTAAGCGTTGAACCTCCTTGATGTTCCGCGGCGGCTGCATTTCCAGTATGGCCTTCACCTTATTGGGGTTCACCTCGATCCCCCTCTTGGTTACCATATACCCCAGGAACTTCCCCGACTGCACCCCAAAGGTACACTTCGCAGGGTTCAGTTTCATTCCACAGGTCCGGATGGTCTGGAAGGCTTCTTCTAAGTCCGCTACATGATCCTTGGCCCAAGTTGATTTAACTAACATGTCATCCACGTATACCTCCATGTTACGACCCAACTGGCTCTTAAACACCGTATCAACCATCCGTTGGTAGGTAGCTCCTGCGTTCTTGAGTCCAAAGGGCATCCGGACATAACCATACGTGCCACCTGCCGTGACAAAGCAAACTTTATCCACGTCCTCCGGGTTCAGCTTAATTTGGTGATACCCCTGATAAGCGTCCATCATGCTTAACATTTCACATCCAGAGGTGGAATCTACCAGCTGATCTATCCTTGGTAAAGGATAGTGATCCTTAGGACAAGCTTTGTTGAGGTCCCGGAAGTCTACACACATCCTCCAGGACCCATTTCCTTTTTTGACCATGACGACATTGGCCAACCAGGTGGGAAACTGTACCTCTTTGACGTGTCCGGCTTTAAGCAACTTCTCCACTTCCGTCCTGATGTCTTGGTCCCTTTCGGCTCCGAACTGTCGGAGTCTCTGTTTCACCGGGTGGCTACCCGGGATTATGTTCAAGTGGTGCATGGCTATCCTCGGGTCCACCCCGGTCATGTCTGCTGGCGAAAAGGCAAAGAGGTCGGCATTCCTCCTAAGGCATTCGACCAGCTGCGATGCAATCTCCTTATCCATCTTCGTTCCCACCTGAGTGGTGAAACCCTCCCTTCCTGGGTAAAGTTCCACTGTCAGCAGTTCTTCATCAGGTTGGGGCTGCAACCTCGTAGGCTCCCCGTCTTCCTGCTCTAACTTCGTTCGTTTTGCTTGTTTGGCCTCAACTCCATCTTTCTCCTTTCCTCCTGTCACAACCTTAACCTCATTGGCATAACAACGACGAGAGCTAACCTGGTGTCCTGAGACTTCCCCCACCTGGTCTCCTACTGGAAATTTGATCTTCAAGTGGTACGTCGAAGGTACTGCCCTGAATCCATTTATGGCTGGCCGCCCCAATATGATATTATATGAAGAAGTAGCATCGACAACCAGGAAGTTAACCATCCGTACCACCCGCCTAGGGGCTTCTCCTAGTCCCACGGGAAGTGTAACTTGGCCTAACGGCTGTATACCAGCTCCACCGAATCCGTATAAGGAAGTGGCCACCGGTTTCAGCTCCGTTCCCAACTTCATCTGCTTGAAGCAGTCTAAGAATAGGATATCTGCTGAACTACCCCCATCTATGAACACTCGTGACACGTTATATCCTGCCACGTCCGTGGTAATCACGAGAGCGTCGTTATGGGGCCGAACGACATCGACCTCATCCTGTGCTCCAAACTGTATGTTCCCTGTGGTCTCCATCTGACCCACCAAGCTGCCTTCTGTCTGGGCCTTTCCTCTATCTCTCATTCTAGCATACGACTTCCGCGCTCTGTGTGAGTCCCCGCCATCTGGGCCTCCCACTATGATGAGGATATGAGCTCTCGGCTGGCTAGGTCCCGGCCTGTTGGGTTCCATCATAGGTTGTTTTCCCTTGTCGGGTAGCGGACCTTCCCTCTCCCGAGGCTGTGTTGGCGGGACCGGTCCTCTATCTCGATATATAAACTCCTTGAGATGCCCTGCCTTTATCAACCTTTCTATTTCATTCTTCAGATGCGTGCAATTGTCGGTATGATGCCCATATGGTAGCGGCAGAAGGGCCCCGACGTGGGCTTTGGGTGTCCCCGCGGGTTGGCTCGAGGATACCGCATGTCTGGGTGTCTTGATGCCACAGCCAGGACTTCTTCCAGGTTCGCTCGCAGAGGAGTGTATTTCTGATACCTAGGAGGGAATCTGTTCGCACCACCCGCCATAGGCCTTCTGATCGCTGGAGGGTGAGTGACCCGGACATTTGCCCTGCTCCTATTGTGGCTCTGTACTTCTTTCTTAGGCATCACTCTGGACGTTCCTTCTCGGATTTTCGCCAGCCTGCTTTCCTCCAGGTTTATGTACTTATCCGCTCTGCCCAACAGTTCCTCAAACGTTTGTGGGGGCTTTTTAGAGAGCGATGCGAAGAAGTCGCCAACCTGCAAACCATGAACCAAAGCGTTAATTTTAACAGAGGTGGTGGCAGAGGGTACCTCCAAGGCTGCCACATTAAATCTTCTGATGTAAGATCTAAGGCTCTCGTCCGGTCGCTGTTTGATTTGAAACAAAGACATGTCCGACTTAGGTGGCTTCCTAGCGCTAGCAAACTGGTTGATGAACATCTCCTGGAACTCCTCAAACGAGTGGATAACCTCTGGTTCGAGCTGGCTGAACCACTGTTGAGCAGCCCTCACCAGAGTTGTCAGGAAGACTCTGCATTTCACTCCCTCCGAGAAGTTGTGCAGTAGGATGGTATTCTTGAAACGTAGCACGTGTTCCTCCGGGTCAGTGGTACCATCATACTCATATGGCAACTGTTTAAAGTTGAGCGCAACTTCCCCTTCCAACAACCCTTTGGCCAAAGGCGTACCGGCCTGATATAGCCCTCGCAGATGGGGCCTGGTTGTTTTGTTTCGGATCTCATCTAGTACTTTCCTGAGGTCCGACACTTGCCTCCTAAGCTCCTGTCCCTGGGAACTAACGACTCCTTCTCGACCGCGCATGCCATAGCTCCTAACTTCCGCTTGGTGTTCCCCAGCCTTCTCCTCTCCTTCCACCATGTGTCCACTGGCCATGGTCATCGGAGGCACGGCGTTCCTTGGGTTCACCGGTCCTTCCTGAACTCCTCTAGAAGGTCCCCCTCGCCCACGCGTTGGGGCCTGTGGCCCCACATCTCTCTCTTCCTGGGTAGCCTCTCTCCTCGGCGAGTCTCTGTCTGGCGGGCGACGCAAGGCTTCTTCCCCAGCCACCATGTTTTCTCCTACGGTTTCTTCCCACTCTGAGACATGGCCCTCTGAGGTTCTGACCTGAACGGAGAAGGGCTGCTTCCGTTTGCCCTTGCTCCTTGCCTTCTTAGCGGCTATGGCCGCGTCCACTGCATTCTTCACCAACAGATCTAGCTGTTCCACCGTCATGGTCACAGGGGTTTGAGGCGGTATGGCTCCAGATGGTCCCGCAAAGGTGGGCAGTGGTGTAACCACTGGGGCCTCGATCGGTGAAGCCAGCGTCGGAGCCGGCGCAGGACTTTCTCCCGATTTCCCCGCAGCTTCCTCAAACCGTCCTTGCAAGTTTTGTGCCAATGACGGCTGTTCCTCCATCGTGGTTAACGTCTATTCGTCTCTAAGATCTGCTACTCCTCTAGCAACGACAACCTTCCACTGTCCCTCTCACGTTTCTTCAGATAACACGATCTCAGCTTGTCTTCCTAGACCTATCTTCAAGCAGACCTAGAAACAGTCTGCCTTCCTTGCCGTTACTACCCAGCGCACTCACGTCTCAAGCCATCTTTCCCACAGATGGCGCCATTTGATGCGGGTATGACCCCGATCAACGATATTTGGTTCGGGAAAGGCGGTGATGGGTAAGACGGACTGGGCCTTGATGTTCTTGGAGTGTTTTAGGGTTTATACTTTAGTGCTATGAAGGAAAGGAATGAGAGAGACAAGGATTTAACGTGGTTCGGACAGGTGTCCTACATCCACGGGCCGCCGGAAACAGTATCCACTAGTCACAGTCGCGAAATACACACACAGACCTCACTTCGCTCGTTACAGTGCTTTCATGGTGAAAGAATGGATGAAGAAGATGAATCATGTAGAAAATATCTAAGTGTCTTGGTGTTATGTTGATTCTTGCCTTGATCTCGTCTCTCTCTATTCACATATACCCAAATTCCCTTTGTTTGCCGAGCTGGCATACTCCCAGGACCACTTGACAGCGACAGGCAGTACATCCTGGGAGGAGACAGCACCTGCGATCGTACTGTTGTCAGACTGACGCGCGCCTCCTCTGTTTATAATGTCATCCAATCACAAAATGCCACGTTTTCCCTGGTCGGCCCTTATCCAATATTTCCCGCTCAAGTTGCTTTGCTGCTGGGACCCACTTCACCTTTTCCGTACAGGGTCACAGGTCCCCACGTGTACTGCCCATCTGGACATATGTCCCAAAAGTCACTATCTTCAGGTGTCCGAGTAAGGAGGAATGCTAGGCTAAAGTTCACCCCTATCAATAAAGATATTATTTTAGATGAACTGAAGCTATCAACTCAAGAGGCAACAATTCTACACATGCATTTGACATGTGCAACGAATGTCCCTTCGCAAAATGGCGTCAGATGATAGGTGGCAAAATGCCATTGCAAATTTTTTTTTTTTTTGCATCGAAAGGTGTTAGCAATGGAAACTTTCCATTGTCGCTAATTATATTATATTGCTCTTTTTATAGTGGAGAACCTAGGCAGGTGATGCGGCGTCGGTTTTTTGTCCGAAGCTTCGTGTGACATCAGCTTGTGGGAGGAGATATGATTTCGAAGACGCCTTTGCGGTTGTGGGTCTGATGGTATTCACTCGGAGTTTATGATGGCCGTCTGGTCACGTGTAAGAACATCAAAGATCACATCACTTAAGATCGACCTCTCCTTTTTAATTAAAGATCCAAAGGTTGTATTATCAAAACTATATGAGTTTCTTCGTTTTTTTCTCGATTAGGATGCATGTTCTATCCTGATGCTTATTTTTCTCCGTGTTCTCGGGATTGTTAAGATTTATGTCGATCTTGGCACAAGCGCACTTGGGATGATATATAGTTGCATAAGCTTTCTTTTGATAGTAGGGAATCCACATTATATGGGCGAGGTATTGTGTACATGTCCTATAGATGAAAGCACATTCATGTTATCACATTATCAATTAATAATTCTACTGTTGTGGTTTATGATGATAAAAGATTGCTGATTAAACTATATTTTCTGTTAATCATTTGTTTGGTTTTGTAAATTATAAATCGGGTTTTCTTGATCGATGGCAATATTCTAAGTTTGTCTTCATCAAATGCTAAAAGTATCTGCTCAAGAACATCGTCATTAGAAGAAAGCAGCTTCAAGCTCATGCAAAAACTTTAGCTCTAGCTAATCCATGGCAACCTCAGAAAAACATAAATCATCGCCTTCGTCATCTTCTTAGGAAGATCGAACCGCTGTAAGAGCTGAAGAAATTGAGATGCATCAACAAAGTTCCATAGCAAGTTGTTGCCCACAAAGAAAATTAAATGACATGGGAAAGCATCCGAGTAGCCATGCTCTCTTTCGTCGTGATGGCCATGCAAAATCCCAGAGTTTTAAATTTACTCTTCTAGTGGAAATATAGTATCAGCTGGCACTGGCAACGAGTAGGCGAGACTTTACTAATGACTTCGAGCAAACTCCTTTGGATAAGATGATAGTCATTTTTCAACTTTGACACTTAAAGATAGTAATCGTTTCTGATATCCATAATTTTATGGATTTGTATCTTACTCCTCATAAAATGAAAGCTCTTATTACTAAGAATATATATCTTTTGTTGGGACCTTAGGAGAATAATGGGCAGTTTATTGTACGGGAAGCAATCAACTTAATTTACTATTATCTCTCATAATATTACATTTCCTGATAAAATTTAAAATAATTGAATTTTAAGACATGTAATGTGACTATAAACAGATCTGGATATAAACAGTCATGTCAGTATATCTTAAAAATTAACAAATGTGAGTACTCTTTTATGACATATAATATAATTGATTTATCTTATTAATTTGCATTGAGTATCGACTTTGAAGTGGTCCCGGTATGATATGGATGTAAAAACACTAAGTTGTAAACTGGATGTTGGGTAAAATGTCGGGTTAACACTCGACCTAACACTCAGGCGCACAGCGGAATATATTGAATACTTAGTGACGAAAACTGATAAACACGATATGTAAATTGTGCAGCAAGTTCTTCAACTTGCTGCGTGCCTCAAGGCGAAATTCCACTACAGCAGTGGATGGCAAAATAACTATCCGAAGATAGTAAAAACAAGCCTAGAAAAACTACGAATCTAAACGATCCTGAAAAACCTACGAAGTACTAAGACTTCTGAAAATACAATACTAGGCTAAAAGACAACTCTCGTCATATATAAAACTCGCTCAAACTCGATATATGTTTCGCTCATAGTTTACGCTCTTTTCGCTCAAAGTCACTCCATGAAAGCTCTCTCGAAAGTCGTCATTATGAAAGCTCGATATCTCCTTATTTTATAGGTCTTGGCTCCCTCTTGAATTGGTATGAGATCCCTTGATAATCTCCCAAAATATCTCTACGAAGAACTCCCTAAATATAGTATATATTTAGTTCGAATCTTCTCATCTCATTGGCCGATCTCTTATCCTCTATTTATGGTCTGATTCTCTTTTGATATTCAGATCTTGTAAGTATGGTAGTTGCTTGACTTGAACTCCAAGCATCCTATATTTAGTATGCTTCCTTCCAAAACTCGTTCAAGCTACTCCACACGCTTTCCACTAGTTTTTGACTCGTTCCAGCACTTAACTACGTCCTGCACATTATTAATTAAAGCCACTAAAAAAGGTTAAACGGATTTTGGGTATGAAAGATAAAATTGAATGTTGACCAATTCACAGACAACAATGTTGGCTGGAATGTTAGCTCGACATTGTCAATGCTGAGCTAGTCAACATTAACAATCTCCCCCTTTTTATCTTTCTTCCCAAAACTCGTGCAGATTTAAAAGTTCCAAAACTCCCCCTGAAGGCAAAATCTACTCAACCACAAAAACATTAAAAGATGGTTAGTAAACGCAAACAGAATAGCGATTAAACTATTCAAAGTACTACGAAAATAGTACATAGCCATAACAAGGTCTTATGTTAAACATCTGCAAAATAAATATATTTGGCAAGTAAGCAGGCAAACATGTTAACATACTGGAGAAGCAAATCAGCATGCAAATAGTAAAACAGATTAATCTGACATGCAAAAGAAAAATAAGAGAAGTAAAATAGCATGCACACAAAATCAAAATCAATTATGCATGCAAAAATAGAAAGGATATCAGAGCTTCACTCTCAATGGAGTATGGAGTTTCCTTCTGATGCTTTATCGGCTGCTTATCCTTCTTGGTCAGCTCCCCCTGTTTGTTCGGCTCCTTATTCTGCTCCCCCTGAATTTCCTTATCTCCTCCTTTTTATCTGCACAACCTTTTCCCCCTTTTTGGGAAGACAGAAAAAACTCAGAGAACTTCTCTGTTAGCCAACTTGCAGATGTTGAGGTAAATGTGGGACTAACATTGGGCCCAACATTCTGAGACTCAGAAACAAGTTAGTTCGCCATAAAGAAATCAAAGATAAATTCAGTAAATTGAGATGCAAGACAGAATGGGTAACCCTTGATTATATCCAACACAGTCAAGAACAGAGAGTAATTTCAGCGTCAAGTACGAATTATGTAATAGGATATACGAAAGTGATGAGAGCTCAAGTCGAACCTAAAAGAGAGAAATATCCAACGGCACAAATAAAACGGTCACTCAGAATAGGGATAAATCGTGGTGTAAGTGAGTGAAGTAAACTAATCGTTGGAATATAGAGCATTTAGACAGTTTGAGGGTGTTGTCGAATTAGGTCAAACCTGTTTAAGTAAACATGGAGATAATCGGTCATGAAAAAATATAGGAGCAAATCAGATCTTGATTCAACCAAAAATACCAAGTCAGAAGTCATAGTAGAATCGAGCGAGACTAACCGTTTGAATGACAATGATGAGCACTTGAGACAAGTGTAACAAGCTGTTCTTCAAGAGTTCTAATGCAATTCTGAGAGATATCTAAACTAGACATATGAAACTGACACATGCTGACTTAAAAACTAATGCACATAAACGAAAGCACAAAAATATATCATGATCAAACTGACAGTCACATATGTTGCCCCACCATAAGACTCAACATTCTACTCTGAAATTCGAGACTTTTCTGTTCAACACAATAAACTCAATTCCCTTTCATTTTGCCCTACTCACCGCAGTTATAGATAGTATAATGCATAGCCCTTAAGGATCCTTATCATCATGGTTAGGATTTTTGTCGCAAAGAGTACATCGTCACCGCGAATGTCGTGTACCTAGGGAATCTTATCACCTGAACATGTATCTTGAAAAAGACTCGTGAGCAAATTTTTTTTGTTTTTATTTTTATTTTTTTTTTTTGGTTTTTTTAAGGAAGATGGTCATTTCAGGGAACGGTCTAGGTGAGTCAAATCATTTCACAAAATAACAGAGAGAACGTTAAATCAAACATCAAAACAGTAACTATCAAGCTCGACATATGCTATGTTGATCCAAATGTTGGACCAACATTCAGACAGACTGATGCAAACTTATGAATTTTTTCAGGTCCGAAAACCTTTCAAAATCCAATGCTTTCGTGAAAATTTCAGCTAACTGATGTTTCGTGTCTATATGCTCAATGCGCACTAATTCTTTCTCTACCATATCTCTCAGAAAATTATGTCTTATATATATGCTTCGTGCATGAATGCTGGATGGGATTCTTAGATATGTTGATGGCACTAAGGTTGTCACAATACATGAGAACTGACTCGCACTCTAAACCATAGTCACACAACATGCTATTCAACCATATTAATTGCGTACAACAACTACCCGCAGCAACATACTCAGACTCAGCAGTAGATAAAGACACACAATTTGTTTCTTACTGTACCATGCAACTAAATTGTTACCTAAGAAGAAACATCTGCCACTTGTGCTCTTGCGATCATCCTCGTCAACTGCCTAATCAGCATCACTGTACCCTACAAGACTCATATTAGTATCTTTAGAGAACCACAACCCTAGGCTACACGAACCACTCACATAACGAAGAATACGCTTAACGGTATTAAGATGGGAAACCTTAGGCTCGGATTGATATCTAGCACATACACATATGCTGTACATGATGTCGATACAATATTGGGTCAACATTCTGTCCAACATTGTCTTTACTTACCTTTTGTGTAGACCCAATGGGCTTTTTCATTACCTTAGTCGTATCCAACCCAAACTTTTTCACAGTGTTCTTAGCGTATTTCTCCTGGGACATAAAGATCTCGTCACTGCTTTGCTTAATCTGCAAGCCGAAAAAATAAGTTAGTTCTTTGATCATGCTCATTTCGAACGTAGTATCCATCGCCTGCACAAACTGATCTAACATAGACTGTGAGCTTGACCCAAAAACAATATCATCAACATAAACTTGGGCAATCAAAACATCCGAACCGACCCTTTTTATAAAAAGAGTACGATCGGCCTCACCTCTTACGAATCCAAACTCTAATAAGAACGTGGCTAACCTCGCATACCAAGCTCGAGGAGCTTGCTTTAATCCATATAAAGCTTTTTGCAGCTTAAAAACATGGTTAGGAAAATGCGGATCCCCAAATCCCTTAGGTTGTTCAACATAGATATCTTTATCAATATACCCATATAAAAACGCACCCTTAACATCCATTTGGTGTAACGTGGTGTTAAGCCAACATGCAATAGCTAATAACAACCTAATTGATTCTAACCTAGCCACGAGAGCAAAGGTCTCATCAAAGTCCCCCTCAACTTGCGTATAACCCTGAGCTACTAAACGTGCTTCGTTCCTAACAACTCTACCAAGTTTATCAGATTTATTCTTAAAGATCCACTTCGTGCCTATGACATTAATGTCCTTCGGCGTGGGACTAAGGTCCATATTTGGTTTTTCTCAAACTGCAAGAGCTCCTCTTGCAGCGCATTTATCCAGAAATTATCCTTGAGAGCTTCAAGGACATTCTTAGGTTCTACCTCAAAAACAAAACAATTAAAATGTACCTCAGCGTATACTGTGTTCATGCATACGTTTCTTACCATAGACTTATAATCCTTGCGCGGTTTGTCTCTGATTTTCCTACCTTCGTTCATATCTCCAATAACTAAGTCTGTGGGATGGTCTTTTTGAATCTTAGCTGGTAGGTCTCTACGAACTTCACTAGGTCCAGCCTCGGTGTACTATTCTGGCACAGATGTTGAGTCAGATGTTGGGTCAACATCGTCTTCCACATTCTCCTCTGTTTCGTCCACAGCTTGTATAACATCTGAAATATCAACTTGAGGAGACACTTTGCTAAGATCAGTAGCATCATCAAACACAATACTTACAGACTCCTGAACAGACTTCAAGCGCAAGTTATACACACGATAAGCACGACTATTAGGCGAGTATCTAAGAAATATGCACTTGTCACTTTTTGAATCAAACTTGGTCAAGTACTCACGATCATTCAACATATAACAATAGCATCCAAAAACGTGAAAATACTTGACAGTCGGCTTTTTCCCATTAATAATTTATACGAAGTCATTTTAGTACCATGGCGAAAGAACACACGATTAGAGATATATGGCATGTGGTATGTAAAGCTTCAGCCCAAAATCTTTTAGAAAGACTCTTAGAATGCAACATAACATGTGCCATTTCTTGTAAGGTCCTATTCTTCCTTTCGGCTACCCCATTTTGTTGGGGCGTCTTAGGAGATGAATACTCATGAATAATACCTTTCCTATCACAGAATTCATCGAACAATTGATTCTCAAATCCCTACCATGATCAGACCTAATACGAAATATAGGAGCACTGAAATTATTCTTAACCATAGTACAAAATTTTTTGAAAAAAATCGAACGACTCAGATTTTTCCTTAAGAAAGTAAATCCATGCATATCTAGAGTTAATCATCAACGAGCACATAAGCATACCTTCTACCACCAATGCTATCTACTTCCATCGGACCCATTAAATCCATATGAATAAGCTGAAAACAATGAGCAGTTTTAAAATACTGGGCAGCATGTTGGTCAACATTATGGCTAGCATGCACTTGCTTACCCTTCAAACATGACTCACAAACAACCTTATCAAACTCCTTAAGCTTTGGGATGCCTCTGATGGCTTCGTGCTTGATAAGTTGCTCCAACGTACGATAGTTGACGTGGCCCAATTTGTAATGCCATAGGATCACCTCGTCTTCGACCTTCGATAGTTGGCACACGTCCTTCGTACTATTTGTCACCGACTATCTAGCAGTTGTCGCTTGATCTTTTACCTGCCATAACTCGAACACCATTGCTGTTAAAAACCTCACAACATCCCTTATTAAATCTTACCTCCATGTTGTCGTCGCAAAGTTGGCTTTTACTAATCAAGTTAGCTACAAGCCCGTCGACATGGAGTATGTTGCTCAGCTTAGGGAATCGGGCACGTTCAATCTGCCTCGACCAAGAATTCATCCTTTAGCATCTCCTCCAAACGTCACAGATCCACTCTTTAAGGGCATGTACTCACTAAGATATTCTTTGTTACCCGTCATATATCGGGAACACCCGCTATCGAAGTACCAAGAACCTGTCACGTTAGCTCGCAAAGAGGTATACACAACATTGCACTTATGCCCGAACTTCTCTATCCAAACTTTCTTAGATGATAAAACAGCATTTGGATAACCAGAATTTGAAGGTGAGCCAACGGAGTTTTCTCCAGACATATCTTTCAACACTGATTTCTCAATGTTGAGCGAGATGTTGGATGACATTCCAGCCGACATCGATTTCTTGGCAGCCCCTTCAACTTCCAGCAGTATGGCTTAATATGACGAGGTTGCATGCAATGCTTACATTTAAATTGTCTATCCTTACTGGCAGCATGCTTAGGACCCATTTTAACGACTAACATCCCACTACTTACGTTCGCAACATGCTCGGTTTTCTCCTTAACAAAGACTATCTTAGGTCTATCATGCACAACAGAATCTGAAGCATTATTAGGCAGGGAATTAAATCCTAAACCTCGCTTATCAAAAGTACCTAAAGATAATACCTCATCAAGGGTCGATTTACCCTTGTTCAACTTCGTAAACGTTTCGTTCGCCTCGTTGACTTGCTTTTCAAGTATGTCAATCTCATTGTCCTTACGTGTCAGCACGGCCTCCATCTTATTCATACCATCCACCAAGCTTTCGATCATCTTCTCGTTCTTAGCATTCTCCTCGGACAGAGTCTTCAGCTCAACTTTGAGTTCCGCATTCCTAGCCTTTTCCTTCTCATATTGTGCCGACATCATCTTGACGGCTTCATTATCTTAAATTTCTACACAAGCATCAGCTTCTAACTCTACATCATCAAAACTAGAATACCCATCAAAACAGTTGGAATCATCATAATAGAAAATAATATGTTTTTCAGATGTTGAGTCAGATGTTGGCTCAACATTTGTTACCGCAGTGAAGCCGATTTGATGATCTTCATCGTCCGAGAAGGATTGAATGGTCATGTATGATTGCTTAGTCTCCTTTGCACACTGTTCTTCCTCTTCATCATTTGAGAGATCGACCCAAAGTGATTTCCCAGAGTTGCGAAGGGTGTTCGCGCATTCATTGGCATAATGACCACAACTCGTGCATGCATGGCATCTCACTGAATCCCAGTCAATCCTCTTCTTTTCATCAGGATTGCATTTGAAGAACGGAGGCGCAGACGTAGGTTCTGCTTTGGCATTCTGGCCCTTCCCGAATGTTGGGCCAACATTCTGCTCAACATTCTTCTTCTGAAGGAACTTTGTAAATTTCTTCACGAACATAGTCATATCCTCATCATTGTCAGGGTCAACTTCATCAGTTTGCACCTTGGATGACTGACTGACTAGAGCAATGCTTTTGCCGCATGAAGCTCTCTTTGGACTTCGAGGTTGGTCTCATAGTTCTTCATAATGTTCATCAACATGTTGAAGTCCAACGTGGCCAGATTGTGGGCTTCCTCGACCGCAGCTACCTTCATATTAAACTTCTCAGTTAGTGTATGAATTGCTTTAGAAATTAATACCTTATTCGAGATCGGATCTCCGAGACTAGCACACTCGCTCGAGATCGTCAAAATCTTGCCAAAGTACGTGGCAATGTCCTCGTCTTCCTTCATTTTGAGGTTTTCGAACTGGTTGAGGAGAAGCCTTAGTCGGGTTTCCCTCACACTCGCATCGCCTTCGCAATACCTCTGAAGTAGATCCCACGCATTCTTTGCCGTAGTACAGTTCTGAATGATCTTGAACATGAAGATGTCCACCGAAGAAAAGATGGCATTTAAGGCTTTGTCATTGAACTCGGCAGCGTTTTGTTCAGGAACCGTCCACTCGTCGATCGGTTTCTCAAAGACTTCACCATCAGCGTCGGAGGCAGATTTGGGTGTCGTATAACCATTGAGAACAGCTTCCCTCGCATGCGTGTCAATTGATTTGATGCATCGAACAGGCATAATTGGAACCGTCTAACACAGGGACTTTGCCGAGATGGTTTGAGCTTGTAACATCCATAGAAAATGAATCTTTGTGCTAAGTAACGTCAAGCATAGGCTCTTATACCACTTTGAAGTGGTCCAATACGATATGGATATAAAAACACTAAGTTGTAAACTGGATGTTGGGTAAAATGTCGGATTAACACTCGACCTAACACTCAGGCGCACAGCGGAATATTTTGAATACTTAGTGATGAAAACTGATAAACACGAAATGTAAATTGTGCAGCAAGTTCTTCAACTTGTTGCGTGCCTCAAGGCGAAATTCCACTACAGCAGTGGATGGCAAAATAACTATCCGAAGATAGTAAAAACAAGCCTAGAAAAACTACGAATCTAAACGATTCTGAAAAACCTTCGAAGTACTAAGACTTCTGAAAACACAATACTAGGCTAAAAGACAACTCTCGTCATATATAAAACTCGCTCAAACTCGATATATGTTTCGCTCATAGTTTACGCTCTTTTCGCTCAAAGTCACTCCATGAAAGCTCTCTCGAAAGTCGTCATTATGGCAGCTCAAAATCTCCTTATTTTATAGGCCTTGGCTCCCTCTTGAATTGGTATGAGATCCCTTGATAATCTCCCAAAATATCTCTACGAAGATCTCCCTAAATATTGTACATAGTTAGTTCGAATCTTCTCATCTCATTGGCCGATCTCCTATCCTCTATTTATGGTATTGACTGATTCTCTTTTGATATTCAGATCTTCTATGTATTTCTTGACTTGAACTCCAAGCATCCTATATTTAGTATGATTCCTTCCAAAACTCGTTCAAGCTACTCCACACGCTTTCCACTCATTTTTGACTCGTTCTAGCACTTAACTACGTCTTGCACATTATTAATTAAAGCCACTAAAAAAGGTTAAACGGTTTTTCGGTATGAAAGATAAAATCGAATGTTGACCAATTCACAGACAACAATGTTGGCTGGAATGTTAGCTCGACATTGTCAATGTTGAGCTAGTCAACATTAACAGACTTATTAACACCCGTGCATTGCACGAGCAAATAAGTAGTACTTGTATTATTGTAAGGGACGTCACGTTGCTTTTTATGAAGAGTAACTAAGAACACTAATGAAAGCTCTTATTGTCAGAGTTATCGGCTTAGAAAAGAATTCCAAAATGAATTCTTCAATACCTTCACATGGGAGCCGTAATCAAAAAGGTATAGCTTGATTATTATTCATTTGTTCACATTAATAAATGAGGTAAGCCATTACCTCATTTGCTCAAGATATAATGCCTATAAATAGGCCATTTGCACAAACGGTGAAGGCATCCCAAAAAAATAGAAGAAGAAAAGGAGAGAAATAGAGAAATAAATAAAAGAGAGTTAGTCGGGTATTTTCTCCGACTATAAAGAGAGATATTGAGGGTTTTCACCTTTATAGATTGAGGGGTTGTAACTCCTATATTTTCCTCTATAGTGGATTCTTCTTCCTTGCCCGTGGTTTATACACCGATTTGTTTGGGGGTTTTCCACGTTAAATCTCGGTGTCCACATTTTATCTTTAATTACCTAAATACTAGCCGCAATATTATTCGATTGGGTCCGCTGCCACGCCAACAATTGGTATCAGAGCGTAGCTTGAGTTATATATATTTATTTATCGTATGCTCTGTGGTTGCCACTAACGTGGACCCTCCACATCAGAAAATAATAGATATTATATTGCTCTTGTTACGGTGGGGAAAAAGCCGGGACGAGTTCAATAATTATCTGTTGCAACCCCGTCGGAGGTATCGCTCACGACTTAGCAGAAATTATGGCGGCCAAATTTGATATCGAAAAGTTCAACGGGAGAAATTTCTCACTGTGGAAATTAAAGATAAAGGCGATCTTGCGAAAGGACGGCTGTCTGGAGGCTATCGATGGAAAACCAGCTACAGTGACAGACGACAAGAAATGGAACGAGATGGACGGGAGCGCTGTCGCAAATCTCCATCTGGCACTAGCAGATGAGATATTGTCCAGCCTCGAAGAAAAGAAAACGGCAAAGGAGATATGGGACCACCTAACCAATCTGTACGAGTCGACGTCGTTACACAACAAAATTTTCATGAAGAGAAAATTGTTCACCTTGAGAATGTCTGAATCTACTTCGGTGACGGAGCATCTCAACGTCTTGAATACTCTGTTTTCCCAGCTAACATCGTTGGGGTATAAAACAGAGGATAAAGAACGTGCGGAAATTCTACTTCAAAGTCTGCCTGATTCGTATGATCAACTCATCATCAACTTGACGAACAACGCGAAAGTTCTGGTCTTCAATAACCTCGCTGCTGCTATTCTCGAAGAAGAAAATTGGCGAAAGAACAAAGGACCAGCAAGCCGGCGCTCAACAAGTCGAAGCTTTGACGGTGATGAGAGGAAGGTCAACGGAACGTGGTTCAAGTGGGAGTCACATTCAAGGCAGGGGAAAATCAAGAGGTAAGAAGAAGGATATGAAATGCTACCATTGTGGAAAGAAGGGTCACTTGAAGAAGGATTGTTGGAGCCTGAAGAATTCCAATCCTCAAGAAAATCTAGCAAACGCGTCAGGTGGAGACGTATTGTGTAGCGAAGCAGCAATCTCAACGGAGAGCAGGAAGGCGTACGATGAGATATGGCTTCTTGACTCGGGCGCAACTTATCATATGACCTCTCGAAGAGACTGGTTTAATCACTACAAACCTATTTTAGGAGGATCTGTGTATAGTTGTGAAGATAATGCCTTAAAAATCGTAGGCGTTGGAACCGTGAGGTTGAAGTTGCACGACGGTACAGTTCGCACTATTCAGGGAGTGCGACACGTGGAAGGTCTGAAGAAGAATTTATTATCTGTGGGACAGCTCGATGATCTTGGCTGTGAAATCAAAGTTCGGGAAGGAACAATGAAAATATTCCGCGGAGCACTTGTAGTCATGAAAGGTAAAAAGGTTGCTGCAAATCTGTATATGCTGTTGGGAGAGACGGTGCAAGAAGGGGAAGTGTCTATAGCTTCAGGAAATTCAACCAAAAGATCTACTATGCTGTGGCATCAGAAGCTGGGGCATATGTCAGAACAAGGAATGAAAATTATTGCGGGCCAAAATCTACTTCCGGGTCTCACGAAGGTGTCACTACCACTCTGTGAGCATTGCGTAGCAAACAAGCAGCATCGGCTACAATTCAACACATCAAATTCTAGAAGCAACAATATTCTAGACTTGGTTCACTCTGATGTATGACAGTCACCGGTTTCATCCCGAGGAGAAGGGAAGTATTTCGTGTCATTCATTGACGATTACTCCCGGAGATGTTGGGTGTATATCATCAAGAGTAAGGGGGATGTGTTTGCAACCTTCAAGAATTTCAAGGCTCGGGTCGAACTTGATACAGGAAAGAAGATCAAGTGTTTGAGGACGGATAATGGAGGAGAATATACTGGCAGGGAATTTGATAGCTTTTGCAAAAGAGAAGGCATCAAAAGGCACTTCACTACGGCGTATACTCCACAACAAAATGGAATGGCGGAGCGGATGAACAGGACTCTGTTGGAGAGAACAAGAGCCATGTTGGGAGCTGCAGGTCTGGATAAATCATACTGGGCAGAAGCAGTCAACACCGCCTGCTACGTGATCAATCGATCGCCTTCAACGGCAATTGATCAGAAGACGCCGATGGAGATGTGGACCGGAAAGTCAGCGGATTATTCCAAACTCCATGTATTTGGAAGTCCTGTGTACGTGATGTACAACGCCCAAGAAACTACGAAGCTGGATCCGAAGTCCAGAAAGTGTTTGTTCTTGGGGTATGCTGATGGTGTTAAGGGGTATTGCCTGTGGGATCCCACTGCCCACAAGGTTGTCATCAGCAGGGAGGTTATCTTCTTAGAAGATAAACTAATTGAAGAAAATGATAGCACTACAAAGGAAAACCCAGAAACTACGACGATTCAAGTGGAAGGGAAGTCTATCGAACAAGATTCTTCTGAAGCAACACCGGAGCACGAGGAAGGGCCAAGCGAATCTTATGAGCCAGAAGTTAGAAGGGGAACACGCAAAAGAGCCGCACCCATCCTGGCATGAAGATTACGATATGGACAGCAACGTTGCATACTGTCTTCTAACTGATGACGGAGAGCCATCAACTCTTCAAGAAGCACTGACCAGTTCAGATGCAGATCAGTGGTTGGCGATAATGCAAGAAGAAATGGAAGCTCTACGGAAAAATAAGACTTGGGAGCTAGTGCCACTACCGAATGACAGAAAGGCAATCGGCAATAAATGGGTCTTTAAGATCAAACGGAACAGCGATGATCAAGTAGAGCGGTTTCGTGCACGACTGGTGGTTAAAGGCTATGCTCAGAAAGAAGGCATATTCTCACCTGTGGTTCGACTGACGACAGTTCGGGTACTCCTGGCGATGTGTGCTACATTCGACCTACATCTAGAGCAACTAGATGTGAAGACGGCTTTTCTTCATGGAGATCTTGAAGAAAAGATTTATATGCTCCAGCCGGAAGGTTTTGAAGACAAAGAAAAACGGAACTTGGTTTGTAGGTTGAACAAATCTCTATACGGTCTCAAACAGGCGCCGAGGTGTTGGTATAAGAGATTTGATTCCTTCATCATGAGCCTTGGATACAACAGATTAAATGCAGACCCTTGTGCATATTTCAAGAGGTTTGGTGAAGATGATTTTATCATATTACTGTTGTATGTTGACGACATGTTGGTAGCAGGCCCCAACAAAGATCGTGTTGAAGAACTCAAGGCACAGTTGGCTAGGGAATTTGAAATGAAGGACTTGGGACCAGCAAACAAGATTCTAGGGATGCAAATTTACCGAGACAGAAATAACAAGAAGATTTGGCTTTCGCAGAAGAATTATCTGAGGAAGGTCTTGCGACGCTTCAATATGCAAGATTAAGCCAATTTCTACCTCACTTCTTGTTAATTTCAAATTATCCTCAAGTATGAGTCCTAGCAGTGAAGAAGGGAGGATGGAGATGTCTCGAGTACCGTATGCATCAGCGGTGGGAAGTCTTATGTTCGCGATGATTTGTACACGACCAGACATTGCCCATGCAGTGAGAGTAGTAAATCGGTACATGGCGAATCCGGGCAAAGAGCATTGGAGTGCGGTGAAGAGGATCCTACGATATATCAAAGGAACCTCAGATGTTGCATTATGTTACGGAGGAGCAGACTTTACTGTCAGAGGGTACGTTGACTCTGATTATGCAGGTGATCTTGACAAGAGCAAATCTACAACGGGATATGTGTTCACTCTTACTGGCGGAGCCGTAAGCTGGGTATTGAAACTTCAGTCTGTTGTCGCGACGTCAACAACTGAAGCTGAATATGTTGCAGCTATGCAGGCAAGTAAAGAGGCGGTATGGTTGAAAATGATCATGGAGGAACTCGGGCACGAACAAGAGAATATACCTCTGTTCTGTGACAGTCAGAGTGCCTTGCATCTCGCAAGGAATCCAGCTTTTCATTCTAGGTCAAAGCACATACGAGTCCAGTATCACTTCGTACGTGAGAAAGTGGAAGAGGGCACGGTAGATATGTTGAAGATTCATACGAAAGACAACCTAGCTGATTTTTTGACGAAGGCGGTCAACACTGACAAGTTCATTTGGTGTCGTTCCTCGAGTGGCCTAGCGGAGACGTAAGCAACATGAATGGCAAGGGAGAAAGAATGGTATGAAGATCTGATTGATCCTCAATCAAATCTTCAAGTGGGAGATTGTAAGAGTTATCGGCTTAGAAAAGAATTCCAAAATGAATTCTTCATACCTTCACATGGGAGCCGTAATCAAAAAGGTGTAGCTTGATTATTATTCATTTGTTCACATTAATAAATGAGGTAAGCCATTACCTCATTTGCTCAAGATATAATGCCTATAAATAGGCCATTTGCACAAACGGTGAAGGCATCCCAAAAAAAACAGAAAGAAAAGAAAGAGAGAAATAGAGAAATAAATAAAAGAGAGTTTGTCGGGTATTTTCTCCGACTATAAAGAGAGATATTGAGGGTTTTCTCCTTTATAGATTGAGAGGTTGTAACTCCTATATTTTTCCTCTATAGTGGATTCTTCTTCCTTGCCCGTGGTTTTTACCCCGATTTGTTTGGGGATTTTCCACGTTAAATCTCGGTGTCCACATTTTATCTTTAATTACTTAAATACTAGCCGCAATATTATTCAACTGGGTCCGCCGCCACGCCAACACTTATTACTAAGAACACAAAAATCAATAACCTATTTTCTTACGTCTCGTTGCTTTTTATTCGGCCCCAGATTAAATAGAAAGCCCAGAAAATTTTACGGTCCTCATTACAGCTAATCCAAGCTGATTAAAAAGGGGTCATTTACCAAAATAGCCTTACGGTATACATATACTACGCCGACGACATGCCCTAACGCTACGTACTCGTTTCTACGAAAAGAGAATTGCGAAAGCTTTGGTCTTAGTAGTCTCCAAGAACTCGGTATGTCTTCGAAAATATTAACGCATATATTTTGTGAATTCTAGGTTTCTACGAATGTATCATCTGATTCTTTTGTTATAGCGATTCTTGGTCTCTTTCCTTTTTAGTTTTCGGGGATCTGATTTTAATCTGGTTTGATGGTTGTGTTGTTACTATGTCGAATTTTGAGGTTCAGTTTACAGTTTAAAGTTCAGTATAAATCTCCTCCTCGTGTGGCTTAGTTCTTTTACCTTCGCGTTGGTTGATCTTTTGGCGCTTTGCTTTTTGAAGGAATGGGAAGTTGCAAGGTTTCCGTGCTGGTGTTTGGAGTTTTGGTCATCTTTGCTATTTCAGTTTCTTCTGGGTTCTATGCTCCTCTTAAGATGCCACGACAATTCGAAAGTCCATCTACAAGTCAATTCCTTGAAAATCGAGATAGGATAATGAATACATCGGGGATCACCCAAATCAACACAGAATGAATTGTCAATTCTCTACTATCAAAGGTAGGAGGAATTACCAGGAGGACCGCGTTTCCTGCGATCTCGGCGTGCTCATACCTTTTCCTGGTAATCTCAGTCCTTGATCTTCAGTTTGAATTAGTTTTGAGCACATTGTGCATGGTTTACTAATATATTTGGCTGGTCTACTACTCCAATTGAAGAGAAAATATATACATATATACATGTGAATTGGTTGCAGGCAACCATACGGTCGAAGTTGATGTGGTGGCAGTTTTTGATGGTCATATTGGAGAGGAAGCTAGTGAAATGGCCTCAAAGAGTTTCTTCCCTCATTTTATACTCAATACTTTGACTCGTATTATATACCCAACAAGAAGGGTCCATGGTAATGTTTTGCCTTGTGGTGAAGCTAATCAAGCTACTCTTTGCAGGTTCTCTCTTTCTAGCTCTCCATATCTTTATATATATATATATATATGTGTGTGTGTGTGTGTGTGTGTGTGTGTGTGATATGCATGCATATGCGGTGTGTATAGATTGAATATGTTACTATCTATTTCCATAATGCCAGCTCCAACTTTTCCTTCTTTCTCTCCTTGAAGTAATTTATTTTTCACTTTCCGGGGGTTGTACTTGTAATGTTCTTATGATTGACACATCATTCAGTTTCCCACATGTTTGTTTAGTTCTGCATTTGTGAATAATGCCATGTCCTTGATCAGTTCTTCTCGTTTGATTTTGTGGTAACTTGATGCTCATGCAAATACAGCTCTTTGGCGATGGACGAGCTAAGCCATAAGGAAGTCCTCAAAGAAGAACTGTTGAGGACAATCAAGAATTTAGACGATGCATTTACGAATGTTCGTAGCACCTTTTACCTTTTTTACTTGGCAAGTAGTTTAATTTTCTGATTCGAAAAATTCCTTCTTTCCGTCGATTTTAGGTAGCTAAGAGACACAATTTATATGCGGGGACAACAGCAGTTGTTGCTCTTGTAGCTGATGAACAAATTCTGGTAGCCAACGTCGGGGACTCAAGAGCCCTACTCTGCTCCAAGAATGCTCAAGCAGGTGTGTATATATCCTTCTTCTGTTGCTTCTTCTATTTGATGATCATTTTTATACATATCTTGTAGATCGTTCGCCACGGCTTTCTCCCAAGGAGCTTACGAGGGATCACACTGCTTTAATAGACGAGGAGAGGGCAAGAATTGACGCCGCTGGTGGATTTATAATCGACAGTGAAATTGTTCCTCTCGTGATGGGCCACTTTCCCATGACTCGGGCGATCGGCGACGTGCCTTTGAAAAGGTGTTTTTAAGTTTGAATTTTTTGCTTAGTTTGCACAAGTGAGGAATCACCTTTTATTACATTGTTATGTTATTTCAGATATGGGATTATATCCGAGCCAGAAATCACGGAGTGGCTTCCGTTGAGCGCAGATGACGCGTGGTTGGTCGTTGCTTCTGATGGAATATTCGAAAGCTTGACTCCGAAAGACGTCTGCAATATTCTCGACGGAAGTATCGTCGTCGTCGAGCCTTTTGCGAACAAACAACAACAGCCTTTATCCGCTGCGGATACCATCACTCGAATCGCTTACGACAGAGGAAGTCGGGATAATTTGTCCGTCGTTGTAGTTCACCTCCTCGGCGAGTGATGTCCCTTTTTTTATTATTTTATTGTAAATTATTTACTAGTACATTAAAACCTATTTAAATTAATAAAATTGGTTAATTTTTTTGACAGAAATAAGTTGGAATAAAATTCTCAGCCAGCACGCACTCACGTTTGGTGGAAATATTCATGATCATCATAATTTATACTTTGAGCTATTGTAGTTAATAATGACATTAAATATGATATAGTTATAATAAGTAAAAAATAAGGTCAAAATAAAAATAGATCATCTATTCTATTATACAAAGGATGGGTATAAACTGTCACATTTGGTCTGTCAATTATTTGTATTTTAGTCCCTCTATTTTTTATTTAGTTACTTTAATAATTTTTATATTAATTTTACATTTTTTAGATATTATACAACATCCCTAACATTATTTTTCCTTTTATATAGTTAAAATTTATATTTATCTATTAGAGATTAAATAATAAATCTCAAATTAAGAACAACGTAAATATAATTATATTCTACGACACACGGGTAGAATGATCTCAAAAGTACTAGTTTCATAAGGGAACAAAACAAGTGTACTGGTAAACGAAAGCCCTTTAATTTGGATTATAAAATATATTTTTTTTTTAATTTTTTTTGGGATCTTTGTATTTGAGAACGGCAAATCAGACAACTATGTTTTCTTGTATAAATAGATTTAAATTTTCAATTATTTTTTATTTCGACAACACAGGTGGGAATCGTATTTCCAGTAGCAGTTGGTAGGAAATGTTCTCACAGGCAATTCCTACTTAATTTCATCAATAGATTATGGTCACTCCGTATGTTTTTAAATTTTGGATCACCAATTGTAGATACTTATAATTTTACGAAAGTTGTTATCGCAATTCATTACCGACAATAATAACGTGACAATTATCTTTTTGTTTTTCTATCATCCCCTATCTTCTCGTATCATCCCCTATCTTCTCGTAGTTCTTCCTCTACAAATTGGAAAAGAAAAAGGAAAGCGCGTTGTTTATCCATATCAAAGTGTCATTGTTAGTCATTTTCTTACTGATTCAAATATAACACCACTTCATGTTCATATATTATTAGACTCACGACAACTGCAATCTTATAGTAAAATGCAAATGTATATGTCGTCAAATGATGTCACGTGTCCCATAATAATTAATTGTAATAAATAAAAATATAATAAAAAAACATTAAAAAATTGCCCACTATAAATAGTAATTTATTAATATCAAATAACTATAGATAGTAACACCGTGCATTGCACGGGTAATAAATTAGTACATTATTAAACAAAAGAGAAAAGAAATTTGAAACTTTTAATTCTAGAGCAAATAACTAAAATGGTACTATCTTAAATCTACACGTTCGCAATCAATGGAGCAACTTTACAACTTTAAATTCCACTTCTTTGCGTAATTTAATTCCATTGGACGAACCATCCCATGCATGCAAAGTAGTTCAATAATATATATTCATAGTGTTATATATATGTATATCCCTGAGATAATAGATAATATTTTCGTATTTATTGTATCGATGCATGTCGTAATTATAATATTTAAAAGGAAAAAAGGTGGAAAAAAGGAACATACATAGTTGACATGAGATTAGAGTAACCTTGCCTTGACCAGTTTGACTCTTTTGTCGAACGTAGACATATCATATCCTAGCCATTTCCTTATAGTGATTTGCTTTATACCATTTTGGCTGGATATTCAATTTCATCTACTTTTTATAAAATTAAATGAGCACGTAGCCAATAATTCAGAGACGTGTTGAATTTTTAAAGTAATTTGACGGCGGTTGCCACCATATAATTCGATCATGCATGCAAGGTTACGACAAAACCCCTTGTTGCAATATTGACCAGAATGTATAGAAGTTAACTAAATAAATGTCTAGAGCTTATTATATATTATTAGAACGAAAATGGGGTACAATGACGGATACATACACGAATACATATATAAAATTAAATGAGCACGTTGCCAATAATTCAGAGTCGTGTTGAAATTTTAAAGTAATTTGACGGCGGTTGCCACCATATAATTCGATCATGCATGCAAGGTTACGACAAAACCCCTTGTTGCAATATTGACCAGAATGTATAGAAGTTAACTAAATAAATGTCTAGAGCTTATTATATATTATTAGAACGAAAATGGGGTACAATGACGGATACATACACGAATACATATATAAAATTAAATGAGCACGTTGCCAATAATTCAGAGTCGTGTTGAAATTTTAAAGTAATTTGACGGCGGTTGCCACCATATAATTCGATCATGCATGCAAGGTTACGACAAAACCCCTTGTTGCAATATTGACCAGAATGTATAGAAGTTAACCAAATAAAAGTCTAGAGCTTATTATATATTATTAGAACGAAAATGGGGTAAAATGACGGATACATACACGAATACATATTGTAGCGTACTTTCTTTTATTCGAATATCGAATTACCAAAAAAATAGTACACATTAAATTTGATGAAATTTAATGAACTCTATCTCTACTTATTCCTCTGATTCTCCACTCTATAAAATTTTAAGGAATTTAGAAGCCTCTTATAGTCTTCGAGATTTCTTGACTTGGGCTTTCTTCGTGGGCCGTTGGGCTTGATCATGAACTTAGCGTCTTAGCGAAAACTTCTTAAATATGGACGTTTCTTCGTAGGCTTTTTGGCTTGATTACGAAGGTGACAATTGGACTTGCTATTTGTCGAAAATCGTTTGCTCGAACGTTTCTTCGAGGGCCTTTTGGGCTTGGTCACGAAGCTAACACTTGGACTTGATATTTTCGAAAGGACGGGACTTGGGCTTTGAACCGTACACTTCCAAGAGACTCGCACGGGTCTTGAGTGTTGAACCGCGCGCTTCCGAGAAACTCACACGGGCTTTCCTCGTTGCAACCGTGCGATTATGAGAAACTCGCATAGGTTTTGAGCGTTGAACCGTGCGCTTCCAAGAAACTCGCACGAGCTTTCCTCGTTGCAACCGTGCGATTATGAGAAACTCGCACGGGTCTTGAGCGTTGAACCGCGCGATTCCAAGAAACTCGCACGGGCTTTCCTCGTTGCAACCGTGCGATTATGAGAAACTCACACGGGTCTTGAGCGTTGAACCGCGCGCTTCCAAGAAACTCGCACGGGCTTTCCTCATTGCAATCGTGCGATTATGAGAAACTCGCACGGGTCTTGATGAACGTCTTCGAATTTTAACTTGAACACGAAGAACTTCGTTGAGAAAATTTCCGAATGCTATCAAAGACTTACTTCTAATTCTCTCGAAGTTTCGTATTCTCTTTGCTCTATGACTTGTGATTTCTGAAAAGCCTCTTATTTATAGGCGTAGAGAATTCATATTTACGAAAAGCATAATCTTTTTGGGATGATCTCTTCCATATTTATGTGGATTTTATCCATATATGATTTGATTTTGATTTGATTTGATTTATTCCATATTCGACTTGATCTCTTAATATCTGCCGATTTTATGATATATTTGATTTGATTCCTTACTCATTTAACAAATCTCTACACATATGTACCATGTATAGGATTTTGTATTAAAGGAATATATATTATCATATATGATAGTAATTTATTAATTAAATAAACTATTTTTTAACTTGAGATTAATTTATAGATCTCAATAAATAGCAATTTAATTAAATAATCTTATTTGATTTCTCGGAATTAACTTATTGAATCCCAATAGTATATAATAGACAATTGACATATAATATATTAAAATAATACTGAACTATCTCAAGAGTTTTCTAGCTATAATCGTACTACCTAGCGAGATGTAAGCGTAGTCGTCTATATCATATAAAATAAAGGTTCTATAATATCTGTACTGTAAATAAATCATGAGCTAATTATGAAAAAGGAAAATAAAAGGTAGAAAATTATGAAGGTAAAGTAGGGAATATCTCTTTCGCTACGTCGGAAAGCTGTTATGTAGCTTTCCTGGCTTTGGATTGAATGTACATATACATAAATCTTATTCTATGAATATGTACACGAAAATAATAAAATTCACGTTGTGTAATTGTAATTTCATGAAGATGTTACAGCTTATAAGGACCACCTGAGTTATCGATTCTAGAATGAGTTACGAAATCTTTTTCCAAATTATCTTTGGAGCCTCAATAGTCAATACCCAATATAGGATCGTCATCGTCACATCGTGAAGGAAGAATTCCCTACTTTAGGGCATGGGAGACTACTAACTAACATATGGTAGAGTATGCTCTAAATGGTAATATAATTAATAATTACTCTTAAAACTACGAAACCTGCAAAAAAGAGAAAGAAGGAATTCTTGCAATTTCTTATTGATTTTTTATTTCCCTCTCACGCTTATTGGGTTATTAACACAACTTCTTCATCGGAATTCGGGCTTATGTGACAGTGATTCGGTTCATAATGTGTTGATACAGCCACGTGTGGAATAGAATGGCCGGTCGGAAAATAATACAACGTGTTTCCAATATATATAAGTGCTAAATCAAATTTTGTAATGTTTACGTCTGTGGCAATCGTTCTTTTTATTCGTTAGGTTATAATAATATGTGGACAATAGTAATCCGACGAAGCTTAATTTGACGATAAAGAATACTATAAGAGCATCTCCAACCGAACACCAAAACGCAAAATTTGGGGTAAATTTACTCCAACCGAACACCAAAACTAAACTCAAAATGCTTTATATATACTCTCTCTCTTAATATCGACGCATGTTTGCGTTTGGAAACGGTTTTATGCGATCGACTTTTTGTTTTGCATTGAAGCCCTCAATTTTCTTCTTCTCATATTTCACGTCGTTGTGTCAGTAAAAGCAGATGACTTTGGGCGGAAAAGGATTGATCCGTTTATATATGTGTTTTAGTTTTCGTCTTTTTAGGCCTTCCTCAATGCAAGGTTTTTTGATGAGGTGGGCAAAGGAAAAAACCTATGGCTATAGGTTTTTACCATTGGGAAGGGTGATAGTTTTTTGTTGGGTTTAGTAGAATAAACCTAGGTTTTTTGCTTTATGTGTAAGCTTTTCTTTTTTAATTACTTTATTTCCTTTTTATCCCATCTATTAATATTTATATATTAATATATATTTATTTTTACTAATAAATTTTAATGTGTTAAAATTTTTTATTTATTTTGTATTTAAAAGTAAAATTTTATTATGTAATGAAAAAATAAAAAATATATTTATTAATTTTTTTCTTAAATTTAACAAATTAAATAATATGACATACAATTATTTATAAATTATTTTACAAAATTGGATAAATATAATTGATAAATTAAATAAAATTAAATGAAATTGAGGTGGGTCCCAAAAAACCTCCTTTTTTGGGTTTATGGTTGGAGAGGAATTTTATTTTGGAGGTATAGGTTTTTTACTTTTGAGGTGGCGCTGATGTGGCACGCAAAAAACCTGCTTTTTCGGTATATGCATTGAGGAAGGCCTTATGAGAAATGGCCCGTTGTTCTATGTATGTGTCAGAAAGGTTTGTTATATTCTATTAATGCAAAACAGTTAGAACATTTTTATGTGGACCAGAAAAAGATAGTTTGTATGTAATAAACCTTAATGAAATATTATTATCATATTGGTTTAGTTTGTATGTTTCATATATATAACTGATGCTTTTTTATTATTTTTTTGTGATAAAATCTAAAATAATATTTGCAGTCTAATTTGTGAAGTTGTAAAATATGTGGGTAGTATTGAAATTGTTAAAAATCGGTGTGGAAGTGAATATTACAAAATAGTATATTGAGTTTGAGAATGAGTTGATCGGTTGGAGAATAATTACAGCATTTTGAGTTTGAGAATGCGTTTGAGTTTGGGAATGTGTTTCTCGGTTGGAGATGGTCTAACTAAAATACGGTGTTGAGACATCACAACCGATAATGATTAATTTAATGAACGTTCATTAAGCTAACATAACCAGAAATTTATTTTACACTGATCGGAAAGAATAAAGAGAAAGAAATAAAAATCGATGCAGTTTATAGCGATGTAATAGTGCCAAAATTATAATTTTGGTTCATCCAAGTTTACCAGTTTTGCATTTTCCAATCCCTTCCACGTTTGATTTAGTTTGAAGTAGTAAAATCATATCGCATCGAATCGAAGATTTCGTTGCTTGTCTGAAGAGCATTTTACTTTAAATTGATAGTAATTTAATATAGAGTTAAAGCTGCCAATAAGAGATCTTATTATTTGCTTGTGGAAATGAAATAACCATAAAGACAGGGGGAGAATCAAGCATTGTAATCTTTGCTTTTTACAAAAATCATGCCACGAAAATTCATTAAATATTTGAGGAAAGCATGACGCTAACGTAAAATAATATATTTACTCTCTCCGTCTCTCGGCATAAAAAAAAAGTATCGTGCCGTGGAATATAATTAATTAAAAAGAGTACATCTATGCATAAATACATATTTGACTAAAATTTTACAGATAGGTACACATGTCATAAATTTTTACAGATAGGTATCGATTTAATGTTTACTAGTTTCTTCAGTCACGTCGTACCTTCTTGTGTGTGTATGGCTTACCATAACGCGTTGATATAGGGTACCTAAATGTGTTTGTACGGCGTACCTTAGTGTTAAAGATGACGTACCTAACTGTGCTTATACGGCGTACCATTTTCTCAACCTTACCACAATACGTTGATATAGGGTATCTAAATGTGTTGTATGGCGTACCTGCGGCGGATCGTGTACCTATCTGCAAAAAATTTATTCTACTAGGTACCTACATATAAAAAAATCTGACAGGGTACTAAATTACAAGTTTTTTTCCAAATGGGTATTTATGTGTAAAGAAGCATCCTATAATATTTTATCATAAATTTAAAAAACATTAAGCATTAAATTTCTAATGTTATTTACAACTAGTTCGAGCACGTATTTTTCGTAAATCCATTGTAACTGGTAAATGCGTATTCTTCTCTTTGTGGCCTCGTGGAATCAAATCTCTCCTCCCGCAATTTCTTGAATTGTTTTCATGGGGTGTTATCTCATGACTATCGTATTGGGTAAATTTGAAACGTGTTTATCTAACTCATGCAGATTTAGCCTCATTCCCGAAATATGCACCATAAGCCCCATAGCTGGTTGAGTAGGAATACTCACTGTTGTCAAATGACCTATAGTTGAAACTTTGCCAAATAGGTTTCTAGTGAAGTTACATGGATAAGAAAATATTAATACACGTTACCTTTAAAAAAATAAATAGTAAAATAGACTGATCAAAACCGTGGTCAATCATCTAGTCATCAATATGTTGGAGTTCCAAACGCTGGTGATCATAGTTCTTGTAATAAATTTAATAACTTCGCAATAATATGTTGTTGCACAAAGATATATACTATAGCATAAGATATATATTATAAAGACGAAGGTTGAACCATGTGACCTATAAATATAGAGAATAACAAGAATAGTATTATTTTCAAAATACAATTACAAAACTATTTAACTTTTAATAATGTTACAGAACTAGTTAACTTTTTAATTCAACTATCATTATTGTTATTTTTAACCACAAATCTTTTTAAAATTGTAAACTTTCTACCGTCAGTATTGCAAATTACTGACATAATTATTAATAAATAAAAAAACCACAATCTATTTTTAACCATTTAAGTTATCTGTAAAAGAATATCAAACTCACTTCTACAATAACTGCATTTCCAAATCCAAAGCCAGTCGAATTATCATCACCTCCAAAAGTAGAGAACAGTTTGTCATATTGAATATCGCCACAAATGGCTCGTCGTTTCCGTTGTGGATCGGGACTTTGTTAAGGAGAAAACTAATTTTGACCCATATGCATGATAAATGTATTTCAATGCGTTTATCGTAGTATTTAATTGGGATATAATAGAGCTCTAGCAATCATTTAATGCGTTTATTCGCCATATTTACACTTATTTTGATATTGAAGGAGCTTATGACGAGTTTCGGGCGAAAAGGAGCGAAAACGGAACAAAACGAAACAAGTATGACGAAAACTGGTGATGGTCACGACTGTGACACCCAGTGCAAGCGGCCATGATAAGGGGCAGAAGCCAACCAACGAGACAGTCACGACCGTGACTCTTATTGCACTTGGCCGTGACTCGTGACAGAAAGGCAAAAAGAGACACTGTCCACGGTCACGGCCGTGACGCCTAGTGCTCCAAGCCGTGACGTGGGGCAGAGAGTTGGACCGGAGATGGTCACAGCCGTGATGTGTCATGCACTTGGCCGTGACACATGGCAGAACGAAACGTTACGCGAATCGATGATGGTCACGGCCGAGACGGCCCATCCCAGGCTGTGATCGTTATGAAAATCCGTATAAAAGCCCGAATTCGACTCAGAAAGAGGGGACCACCTACCAGATATCAACCCTAATTCCTCAGAGACGAATTACAGATGCTAGAATTGCAGAATTCCATTAGAGAAGCACAAGAGACGAATCAACGCATAACTCACGCCAAATTTAATGAAGAACGACGACTCATACACGAAACCACCCAGATTCAGCCGTACTCAAGATTATGAGTCCTTCTTCCTCGTTTCTTATTTCCTTTATCGTTTTCTGTCAATTATGAGTAGCTAAATCCCCTATGTGCTTGGGATTAGATGAACGCTAGGTTTATTCGTATTAAAGACATATGTTTATCGTGACTCGTGCGTCTGGCTATTTATCTATCTATGAAATTGTTTATTCGCTTTAATATGTCTATGTGTTAAAGTGAATGTATGGAAAATCGTTTAGGGCGACAGCTAAACAACAATTAGACCGTTCGTAGATGATAGGATTCGAATATACGGAAGCAAATACTCGATCCCCGCCGTTAGTAATTACTAAATTCTAGATCCCCGCGAGCGTTTAGGGCGACAGCAAATTCGTGAGTGGGTAGGAAATTGCTGCGATCTAGTCTAGAATCACGTAGGAACGATATTTTATTGTCTTAGGCGATAATACCTAGCGGAATTCGAATCCCGAGCGCATCTTTATTATCTGAAAGCTCTCTTATCAGTTTAGGCGTGTTCTTTGAATCTCTCGTCAATTTAGGAGTGATCTGCTAGGATAGTTCATAAAACAATCTATGCACTTTGTTTAGGCTAGATATCGAGTCGATAGGTTAATACTAGTAATCAGTTTATTCCTCGTGTTCGATACTCGTTTACTCACTTTACTGCACTACAAACGATAGGTCCAGTGCCTATCACACGTCGGTGATTGTAATTAAGTATTCATTTTATATTATCACTTGTCGCACTTGCAAATTATATTAGCACAACACGTGTCGATCAATGCACTTTGCATAATCTGCAAATGTTTCTACTCTTTCGAATTTTATATTAAACTAAAATATGTATTTTTTTTAGCAAATCAACTCAAGAATAAGAGTGACGTCGTGATTGAATTTACTTGTATAAAATGCTATCTAAAACGATTCCGATATAGTATGCTAAGCCACCAACGGTCGACTATCCATTCATTGAAACTTGTGAAAGATGTTACTCCAAGCTAGTCAGCCAACGCTTTCACAAAGGCCCATGCTTTTCCGCAATTATTTATGAGATGGAACATCATGATTAATACACCAAGCAAATCAATTCATTTTACAGTCAAAAATAGAATATGTTGCGAGTAATTTTACTCTTATGGTTAAAATTTTAATTATTAAATGTTTGTAATTTGTAATGACGGGAGAAAGTTTGCAGTTTCCAAAAGATTTGTGGTTAAAAATAATAATGATAGTTTAATAAAAGTTAACTAGTTTTGTAACATTTATTAAAAAGTTAACTAGTTTTGTAATTATGATTTTAGAAATAACACTATTCTTATCATTCTCTCCTATATATCTAGATAGAGAGAGGGAGAGATAGAGAGAAAAGTATATTATCTAAAGCACTAAAGATTATTTGAATAATATACTCCTTCTGTCCCCCTAATAATGTCGTTCTACATTTTTTATTTTTTTTCCATAAAGCATGTCGTTTTGGTTTTTCAAGAAAAAAATTTGTTTATATTTCGATTTACTCCTGGTATTAAATAACAACACAAAATTCTATAATTAATGTTGAGGGATATAAGAGACAATTTAACCAATTTCTTAATATGTGTGTAAATGTCTAGAACGACAACTAATATGGAATAGAGGGAGTATTACTTTTCTACCACCACAACTAGCATTAAAAAGCCACTAAAGATATATATACATATATATATATATTAGATATATAGATAGATATGTAACGTTAGAACAATAATCAAGCAAAATCTAATTTTAACATTCCCGTCAACATTTAGTGTATGATTCAAATCGTGGTCTTATAATTCATGCATGATCCTACGAAAACCCCACTACGGACTAAAAAGTTTAAATCTGAGGTCCCCCACAACACTTACATCATTAACCTTAATCTTCTCACTAACCTCATTGATAAATACCAATTAATTAAATAACCCCCGCACATGCGTCGTGTAGCTTTCACAATATGTACTTCTATTTTTTTTAAATAAATATTTTCTTTCATCGGAGTTTGTATTTATACCCCGATATTCGCATGCAGTTCTTTCCATAGATTTCTTGTCACAGCATCTCAACAAAGGAAAAGACATAACACATAAACAGAGTTCAATTTTTTTGATTAAAAGCCTGCCATTATTTTCAAATAATAGATGGCACTTAGCAAGGCCTTTATAGTCGTTTTAATTATACAATCGATCTACGCTGGATATTTCATGCTCACGAAGCTTGCTTTCGATTTGGGAACAAACCCCTATGTGTTTGTCTTCTACAGACAAGCTTCTGCAACTATTTTCTTACTACCCTTTGCCGTATTCATAGAACGGTAAGAAGTACTCGTCGTCGAGAATATATATATTTTTTCCTAATAATTTATTGGCAAATTGTTTTGTACAACATGGATCAACGATTTTGTATCCATATATTTTCAGGAAAAAAGCTCCACCGCTGTCATTCTCCATCTTGATCAAAATCTTCATGCTATCTTTGTTGGGGTATTATTTACGTAAAAAGCCGTTTAATCTAATCATATATAAATACTATTTTGTATAAAGTCGAGTAAATAGAAAATTATTTCATTTATTTTTTCGCAGAATCACCATGAGCTTAGATATTGTGGGTGTGGGTTTAAAGTACACTTCTGCACCTCTCGGAGCTGCAACTACCAACACTCTCCCAGTTATAACTTTCTTTCTTGCCGTTATATTCAGGTAATAATACTAAGTTTGTATGAATTCTTTTTTTTTTTTTTTGTCGTAAAAAGCTCCCTTTTACGGTAGAAAATAATGTAATTCAAGGGGACAGGTAAATATTCTAGCAGCGTGACTTTTGAGAAGAATCTTTTACGTTGATTTGCCAGAATATCTAATCTCTTTCTTTTTACACGGATGAAGATGATTGTTCATTATTTAATTGAAAATGTTGTCACGGAAAATTAGGTTTAAAAAAAAAACAACACAAGTAATAAGATGTTAGTTTTGTTTATATGAACATAGATTATATATATTTATATATAACATGTGAATTACGGTAAATTAGATTTAATTAATTATTGCAGGATGGAGAAGGTGAACATAAAGGCAAGCCACGGAATAATGAAGCTGCTAGGGGTATTTCTGTGCATCATTGGAGTAGCAACCATCGCTTTTTACAGAGGTCCACTGTTGAAATTATTACTAAATCACCACATAATCAAGACACACAATTTACAGCGCAAAGATATCCCTTCCACACATACTTGGATCAAAGGTGTCTTCCTCGTACTCCTCGCAAACATTGCCTGGGCTTTTTGGCTGGTGTTACAGGTAACAAACAATATACACAAACACATCATCCAACAAATTAAAATAAATAAGAATATTAGCATGTATTCATGAAAATCAAAATATAATATTAGGGCCGAGTGTTGAAGCATTATCCATCAAAGTTGCTGCTGACGACCCTCCAATGCTTTCTAAGCTCAGTGCAGTCCTTTTTAATTGCTTTTGCCTTTACGAGAGACCCAATAGATTGGCAACTTAAGTGGAACATCTCCTTAGTATCCATAGCCTATTGCGTAAGTTTTTTGTTTTTCCGTATATATTACATCTATTTAGATATATCTGTTGTAATATAAATATGTATGTTGTTTTCGGACAGGGAATAGTTGTGACGGGCATTACATTCTACCTTCAAACATGGGTTGTAGAGAAGAAAGGCCCCGTTTTCTTAGCCATGACTACGCCATTAATATTTGCCTTCACTATTATCCTATCGGCTTTTACGTTAGGAGAAGTAATAAGCTTCGGAAGGTGGTGATTATTTTTCAATTATTTGTTATATTATTAGTTAATTCAATTTTTCAGAAATAGTTATGTTATTTTATTATTATTGCAGTGTGTTGGGAGCACTTCTACTTGTGGGAGGGCTTTACTTTGTGTTATGGGGAAAGACGAAAGAGGAAGAAAGGGCAAAAGTTGCAACGCATGATGCTGAGAGAGCTGATGATGGTCAAGAAGCAAAAGGAGAAAATGTTGTACCTTTGGCTTCTTAATAAAATTACATATATGGAACGGAGAGTAAACAATTTTCATTTAGCAGCATTGATGTTATAGGAAATATATGTTGGAAACGTTGCAATAAAGGAATATTCATGTGACAAATGGATGATTGTTATAAAAAAATATTGTAAGGATTACGTGTTTTATTATTTACGATTATAGTAATATTAGAGAGATAACTAGAGAGATAATAACTTCTTTAGTAATACTTCTTCATACCATTGACACAATCTCAAATCACATATTTATACTATTACAAATTCACTATTACACCTAAAACTTACAACATTTATTACAATTATACACCTCATCTAATCAATTAATCCTCATATAATTTTTACAACATTCAATATAATACTTCCAAATTTCAATAGATCCTAATTTCAATAATTCAACAACAATCCAAAAACATCCACATCTTTATATTTCTAATATTCATAACACTTCCCCTTCGATGTTTTTCAAAGAATATGCCTCGTTAAAAAACCTTATTAGGAAAAACTCAATGGGATAAAAACTCAGTGAAGGAAAAAGAGTACATAATTCATTTGATACACTTCATATGTTGCCTCATTAAAAACCTTTATGAGAAAACCCGATGGGAAAAACTCAGTGAAGTGAAAAAGAGTTCAATGCATATTTGCTCCCCCTGATGATAACATCAGTTCAAATCTTGAAGTCGTCGGACTCCGACTAAATTGACCGATTTTCTAAAAATTATAGGAGGAAGTGCTTTCATAAACATGTCTGCAAAATTTTCGCTAGATCGCACTTGTTGACCGACTAAATTGACCGATTTTCTAAAAATTATAGGAGGAAGTGCTTTCATAAACATGTCTGCAAAATTTTCGCTAGATCTTTATATTTCTAATATTCATAACACTCCCCCTTGGATGTTTTTCAAAGAATATGCCTCGTTAAAAAACCTTATTAGGAAAAACTCAATGGGATAAAAACTCAGTGAAGGAAAAAGAGTACATAATTCATTTGATACACTTCATATGTTGCCTCATTAAAAACCTTTATGAGAAAACCCGATGGGAAAAACCTCAGTGAAGTGAAAAAGAGTTCAATGCATATTTGCTCCCCCTGATGATAACATCGTTCAAATCTTGAAGTCGTCGGACTCCGACTAAATTGACCGATTTTCTAAAAATTATAGAAGGAAGTGCTTTCATAAACATGTCTGCAAAATTTTCGCTAGATCGCACTTGTTGTACATCAATATCATTCTTCTCCAGATCATGCGTAAAGAAAAATTTCAGTGAAATATGTTTTATTCTATCATCTTTGATATATCCGTCCTTTAATTGGGCAACACATGCCGCATTATCTTTATATAATGTCGTCGGAATTAACTTTTTCGATGATAGCCCACAAGTCTGTTGTATATGCTGAATAATCGAGCGCAACCAAACACATTCTCAACTAGCTTCATGTATAGCTAAAATTTCCGCATGATTAGATGACGTAACCGTTAATTTTTGCTTAACTGATCGCCATGAAATGACAGTTCCACCATATGTAAATAAATAACCGGTTTGCGATCGAGCATTATGTGTATCTGACAGAAATCCAGCATCTGCATAGCCAATTAAATCCCCTTTCATCTCATTAGAATAGAACAATCACATATCAGTTGTTCCTTGAAGGTATCGAAATATCCGTTTAACTTCATTCCAATGTCTATAAGTCGGTGAAGAACTATATCTTGCCAATAAATTTACATCAAATGCTATGTCAGGTCGCGTATGACTCGTAAGATACATTAGTGCTGCAATAGCACTTAGGTATGGTACTTCAGGACTAAGCACTTTTTCATTATCTTTGCATGGTCTAAACGGGTCCTTATTCACGTTTAATGATCGGACTATCATTGGAGTATCCAATGGATGAGCTTTGTTCATGTAAAATCTTTTCAATACCTTTTTTGTATAAGACTCTTGATGGACAAATATTATATTCCTTAAATATTCTATTGCAGTCCGAGACACAATTTAGTTTTACCGATATCCTTCATTTCGATTCTCTTTTCAAACAACTAATGGCTTTCGATAACTCTTCATGAGTTCCGATTATATAGATATCATCAACATATACTGCAATGATAACAAACTCATTTTTTAATCTTCTCGTAAATATGCAGGGGCAAATTTGATCATTTTTATACCTCTCTTTCAATAAGTATTCACTTCGATTATACCACATGCGTCCGAATTGTTTTAATCCATAAAGAGCTTTGTTCAATTTATTTGACTAGTCATCTCGCGGCCCTGAATTTTCAGGCAGCTGAAATCCTTCCGGGAGCTTCATATAAATGTCACTGTCAAGCGAGCCATATAAATAAGCAGCGACAACACCCATTAGACGCATATTGAGTCCCCACGTACTGACAGACTAATTATGTAACGAAAAGTTGTGCGTCCACCACGGAGAATACGTCTCCTCATAATCAATACCAGGTCTCTGCGAGAAACCTTGTGCGGCAAGCCGTGATTTATATCTCATAATTTCGCTCTTTTTTATTTCAATTTCGATGAAAACCCATTTATATCCAACTGGCCTTACATTTTATGGTATGCGGACTACAGGTCCAAAAACTTTTCGCTTCTCAAGTAACTTTAATTCTGCCTCGATTGCATCTTTCCATTTTTGTCAGTCATTTCTTTGTTTGCATTCGTCTACAGACTTTGGTTCATGATCCTCATTCTCATTAATCTCATTCGTTTCATGTAGCGCTACGTTAAATGAGAACTTATCGTCAACGTTGACTTCATCTCGGTCCCATCTAATTCCATTCTGGGCGTAATTGATCGAGCTCTCTTCATATCATTATTTTCAATTTGTTCAGGTACCCGAGTTTCTTTCTCATCATCATTTATGCCCATCGACTCTTCTATAGTCGATAAATCCTCGCTTGGACCATTCTTATAATTTGCTCCTTTTCTTTTTTGAGGATTTTTATCTTTGGAACCCGAGGACCTACCACGCTTCAGCTGTGGTTTAGGCTCAATACTATTCTTTGTTTGTTCTACAGGAACATCAATTCTAACATGAGCATTAACAGTTGGAATATGTTACTTGGTCACTCGCTTCGGGTCACTAAAGTTGCCTGGCAATTGATTCGCTAAGCTTTGTGATGAATTATCTTTTGAACTTCTAATTCACATTCTTTCGTTCGAGGATCATAATGATTTAGTGATAATTCATTCCAACTAATATTTCTTTTCAGCTGTATCTTTTCTCCCCCTAATGTCGGAAAATTTGTTTCATCGAAGTGACAGTCGGCAAATCTGGCCGTGAATAAATATCCAATTAGTGGTTCTAAATATCTTATTATTGAAGGAGATTTAAATCCGACATATATTCTCAACCTCCTTTTTAGGTCCCGTTTTTGTGCGTTGTGGTGGCGCAATTGGAACATACGCCACACATCCAAAGATTCTAACATGGGAAACATCTGGTTCCTGACCATAAACTATTTGCAAGGGGAGATCATGATAACTTGTTGGCCTGATGCGATGCCGATGCATGTAATATAGCATGTTCCCAGCAAGATGATGGAAGTTTCGACTTCATTAATAATGGTCTTGCAATTAATTGCAGACGTTTAATCAACGATTCTACAAGACTGTGTTGTGTATGAACATGTGGCACAGGATGTTCAACATCAATACCGCACGACATACAACAATCATTAATTGCCTTGGAAGTAAATTCACCAGCATTATCAAGGCATATTTTCTTTATCGGATAATCTGGAAAATATGCTCTTAATCTAATCTATCTCGCAATGTCACGTTTCTCGCAGATAATAACATACATTGGACCATCTACTTGATGCATCAATTAATACCATAAAATATCTAAATGGTCCACATGATGGGTGTATCGACCCACAAATATCACCATGTATACGCTCTAAAAATACAATAGATTCATTCTTTACTTCCATTGGTGCCGGTCGAATAATTAACTTCCCTTTAGAGCAAGCAACACATGCCAATTCATTTGACTAAAGAATCTTCTGGTTCTTTATCACATGTGCACGTGAATTTTCAATTATCCTACGCATCATAGTTGAACCGGGATGGACCAACCGGTCATGCCAAACCTTAGATGTACTGTCATCAGCAAACTTCTGGTTTACGATTGCATATGATTCAATTGTTCTTAGATATGTATAATATAACCCAGAGTCAAATGAATGTAATATTTCCACCGATCCTTTTATCATTTGAAATCACTTTTCTCATGAACAAATATTCAACGCCAGCCCTTTTTTGTTGTCTTAATATGATATCCGTTATTTCGAATAGCTTTAAAGCTTAACAAATTTATTTGAGACTTAGGGGAATATAAGGCATTTTCAATGATCAACCTATCTGGGCAACAATATATTAGCTCTTCCGGAGCCTTCAATTATATTTGTGCTTCCCGATATAGTTATGACACTGGCTTCTTTCATATCAAGATGCTCGAAATGTTTCATATTTTTCATAATTGTATTAGTCGTTGCACAGTCTGCAAGACATAATTCTACATTGCACATGCTCGTGTCCATCATATAAAATCCTCTATGAACAACATATAATTGTATCATGAATAAAGCAACACAATTAAAATGTATGCATGTAGAATAAAACATACAAATATTAGTATAGATAAAATAATAAATGTAACATATTTGCATGTATAAAATTTCATCCCGATGGATTAATGACATCCATAATATTCGAATGAACGTTTGATAAATATAAGCTCCCGACCCCGATTCTCTTGAACACCGCACTTTTGAGCGACATCTTGTTTCATAGTTTCTTCACCTTGAATTATAAAGATCCACGTGATCTTTTGGTGCGAATAAACAAAATTCCATAATCGCAACGATAATATTATTCTCGATAGCAGTCTTTGCTCAGTATTTCATTGTCGTTTATTTATCACATTTCCGCTTCGTGGGAAATCTTCAAATATTTACAAAATAAACATATACAACCATTTATATTGTTTCCGGATACATTCACTTCAGGGGATCTCGTACATTTACTTCGAGAAATGTCAGACAATCGTTCAATCAAAATATTGACCACAAGTTTCAAGCCAACATATCGAAAATATCGAACAACAAATACATCAAACTATTGCATATAATATCATGAATCTAAAACATGTTAACAATCAAACATAACAAAATATTCAACGAAAATTATAATTAATATTCTTTAGTATCGTCGTCAGTATCTTCCTCAGTATCTTCCTTTGAAAAAATTCTTATGAAAAACATTGTCAACGGCAAAAGAAGTGCCCACGTAATAATAATACTCATAAGCAAAACGATCAGATCGAGTAACATCCTTCGAAATAAAATATATTTTAAGTAATAGTATACTAAAGAAAACTACATTTTATTAAGGAACATTACAATTAATAATAATATTTTTCGTAAAATCCGTTAAAAATATTTTGGTATGCCACGAAGAGTAATCGAAGTCTGGACCTCACATCACTTTAAGTGACGATAATCCTCGAAACCTTTCGCGCTATGGCGTTTTATTATACGTTGATTATATAAGTTTTAAAATTAGTCCAAATAACAAAGAAATACGTATATCACTTTTAATTCAACGATGGTAAACGTACAAAATAAATTACGGTACCTCAATCGAGCTCGTTGAAGACTTTGACGGAGGTTGATTTCGGCAGTGGACGATGATCTCTACGACGGGGGTTGATCTCGACGACGGAGCGTGATCGTGCTGATAAAGTGTTATAAAAAAATATTATACCGATTACGTGTTTTATTAATTACGATTATAGTATATTAGAGAGATAACTAGAGAGATAATAACTTCTTTATTAATACTTCTTCATACCATTTACACAATCCCACATATTTATACTATTACAAATTCACTATTACACCTAAAATTTACAACATTATTACAAGTATACACCTCATCTAATCAATTAATACTCATCTAGTTTTTACAACATTCAATATAATACTTCCAAATCTTAATACATCCTAATTTCAACAATTCAACAACAATCCAAAAACATCCACATCTTAATATTATTTCTTAATATTCATAACAATGATGTATTTCATTTTTATGCAAGTAAGCCAATCCAATTGTTAATTTTTGGTCTATTTAAATGGGCCTTATTTTGTTACATGTGGCCTAAATGAGCCTAATCGACGGCCCAATTTTAGGTTTAATTGAGGTCGACAAAATTATAAATTGGGCCACTTGAGTTATGTGCTACACAACCACCTGAGAATTTAGTTAGTTGATTAATGAAATTCATTTTTCTCCTCTTGAGGTACCTCACACTGCCATCATAGTCCCACAATACGGACTGAATTGCCTCGTTATAGGATACTAGCCACGCATGCACACTCCATGTGTGTACAACTAATATAATTGTGTAGTATTGCCAAAACGGGACGGCGAGGCGGGACGGCCCGTCGCCAGCCAAAGCCTGCTGGTTGACGGGGTGGGGCGGCCCAGCCCGCCATATGACTGGCCTTAGAAAATGAGGTCCGCCCCGCCCTCTGCCGGGCCAAGCTTGCCCGCTTGAGAAAATTCATTTTCATTAAATCAATTAAAAAATTTTAATTATTAGAATTATTTAATTAATTATGATATTTATTAATATTATAAACTAATTATGCATTCATCAATCATTAGTTACACCGCAAATGATGAATCATTAATTAACTTCTTTAATTAATTTAATATGTATTTACGATATAATCTAAATAATATAAATATATAATTAAAATAGATGGTGGGCCAGTCCACGCCTGTGCCGTGCGCGGGCTGGCCCAAAATATCGCAGCCCGTCCCACGAGCCACGGACCCAATTGACATCTCTATAATTGTGAAGGCAAAAGTAGTTTACTCAGCTTATGTAATGGATAGTTTTTTTTATAAAAATTTAATATGCATTTTATATTTTAATTATGAAAAGGTAATGAGATTTTTTTCCAACAAAAAAGACATCACTATCACTATTGAATTATAGTTTGGAAGAGAGTATTAATTTAACCTAAAAATAGATATAAAATAATGGTATAATGGTAATTATCCTATAAAATTAAAATTGGCATGACATGGTAGATTTTATAAGGCCATGGGCCTTAATAAAATAGAAAGATTATTTAAAAAAATGGCCTTTGACATAGTCAACGTTAAAAATAGCTCCGTCGATTTTTTCTTTTTTTAAAAAAAATCGATTTAAGGGTATTTGCGTCATTTGACATGGTATTTTTAAAAATAGCGGTGAGTCCCTTGCTATATAGCACGGGCCCCCTGCTCAGTGGACACATGCTATATAGCAGGGGACCCGCCCATCTGGTACGCGCATGGGCGGGACCCCTGCTGTGTGTGCGGGGGCCCCTACGCTGTGGGCGGGGACCCCTGCGCTGTGTGCAAGGACCCTGCTGTATGTGCGGGGACCCCTGCGCTGCTGCCCGCACACACCACGGGGTCCCCCGCACACAAGGCAGGGGTCCCGCCCATGCTGCAAGGGTCCCGCTCATGTTGCAAAAAAATAAAAAAAATGTATGTGTTGCGGATTTGAACCCATGAGCTACTAATTGAACGTCTGACTACACAACCACTGGACTACGAACCGCCCTCCCACCCTTTTGTGACCCCGATAATATTTATCGATTTCAAAAAGTGTGACTCATTTAGTAAGAGTATAACTGTCATTATACACTTGGAGGCTATTTTTTTAACATTGACCATGTCAAATGACAACTTTTTAAACGACCCTACAACACAGATCTCCGGGCTCGTGAAGAGTCCCGTGCTTTTCGTTTGAAGTCCACACTTTAAACCTTCCATACAGAGTGATCATGCCTTAACCACTTGTATAAATCCTTAGAGAAAAAATGTGAAAATAATTTATTTTGTGATAAAAATAAATCGTTAAACATTCAATAAAAATTATATTATAAATAACTTGTCCTCAAGTCCAGTGAAATGGTTGAAAGGGTCAATATAAATAACTTGGTCACATACGCGAATCTTGCAACTGACATTTTGTAGGGTTTTTGGGCATGCAAATGAATGAGGGAGCAGTAGAGTAGTCCCTATGATTAGTCACTAGTATATCTAGCACATTCTATATATTTGCAAATATATAAGTCATTTTGTATTGTTATATTATTAAGTTAACTAAAAAATAAAATTTTAAATCAAAGGATAATAAGTCGACCGGCCTTGGCTAAGCTATCCCAATCGCTGCAGGCTAGCAATAAGGCTCAATCGACGACAAGGAGTCTGATGCAAAGGTTTGATGGGCCATTCGAAGTTGAACGAAGGATTGGCCAAGTTGCCTATCGATTGAAGCTGCCGCCCAAGTATCGTGTCCACCAGGTATTTCACGTCAGTTTCTTAAAGAAATTTTACGAAGATACTGACCCGGAGAGGAGGCAGGAGTTTGAAGTTCCCGCAACACCAAAGAAGCGCTATGACCGAGAGATCGAGCGCATTGTTACGCATCGAAGGCGCGGGAAGTCCCCTCACACATCTCTGGAGTACCTTATCCAGTGGAAAGGCGAACCCGAGATTGAAAGGTCTTGGGAGAAAGGTGAGGACTTGTGGCAATTTTCTAACCTCATCGAAGAATATTTGAAAATGCAGGCCCCGGAATCGTCGACGAGGGCGTCGACAGTTCAAGCGGGGGAGAATTGTCACAACGTTGATCGAAGTTGACCGTTGACCATGTGTCAACGGCGGCCGGAGGGTGACCGGCCGGGCTCGGCGAAGCTAAATCGTCGGGCAGCGTGCGAGAGTAGGTGCACGCGACATGTGGTCGAGTTTGATGGCCTCGGCCATGCTTGGACTAGGCACATGGCCTAGTCGGCGCGCGCGGCATCGAGGCAGCGCGCGCGCCCTCAGCACTCTGCGTGCAGCATCACGCGCAGCCCATCTGGGCACTTGGCGGAATTGTGGGATTATGGTGTCCGCAACGTTGGTTGGCGCGCGCGGCATATGCGCGCGCGCAAGGCAGGCACTGCGCGACTTGGGCGCGCAACGTTGGGCAGCATTGGTGCAAAGTATAACAAGCGCAAGCAGCATCGTCAAGCGCGGGCGGGCTGCTAAGGCCGGATGCTTGGCCAGGCTGGCCACCTGCCAAGTTCACCAACCCCACATGAAGACCATAATCTAGCACATGAAGGTGTCAGGAATTCCTTTCCAAAGGAATGTATACATGCAGATGCGGACAAAGATCTAACACATGAAGTGTCAGAGAATGTGCCCCATGTCTCTCACCTCTCATTGGCCAGATCGGATCTAAGGAATCTTGAAGCCAAGATGTCTTTGGCCTATAAAAAGGCCTCATGGCTCATTTCGATGGGGGTAGAACCTTTGGGCAAAAATATAGAGTGTTGTAGCAAGTTGTACAAGTAGCTACCTAGTGTGTGAGCGACTTGTTTAGTGCGAGTGTTGAGTGCTTGTACTTCCCCAATCTTGGGGCCCCGTTCTTAAGAAATAAAAGAGTGGGTTGGGAGGATTACCTCCCGTAAATTGTTGTGTTCGTGTTTCTTTGAGTCTCGTTGGTGTGAGTTCAAAGCAAACCCGATACACCAAGTCTTTAAGTAAACAAGGTGCTAAGTCTTGAAGAAGGCCTTCCTCTTTGGTGCATTTCCGCAGTTGCTCCGTACAGCTCAAACTTAGAGCGAACAATTTCTAAGTTATTCGGCCCTGTGACATTTTGGTATCAGAGCGCCGGGTTCCGCGAAGGGAAAAGAGACGATCCTACACCAATCTTCAGACCCGCCCATACTTAAGACATGGAGGACGAAGGTTCCTCTCATGAAGAGCAACTCTTTGGAGTTGGCTATACTGCACTTAGACCAAAGGTGACGATGTTGGAACGCAAAATGGCTGCCTTGGAGCCGTCCGTTGAGGAGCTTAAGGCAAACGTCCCAGACGATCTTGAACAGCAATTATTGTCGGTTCGACATGCTGTTGACACGGGTGCCGAGATCGTAAGTGAATCGTCCGCAAGAACCGACAGAAAGATCGAAGCCATATTCCAGGCTGTCGATGCCCTGACCCGACGAATCGATGAGGAGATCAATTCGAGCGTGGCACATCGTGCGGGCGTTGATCACGAAATGAAGGTATTGCGTTCCTTAATACAGGTGAATGACTCACCAAGCAACTCGCGACCGAAGTTACCTCAGCCCGAAACCTATAACGGCACGCGAGATGCCAAGGAGTTGGAAAACTACCTCCACGACATGGAGGACTATTTTGAGGCGGCTACAACCCCTGAAGCAGAAAAAGTGGCTTTGGCCACACGTTTCTTGATCGATGATGCCAAGCTATGGTGGCGTACGAGAAAGAGGGAGGCCGTCGAAAATAACCTGGCTCTGATACCAAAATGTCACAGGGCCGAATAACTTAGAAATTGTTCGCTCTAAGTTTGAGCTGTACGGAGCAACTGCGGAAATGCGCCAAAGAGGACGGCCTTCTTCAAGACTTAGCACCTTGTTTACTTAAAGACTTAGTGTATCGGGTTTGCTTTGAACTCACACCAACGAGACTCAAATAAACACGAACACAACAATTTACGGGAGGTAATCCTCCCAACCCACTCTTTTATTTCTTAAGAACGGGGCCCCAAGATTGGGGAAGTACAAGCACTCAACACTCGCACTAAACAAGTCGCTCACACACTAGGTAGCTACTTGTACAACTTGCTACAGCACTCTATATTTTCGCCCCAAAGGTTCTGCCCCCATCGAAATGAGCCATGAGGCCTTTTTATAGGCCAAAGACATCTTGGCTTCAAGATTCCTTAGATCCGATCTGGCCAATGAGAGGTGAGAGACATGGGGCACATTCTCTGACACTTCATGTGTTAGATCTTTGTCCGCATCTGTATGTATACATTCCTTTGGAAAGGAATTCCTGACACCTTCATGTGCTAGATTATGGTCTTCATTTGGGGTTGGTGAACTTGGCAGGTGGCCAGCCTGGCCAAGCATCCGGCCTTAGCAGCCCGCCCGCGCTTGACGATGCTGCTTGCGCTTGTTATACTTTGCACCAATGCTGCCCAACGTTGCGCGCCCAAGTCGCGCAGTGCCTGCCTTGCGCGCGCGCATATGCCGCGCGCGCCAACCAACGTTGCTGACACCATAATCCCACAATTCTGCCAAGTGCTCGCACTAAACAAGTCTCTCACACACTAGGTAGCTACTTGTATAACTTGCTACAACACTCTATATTTTCGCCCAAAGGTTCTACCCCCATCAAAATGAGCCATGAGGCCTTTTTATAGGCCAAAGACATCTTGGCTTCAAGATTCCTTAGATCCGATCTGGCCAATGACAGGTGCCTTTCATGGCCGATGTTGTTCACTTTGTCCTTGGTTTGGGCTAGGCCGCCATTGAGCTTTCTTCTTGCCCATTTGTGCCTTCTTGTTTTTATGCTTGTCAAACTTGGCCGGTACTTGCTTTTTAGGCTCGGTCGCAGGTTGGCTACGTGGGATGTCCTGCAGCTGTTCGGCCTCCGCAAATGCGGTCTGCAGATCTTGAATGTTACGCCTCGCAAGCTCCGCTTGGGCCCAAGTAGCCAATCCGTCTATAAAGTTATAGACCTTGTCCGACTCCGACATATCCTTCACATTCATCATTAGCAAATGGAATTTTTGCACATACTCATGAATAGGGCCTGTCTGTTTTAACTTACGCAACGCATCGCGGGCATGCCATGCACTATGCTGTGGTAGAAAATGGGCCTTCAGCTTGGCCTTTAACTCTTCCCAACCTTTGATCCGAGCCTGGTCATTTTCGACGGCCTCCCTCTTTCTCGTACGCCACCATAGCTTGGCATCATCGATCAAGAAACGTGTGGCCAAAGCCACTTTTTCTGCTTCAGGGGTTGTAGCCGCCTCAAAATAGTCCTCCATGTCGTGGAGGTAGTTTTCCAACTCCTTGGCATCTCGCGTGCCGTTATAGGTTTCGGGCTGAGGTAACTTCGGTCGCGAGTTGCTTGGTGAGTCATTCACCTGTATTAAGGAACGCAATACCTTCATTTCGTGATCAACGCCCGCACGATGTGCCACGCTCGAATTGATCTCCTCATCGATTCGTCGGGTCAGGGCATCGACAGCCTGGAACTTCGATCTTTCTGTCGGTTCTTGCGGACGATTCACTTACGATCTCGGCACCCGTGTCAACAGTATGTCGAACCGACAATAATTGCTGTTCAAGATCGTCTGGGACTTTTGCCTTAAGCTCCTCAACGGACGGCTCCAAGGCAGTCATTTTGCGTTCCAACATCGTCACCTTTGGTCTAAGTGCAGTATAGCCAACTCCAAAGAGTTGCTCTTCATGAGAGGAACCTTCGTCCTCCATGTCTTAAGTATGGGTGGGTAATGAGTTTTTGGTGCAGGGAAAGGCTATTCCGATGCCCTTTCTTGGTGGGGTCTTCTTTGCGGATGAGAAGCTACCCGGGTTCATTAACGGCTACTATGACCACCGGTTAGGGGGAAGCCTTGGAAATGTCATGGGGGCAATGTGTTCAGCTATACAAATAAAGCGTGGAGTTGGGCGCGGAGACCTAACTTATGTAGCGGAAATTCGCAGTGTTGAAACTCCAGCTGCGCACGAGCCTCCAGTCGTAGGCCAGAAAAAGATTTCGTGCCACCTCTGCGGCGGCCTACACAAGTGGTACGAATGTCCGCGGAAGTCGGCAGTTTATGCAGTTGCTGCCCAGATGCGAGGAGAGGCTAATCCTTCGGGCTCGAATGAGGAAACCCCTCAGGCCAACCAGTTGCAGATTTTAGCGACCCTTAAAGAGGGACGTTCTGGTAAGAATAAGCTCATGTATCTTCCATGTATTATTAATGGACAGAGTGTCCCCGCTTTGATGGACTCGGGGGCGACCCATAACATTATGGCAACGAAGACAGCTGATCGACTAAAATTGATGGTGAAGCATGCACAAACCATACAGTTAATGCTCCACCCATCCCAACAAGTGGAAAGACCTCGACTCTCGTCAGGATTGAATGTAGAAAAACTAACTATTTTATATGCCAAATAGCAGTTTCTAGTCACCCCTCACCATTTTTTTTAATAATAGAATGGAAAAGTTTCAAATTCATTTCAATATTTAACTTAAGAGACCATGTAACAGTGAAAAAAAGAAATGTTTGTGATACACATTGTTAAGTTCGAAGTTGGAATATATGTTTTCTGATGGGCCCCAATTGAAAAAGGGGCAATTACGTATCAGGCCCTTGAAATGTTTCAATTTAGTGATCAGACCCTGTCAGAATAATATTTAGTTTGAATGACCTGTTTTTTGAAAAATTCAATGGTAAAGACCCAAACTATAATTTTACTAAAATACCCTTTGTAAAGGGTTCTCTGAAGGGGTATTCGACGCCACATTTATGTTACAGAGATCTGACGACTTGTTACGGTAATAACTAAACACGTTACTTTAAACTGATAACATGTTACTTTCGATAGTAAAATGTTTTTTTAACAGCTTTATATTTATTCGGCTAATCGAAACCCAGTTTTCACAGAATCGAGCACAATCGACAGCCCCATCAACCACTCAATTTCGACGTGTCACGTAGGATTTATCTGATATTGTTGAAGTACGATGTAAGAATTTTGATGAATTTTTATACGGTTTGAAATTCGAGAAAAAACGGGCAAAATCGAACTATATATTAGTAGCAATTGCAACTAATCTTTGTGTATTCGAGGTACCTATCGTTTGGGCATTTCATAGGCTCTGTGAATTTTGAAACAATCGCCACCTCATCACTTTTAAAACGTACTGATCGACACGTGGTGTGTGAATGAAAAGTGCGACAAGTACTAATTAAAACGAATACCTAATTACTATCACCTACGTGCGATAGGAAGTGGACCTATCGTTTGTAGTGCAGTAAAGTGAGTAGACGAGTATCGAACACAAGGAATAAATCAAGTACTAGTAGTGACCTATCGACTCGATATTTAGCCTAAACAAAATACGCAGATTGTTTTATGACTTAACCTAACAGATTACTTCTAACTCAACTAGAGATTCAAATAACACGCTCAAAACTGATACGAAGCTTCAAATAATAAAGATGTGCTCGGGATACGAATCCCTCTAGGTGTTATCGACTAAGACAATAAAATCGTTCCTACGTGATCTTGACTAGATCGCCGTAATTATCCTACCCACTCGCGAGTTTGCTGTCGCCCTAAACGCTCGCGGGGATCTAAGATTCAGTAATTACTAACAGCGAGGATCGAGTATTTGCTTTCGCCCGATACTCGATTCCTATCTTCTACGAATGGCCTAAACGTTGTTTAGCTGTCGCCCTAAACGTTTTTCCATACGATTACTTTAACACATAGACATATTAAAGCAATGAAACAAATTCATAGAATGATAAATAGTCAAAACACATAGTCACGATAATTATAAATCTTAACTACGAAACATCCTAGCGTTCATCTAATCCCAAACACAAAGGGGAATTAGCTACGCATAATAGACGGGAAAACAACGAAAGAAATAAGGAATAAAGGTGAAGAATTCATATTCTTGATATCCGGATGATCTGCGATGGAAGCGTCGATGATTCTTCGTTCTTCGTTCAATTTGGTGTGATTTCGTCGATGATCCGTCTCTTGCGCTCCGGGACGCGATTCTGCATTCTTATGTGCTATTTTTCGTCTCTAGAGGGATTAGGGTTGATCTCTGGTCAGTTCCCCCTTTTCTGGGTCGAATTTGGGCTTTTTATAGTGAAATTCGACACTGTCACGGCCTGGGACAAGACAGGTCACGGCCTTGACACTCTAGGGGCAAAAATTGAGCTCATTGCCGCTCGTCACGGCCTGGTGCAGTAATGTCACGGCCGTGACCCCCTCAACAGCTTTGCGGCAGTTTCGTATTTCTCTCGGATGGAGGGGTAAACGATGTCCGATTGACCTGAAATTTTAACCATAGACAGAAGACTCGCTAATCTTGATTCGGACCAAAGGAATTCTCAATCCGAGGTCTGGATTGAATGATATGAATTTTCTAATGCTGCTGCTGCTACGGGTCACGACCTGGTGCAAGAAGTGTCACGGCCGTGACCACCTTCAGTCTAACTCTCTGCCAAGTGTCGCGGCCAGGTGCAACATGTGTCACGGCCGTGACCTTCACCAGTTTTCATCGTTTTCGCGCCGTTTTGCCTCGTTTTCGCTCCTTTCGCCCGAAACTTGTCCTAAAGCCTTATAATACCAAAACAAGCAGAAATAGGGTTAATAAGTGCATTAAATGACTACGAAAACTCTATTATGAGCCAATTAAATACTATGATAAACGTACTACGATACGTTTATCAAACCTCCCCACACTTAAGCATTTGCTTGTCCTCAAGTAAATTAGAAGTCAGAAAATGCATCAGATCAAGATAATGGCACGATTGTTCGCAATTTATCAACCAAGCTAGAAAGCACAAAACAGAATCAAGCAAACAATCATGGACATCGCACTAATGACTTGCACTTGTTGACCTAAACTTCCTTCGCACTGCCAGTCGAAACTCATACCTCACAGGGATTCGCTCAAATCACTCAGTGTATATGTTAACATATAGTGAATCACTCAAATCGTGCACTAGTCCGACCCCTACCATAGGCTTGCAAGCTAATCGCATATCTACTACTTAAAGTGGCAAGCATAAATCTGAGGATCTTCTTGGGTCTTCTCGGGTCAAATAATAATGACTTGACAAGCATAGATATTGAACACGTAATCTTAAAGCTAGGACACATAAGCGAAAATTCAAAGAATATAGCATGATCAAATTGATAGTCACATGCCCCAACATAAGACTCAACATTCTCGCTCCGAAATCCCAGACTTTTCTGCCTGACCCCTGTCAACTCAGTTCCCTTTCATTTTCTGCCATTTTCCCTTAATTATGCTCTAGTGCACTGCCCTTATTCCCTAAAACATTAAGGTTCGGTTTTTGTCGCAAAGAATACATCGTCACAGCGAATGCCGTGTACCTAGGGATACTTATTACCAAAACCTATATCTTGCCAAAAGGTTTATGGGCATGCTTATGACAGGGATCAGGTCATTTCATAAAACGGTCAAGTCAGGGGCGAGTCATTTCACGAATAGCAGAGAAGAACATCAAATCATACACTGAAATAGTAACTCTCAAGTTCGACTTCTGCTCTATTCTAATGAATTTGGGTTCATATAATCTCTGGAGGCTTATATGGGTCAAGGGCATTTCATATCATATGAGGTAAGCAACGAATAGGCTCAGGCTCAAAGTGGCTAACTAGTGGGGTTAGTCATGATGGGGAATTTTGGCTCTGGACTTAATTCCTAATGCCCTCGTCATCTTCACACTAACACACCAGAAACAGTTTCAACACGCATCAGACAGGCAAGTTCTAGAAAGATGTAGACTAGGCACGTCACACAACCAAGAAAAATGAGCATAAGCTCGTCAGGCTCAAACTCTCACATGAAACATGGTTATGTGTACGAATCTCTCAAAACAGTGCTATATCTATTCAGGCAGACATGATTCGATCAGTCATGCATATCCTAATTGCTCACAAGAATTCATAATAATGCAGACTAACTCGAGATAATGCGCAAAAATCGTGCCTGAATTCAATAATCCATGCCTTTCAACGAAATTTATAGCTCACAGACACGTCATAAAAAATTAAAATTTTCACGTAAGTTCAACCTAAATTCTCCTCCCCACACTTAAGCCGTACGTTGTCCTCAACGTAAAATTTGAATAAACGAAAGGGAAAAGTAGGTGTAAGAGAACGAAACTTCCCTGACGAAAAATGTTGACGTGGTCGTGACTAAACGCGTGATGGTTGTCGTATCGTGACTCGTGATGCCTGACATGACTAAAAGGAAAAATAAACGTAACAGAAAAAAAAAATGAATGATAGTAATGATAGACATAATAAAAAAATACTAGATAGATAAAACCTGGGTTGCCTCCCAAGAAGCGCTTCCTTTACCGTCTTTAGCCGGACGTGCTTTCGTTCGCTTAGGGTGGCAGGAAGTCGAGGTACAGCATCTCTTTTTTGCTTAAGTTTCCCTCGCCTGCATCCATACCTTGGAGGTGTCGCCTTTAGCTGGGCAGCGGTTTCAAATCTAGTGGCGGTCGCTCCTCGACTGGGCTCTTGTCCTTAACTTCTTCGCTGCTCTCGTCGATGGTTATGATGGGTTCTTCGATCTCCTCCCCACACTTATCGATTTCCATAATGGTGTGCCTATCATGCTTGCTGACCTGTGACAGACCTTGCACAGAAAAGAGAAAATCGCGCTCAAAGACATCTAAGAAATAGCATTTATCATCTTGCTCGTTGCTCTTTTTCATCGAGTCAGCTTTGAACGTAACTTTTTCACCGTCTACTGTCAAGGTTAATGTTCCATTCCTAACATCTATCATGGTCTCGCCTGTAGCTAAGAATGGTCTACCTAGAATTAATGGAACATTTTCATCCTCGTCCATGTCTAAGATCACAAAATCAGCAGGGATAACGAACTTATCGACCGTAACTAGAATATCCTCGATAACACCTAAGGGGTATTTTAACGATCTATCAGCTAATTGAATACTCATCCTAGTGGATCGTGGTTCACCTAATCCTAAGCGCTTAAACATGGAGTACGGCATTAAATTTATACTAGCGCCTAGATCAGCTAAAGCATGCTCAACAACTAAATCACCTATCAGACAAGGAATAGTAAAATTCCATGGGTCCTTGAGTTTTTTCGGTATCTTGCTCTGGAGTATCGCCGAGCACTCTCCTCGTAGGTATACCGTGGAGACGTGTTCGAGCTTCCGTCGATTCGTCAGCAAGTCCTTCAGGAACTTAACGAAACTGGGCATCTGCGCAATAGCTTCAACAAACGGTAAGTTAATATGTAATTCTTTGCACATACCCATGAATCTGCCAATTAGCGTTTCTTCTTTGTCCTTCTTCAACCGTGTTGGATAGGGAATCCTTGGCTGGTACGGCATCACTAGTGGTCGCTCCTTCTCCCTCGCTTTTTCTATTTCGGGTGCAGCCTCCTCCTTTTTAGGTTGAACCTTCTCTTTTTCAGGTGCAGCTCCCCTCAATCGAGCTGGGTATGGGATCTTTGGTTGATACGGCTTCACGAATGGTCGCGTCTTTCTCTCGTCATCCTTGACCTTCTCGACTCCGTCGCCCTTACTTTCCTCCACTTCTGGCTCGTCGTGGCCCTCGAAATCAACTTTCTCCTTTAAATTCTGCTTGGTAGGAGCTTCTTGTAATCCTCTCCCGCTTCTCAGGATTACCGCATTGCAATACTCCTTGGGGTTTGTCTCGGTGTAGCTCGGGAGTGATCCTTGATTTCGCCCCGCCATTTGCTTCGCTAATTGCCCCACTTGTTGCTCCAACCTCTTGATCGAGGCGTCTGTATTCTGAGCACGGATGTCATTCGCCTCCATGTACTCCTCCATCTTTGTCATTCGGCTTTCGTGGGCTGTGGTGGTGCTACTGAAATTCGTGAGAAGTGCCTTCATCATGTCCTTCATCTCCCTCATGTCATCGGATCCTCCTGTGGGCGCGTTCTGGTACTGTCGTGGTGGCCCATTTTGGAATCCGGACGGTCGGGACTGAAATCCTGACGGTCCTTGGCCCTGATGGTTCTGATTCCCGTACGCCAGGTTTGGATGTGCCCGGGGCTGAAAACTTCGCTGGCCGCCTTGGTAATTTCCCATATAATCTACGTGTTCCAGCGGCTGCCAAGTTGGCAATCTGAGGTCTCGTGGGCTGAGCCGCAAATCCCGCATAATGGTACGTAAGGCGTGTGCTGTGTCGGTGTGGTGGTGGCCACGGCGTTCACGGGCTGGGTCTGCCCGGACTTGGGAAGCAATGCACCAATCACCGTCTGCAACTGAGAGTTCGTCGAGGCGAGTTGTTGCTGGAGTGCCTCGATCTTAGCGTTAGTGGCCGTCTCCTCGCTCACTCCAAATACGCCTGTCGTCTTCATCCTGGTATTGCCCCTCATGAAACTGTTCCTCGAGTAGTCCTCAATCAAATTCCACGCGTCGGTGGCGTTGAGCTTCACGAGCCCTCCTCCTGCGGCTCCCCAACATATGGACCGTCTGATCATTGAGACCCTCGTGGAATCGGTTGATCTGGGCTACCTTCGGCATCCCGTGCTGTGGGCACCTCTTCAGTAGCGCCTTGTAACGCTCCCACACCTCATACAAGTTTTTGGAGTCCTTCTGGTGGAACAGAGAAATCTCCGTCTTCAATCTTAACACCTTTGTGAGTGGGTTGGTTGATGAAGGCGGCTCGCATCTCCTCCCAGGTAGTGATCGATCTGGGCGGCAACATATCCAACCAGTCTCTCGCTCTGAACTTGAGCGAGAACGGAAACAGCATCAATTTGATTGCATCGCCTGGGACACCATTGATCTTGATAGTGTCGGTCACCGTCAGAAACGCCTTCAGATGGGTGTAAGGGTCGTCATCTGGGTTGCCCTCAAACTGGGCCGTCTGAAAGATCATCTGAAGCCAAGAGTGCTTCAGTTCGAAATTGTTGTTCTCGATCGACGGGATGACAATCGCCGACTCCGTACCGCCTAGCGCGGCATTCTTGAGGAGGTCCTGAAGAGATGGTTCCTCCTCTGGAACGTTGTGGACAGGCACTCGGTGGTCCGCCATGTCTACTTCTGTATTTGGGCTATCTACGGTTGTCTCTACACGTGAGTTTTGGATGGATTCCTGCGAACTATCCTCTGAATAACAGACTAACGGATCCTGAGAGCTGGTGGATGCTCCTTCGGTATCGTACTTAAGCTTCCTTCGCAACTTTCTTTCGAAATCCGGGTCTGCGTCAACGATGGGGCCCGATGGATGGCTTCGGGTCATTCACCGCTGAATCGTACCTTCAATGGGTGAGAAATAAAGATTAGCAAAAAAAAGTAAACAAATACGCCGAATAAAAATACGAAATCAATAACGATGCAGGAAAACAACTAATGCAAATAACACAAATAACGCAAACAATAAAAGCAAAGAAAACGTCGAAATCACAGTGGCTAAAGTACCGAACTACGGTGTTCCTAATATCAATTTATTCCCCGGCAACGGCGCCAAAAACTTGATCGACACGTGGTGTGTGAATGAAAAGTGCGACAAGTAATAATTAAAACGAATACCTAATTACTATCACCTACGTGCGATAGGCAGTGGACCTATCGTTTGTAGTGCAGTAAAGTGAGTAGACGAGTATCGAACACAAGGAATAAATCAAGTACTAGTAGTGACCTATCGACTCGATATTTAGCCTAAACAAAATACGCAGATTGTTTTATGACTTAACCTAACAGATTACTTCTAACTCAACTAGAGATTCAAATAACACGCTTAAAACTGATACGAAGCTTTAGATAATAAAGATGTGCTCGGGATTCGAATCTCGCTAGGTGTTATCGACTAAGACAATAAAATCGTTCCTACATGATCTTGACTAGATCGCAGTAACTATCCTACCCACTCGCGAGTTTGCTGTCGCCCTAAACGCTCGCGGGGATCAAAGATTCAGTAATTACTAACAGCGAGGATCGAGTATTTGCTTTCGCCCGATATTCGATTCCTATCTTCTACGAATGGCCTAAACGTTGTTTAGCTGTCGCCCTAAACGTTTTTCCATACGATTACTTTAACACATAGACATATTAAAGCAACGAAACAAATTCATAGAATGATAAATAGTCAAAACACATAGTCACGATAATTATAAATCTTAACTACGAAACATCCTAGCGTTCATCTAATCCCAAACACAAAGGGGAATTAGCTACGCATAATAGACGGGAAAACAACGAAAGAAATAAGGAATAAAGGTGAAGAATTCATATTCTTGATATCCGGATGATCTGCGATGGAAGCGTCGATGATTCTTCGTTCTTCGTTCAATTTGGCGTGATTTCGTCGATGATCCGTCTCTTGCGCTCCGGGACGCGATTCTGCGTTCTTATGTGCTATTTTTCGTCTCTAGAGGGATTAGGGTTGATCTCTGGTCAGTTCCCCCTTTTCTGTGTCGAATTTGGGCTTTTTATAGTGAAATTCGACACTGTCACGGCCTGGGACAAGACAGGTCACGGCCGTGACACTCTAGGGGAAAAAACTGAGCTCACTGCCGCTCGTCACGGCCTGGTGCAGTAATGTCACGGCCGTGACCCCCTCAATAGCTTTGCGGCAGTTTCGTATTTCTCTCGGATGGAGGGGTAAACGATGTCCGATTGACTTGAAATTTTAACCATAGATAGAAGACTCGCTAATCTTGACTGTCACCAAAGGAATTCTCAATCCGAGGTCTGGATTGAGAGATATGAATTTTCTAATGCTGCTGCTGCTACGGGTCACGACCGGGTGCAAGAAGTGTCACGGCCGTGACCACCTTCAGTCTAACTCTCTGCCAAGTGTCACGGCCAGGTGCAACATGTGTCACGGCCGTGACCTTCACCAGTTTTCATAGTTTTCGCGTCGTTTTGCCTCGTTTTCGCTCCTTTTCGCCCGAAACTTGTCCTAAAGCCTTATAATACCAAAACAAGCAGAAATAGGGTTAATAAGTGCATAAAATGACTACGAAAACTCTATTATGAGCCAATTAAATACTATGAACGTACGTTCTGTGAAGCTGTTCGTATGGAAGGCATCTATTCATCTGGAATAAATGTTACTATTTTATGCATTCTTGTTATTGATTTACGTCTTCTAGTTATAAATGTACCAAGAAACGTTACTTTATACTCATAAATTATATTTTGGTCCGATCAAGTATTATATTTTGACTTCGTTTTGTTTAGAATAATTATAGATGTGGTATTTATTGTCCACCATATGATACCAGAAACGAAGTGGATCATGGTACAAATGGTAACTCATAATCATATTGGTCGTCGATTAATTGGTATATTATGACCTAATTTGTTTTTCCAAAGTATTGATGTGTTTTTTTTTAACGGACCTGTTTTGATAATTTTTGCATCAAACTGTTACTACATGACATAGAAGCTTTACTTGGATTGTCTAAAATGGTATATTATGACGTTTTTTATTTTAAGTATTGATGTGGTATTTTATTTTCTTAGCAGAACCGTTACGATAATTTGGTGCATTTGATTGTTACTACCTGAAAGGTTACTTGGAATATTGAAGTGGTATATCCTGATCTTCTTTTGTTTTTCATATGTATTTGTATGGTATTTTTTAGCAGGCTGTTTCGATAATTTGGCATGGAGCTGTTACTACGTGGAATTGAACCGTTACTTTTATTATCTGAAGTGTTATATTACGGCCTACTTTTGTTTTTCATAAGTATTGATGTGGTATGTTTTTTAGCAGACCTGTTTCGATTTATTTCACGTGAAACTGTTACTAAATAAAATAGAAGCGTTACTTGTTTTATCGAAAGTGTTACTAAAAGTATCGATGTAGTATTTTTTAACAGACCTGTTTCGTTAATTTTTGGCATTGAATTGTTACTACCTGAAATTGAAGTGTTACTTGGTATATCTGAAGTGGTATATTATGTCCTGCTACTGTTTTCATAAGTATTGATATGGTATTTTTTTAGTAGAACTGTTTCGATTTGGGCGGCATATTGGTTTTGGATGGGTTTGGATGGATTTACTATACTTGCTAAATTTTGGGCGGGATTTGTGGATTGATTGTGTTAATTGGGCGGGATATTTGTTTTGGATGGGTTTGGATGGATTTACTATACTTGCTAAATTTTGGGCGGGATTTGGGGATTGATTGTGTTAATTGGGCGGGATATTGGTTTTGGATGGGTTTGGATGGGTTTTGATGAATTTATTATACTTGCTAAATTTTGAGCGGGATTTGTGGATTATTGGGTTAATTGGGCGGGAGGTATGCCACGTTGGGATTTTAGGCGGGATTGCTAAATTAGTGCAAAAGTGTTACCAATAACTATTTAATTGTTACACGTTAGTTAAATATGTTACTAAAGTTCTTTATGTGTTACAAATTGTTGTACTCGCACCAAGGTTTAGCTTATGTGTTTATGGAGATTAAGGTTTATGGTTTTAGGGTTGCCTTAAGGTTTCAGGATTTACGACATATAAACTGATATTTGTGGTTTAATTTTGAAATTCATATGTGATGCTTCAATGAACAAAGTAATAGTCTATGTTTTGAATAACTATTGACCTCGAACATTCACTATCCACATCAATCGAACAATGTAGCTTTTAAAAGAATTTGGAGTGATAAATGCATCAGATCATACATTTACAAGATATAAATCTTGCAAATCTTGAACAATGTACATTTATGAACGAAATTAATCGAGTTAGTAATGTGGTACTGGAAACCTATTATGTGGTATCAATATAAGTAAAAGTGTTATTCAGTTAATCTGTATTGTTATTTTCTAGCGAACATATAGTATTATATGCGGGCAATCTGTTACTGTTAACGTTAACGAACCATCCTGTTAATATTTCTTAACAAATAACTTCCAGAAAGTATCAAATACAGATTTACGACATATAAAATGATATTTGTGGTTTAATTTTGAACTTTGAACACGTTTGTGTTGGAATTCATAACGATTATGTCTCATTAAAAGAGATACTAGTATGTTGTGAAGGAAGATCTATATGTTTGTATGATTTTTTATCTCAACTTTTCACATATTGATACCAACCTTCACAAAACGTGTCTTTTAATGAAATTTTGTGATTTAGCTTCATCATATCATCTATTTCAATGAATGTCAATCTTATACATCCGAACGAAATGAATTTATGAACGAAATTAATCGAACTAGTAATGTGGCATTGATTAGCTATTTTGTGGTACTTGTAGCTACAAATGTGTTATAAGGTTTGTCTATATTGTTATTTTTTATCAGTCATGTGGTATTATTTACAGGCAATGTGTTATTGTACTGTTAATATCTCTGACAATCTAGAAACTCCTAGAACGTTCTTAACGATGTGTTACCCAAAATGCGTGAATTGTTACTCAGAATAAAGAAAGTGTTACCAACCAACTTTTTATTGACAAACGTTCCGATATTATGTCTCATCAAAATTCTTCGTTATCACATTATCAACACTAATAATCTCATTCAATTAAAATGACTCGTGATCAAACTTAGTCGAATCTACCTTATTAGTTCATTAAAGTCGAGATTCACCTGTTTTTTTACGATCTATTCCTCTTTGCCTTTACTTGGGTATTACACGTGTTATTTACGGGTAACGAGTCGTTATTAATTTCTCATTATATGTTCGTTTTGCGGATATATTTGTTATGAATATCTAGACATATGGTATTATTGTTCCACGAATTGTTACCCAGAAAGCATGAAGTGTTATTCGTTGACCATTTTAATTAGCAAAAACCACTTAGATCTCATCAATATTCTTCATTATTCCATGTAGAGCTGTCAAATTGGCGGGGCGGGGCGGGCCGGCCCGCCGCCCGCCAAAGCCCGCCGTCCGGCGGGGCGGGGCGGGCCGGCCCGCCATTTGGCGGGCCCTAAAAATAGGAGCCCGCCCCGCCCCGCGGCGGGCCGCGGGCCCGGCGGGCCAGGCCCGCCCATTTAAAAAAATAATTAATATTATTTAATCTAATTTAAAACTTTTAATTTATTAATAATTTATTATTAATTGTTGAATTTATTAAAAAAATTAGATAGAAATATGCAATTAATTATTTTTTAATTAATAAACATGATAATAATTAGATGATTTATTAATTAAATATCTAATTAACTTAATATTTATTATAGATTTAGTATATATTATATAATATATATAATACCTTAAATTGGCGGGCCGGCCCGCGGGCTAGCCCGCCCCGCCCCGCCAAAGCCCGCGGCCCGCGCGGGCTGGCCCGCTCAGGCCCGCCCTCAGCGGGCCTAAAAAATTGCAGCCCGCCCCGCCCTTTTGGCGGGGCGGGGCGGGCCGGCCCGCGGGCCGCGGGCCGGATTGACAGTACTAATTCCATGATTAACATCAATAATTTTTATTTATCGTCGCTTTGGCTAGGGTTAAATGTCTTATCGTAACTGGAAAATTTGTCATTCATTGTGTTGGTACTGCTATTATAGATGGCACACATGTACTAAATATACAAATTTTAGAACTAAGTACAAGACTTTTGTTATTAAACTGAAAGAAAATGTTTCCTATTAGCTTAAAAGTGTTATTTTTTGTTTCAGTTGCGTCATTCAGCTAGGTTCGCATTGTTATCACGTTATGATCTATTCATCTTTACATTTACTTGGGTAATACATGTGTTATTTACGGGTGACGGTTGTTATTATTTTCTCATTATATGTTCGTTTTTTGGAAATATTTGTTATAAACATCAAGACATGGTATTATTGTTCCATGAATTGTTACCAACAAAGCATGGAGTGTTATTCAGTAACCATTTTAATTAGCAAATGTTTATCGCTTAGATCTCATCAAAGTTCTTCGTTATTCCATGATTAACATCAATAACTATTGTCGATAACTAAGGCCCATGATGAAATTGTGTCGAATTTACATTATCCGGTCATTAAAGTCGAGACTTCACCGTATTAAACGAAATTTCCGAGTTGTGTTTGAAGCTTTCGTGCTTTATGAACTTCGAACTCTTTGAGTATGAAGACCCATTAAAAATTGAAGCCGATACAACTTTGTGCTGTTAGTAACGTCGAGATTGGATCGAATTTGGAACGTGAATTTCTTCTTTCGACCGATTGAGTGTAAGGAAATGTGTTATTGAAGGAAGCAGTATTGTTTTCGAATGATGTGTTACTTTTGCAACATGATTTGTTATTTACTAAAACAAACGTGGTATTTTTTGCTATAGGGGAAACATTTATTTCTCACAATTAACGTCACTAATATATGAAACTTATCAACACTTATGATCAAATTAAGGATAATTTCACCGTATATCATCAAAATCATGGAGATCTGTTCGGGTCCGATGACCGTGAAATCTCGTTTAGCTCGATGTGTCGCTTGTTGGGAGAGATCGATGCGAAACTGTTATTATTTTTTCGAAACTTGTTATCGCATCATTCATGTATTTTTCGTCGATTTAGCATATGTAGGGTTAAATATGCATCATTTAGGTATTTTTCTCTGATTTATTCGTTTTATTAGTACTGGTATTATAATTGATAAAGTTGTTACTAAATATATGCGATATTGTACTCAATACAGACAATTTGTTATCCAAATGAATGGATGTGTTTTTTCAGCCCAAAACTGTTATAAATATTTCAACAACTGTAATCGGATCATTTAGGTATTCTGTGGTAAATTTCGCATATGTCAGGGATAATTATGTCTTTTCGCAGCCTTTAGGTAGTTTTCACTGAATTTTCTGTTATGTCCTTTATCCTAAATAAAATTCAAATAGGGCCTGAACACAAAGTTAAATATACTAATGGGGCCTGAACTTTAATTAACCCATTGAAAAATACATGGCCTCAACTTGTCTGAACTAACAATGACGTGGCCAGCTCATGCAATGTGTGCTTCGTGAGATCATTATATACTATGTCCGAATATATGTGGTGTTATAATTTTAACTAAACTTATATTTGTTAGAAAAACTAAACTTATATAAAAATCATTTGACCAGCACATATAGACAACCTCATGTTACTACCGTTGCAGGCATGCGAGCACGACCCTATAAGCTTTGTAGATGTCGTAGCATTGATTAGGACTCCTATTGCAATTTATATTTATAATTAATAGTACTTAATCTATTAATTAATTAGGTTACGGCCATTTACTGCAACGTTTTCTCTCCATTAGTTGCCACCCACTCCACTACGCAATTGATTAAATATTCATTATCTTGTATAAATATGTTTGGTAAAAGTGCACTGACTTGTTTCCATTTATGGTATGTAATATTGAAATCAGTCGTCTACTTATATTTAATTACGAGCATTGTACTACTAGAAAAAATAAATATCAACTAACATAAATCGAGGGCAGCTGGGATGGGAGGTTTTACCCATTCAATTAAAAACGATATCTCCCACTTTTGGTATCTTTGTATTCACTCTAGTCTCTAATGCAAGTAATACGGTTGAGGGAAATATAAAAATAGACAGAATTAAATTATAGATATTTTTGTATATTTTTTCGGAGAACGGTCAAAGATACGGAGTGACGGTCAAAGTGTGAGTGGAGTTACAGATTACACTTTGACAGCTATCGAATGTGTGTCGGAAAAAGAAACGGCGAAACGCCGTGAATGTAATGTCTGCCCTATAAATATTAAGTTATTGGGATTTCCTCTTCTCTGAACTCTCTCTTCTTCACAAACTCTGCCCTCTACAGACATATTCGCCGTTTGTGTAGACATCACAAAAAATGGGAGCGTGCGCCAGCAGGTTTAAGATTTTGCAGGCCGACGGCGGTGCTCCGATGACGAGAGAGCTGACGTTGGACGAATCAAAGGCGGCGCCGGCTCCGCCGGTGGAGGTCAAGGATGGGGCTGTGGTGGTATTGGAGGATAATGAAGCCAAGAATCAATCACTGGGACATTTGTTAGAACAGGTATTATAATATATAATGATGATTATGGATGATGATGACGACGACTATGTGACTTCGAATCTCTCGCGATGCGTTCCAGATTGCCTTAGTAGTTCAATAATCCCATCATTAGCTTTTTCTTTTTTGGGGCAACCTTGTTGGATCTCAGTGACATATTGACAAAGAAATCATATGCATGTGTTATAGACAATGATCAGTGTGGTGTTTATTTCGTTCTGTGCCTGAAATAAACTTTGCACTGTTGTCTAGTAGTTAGTTTATCGTAACTAGGACATGTATTTCTTGGCTCGAGTGTCTGAGATATCTTTCCAAAAGAGATTGTTTTCTGAAATAAATTTGTATTAGTTTGAGAAGGATATGGGATTGGTTGAGCAACCGCAAGTGCCCGAGCCCAAGTCCCGAGCAATCGAAATCTCAGCCAATGATGAACTTCAAAAAGTGCAAGAATCCGATCCTCCTCCAAAGGTTGAAGAATCTTCCGAGGATTCGAAAGCGGAAGACGTGAAATCGAAACCTGAGATTCAGACATTAGAGGCGGACAAGGAAGATAGATCGAATGAGAATGATAAACCAGTAGAGAAAAAACAAGCTGAGGTGTCTCCACCTGAAGTGGAACCTGAGAAGAGCAAAGCGATCGATAATTCTGAAAAGTCCAAAGAGACAGAAGAAGATAAAGCTGTCCAAACTGCAAAGCTCGAAGCGCCAGAGAATGTTATGAAGAAGCCTGAAGCTGAGAAATCTCTGACAGACGACAAGGCGGGGACAATGAAAGCAGTCGAGGTCTTGGACACAAAGAAGATAACTGAAGAAAAGCCTGTTGTTGATGCTACTGCTACCACGAAGATGGAAGAATTTCCACAAGTTAAGGACAAGCAAGTTTCAGAGCCTATTGTGGCTGAAAAGCTCGTGGCTTCTAACCAATTAGTTGCGGGCGGTGAGAAAGATGAAGCGAAAGAGGAGAAGAAACTTGCCGTGAATGGTGAGAAGCACTCCTAAGGTGAATGATTTGAGGTTAAACACTGTGGTGATGGCGATTATGATGGTTGATTTGTTTCTGTTATAGATGAGCTCACTTATTTAGTTTTGCAATGTTTGTCATCCCATTTTTCTGTTGCTTACTGTTTGAAATCTCGGCAGTTGCCATCAAATATATATTCTTCGTTGTTCTGGAAACAGTAAGACCGAGTGGTGTGGAGCTCGAAACTACAGCCTCACACTAACTTTTTATTACATGTACGTGTTATTGGTTCTGCCATATGCATGCTTAATTATCAAAGAAACGACCCAAAAATACGAGAATGCTGGTGACGTCATGGTATCTTTTTGGAAAAACTGAAGTTACACATCATGAATGTAAGTAGAGGCGAAACAAAGTTCTTGGCGTGCATGGCATATGTCAAATAATATTACCACTTGGAGATGAACATGAAGTTAGTAGCACTGTAAAGGAAGGACCTTTTTCCATAACATGAAGCTTCTTTTAGTCGTATGTTAAGAGTCTTAATTATTTAATATTATTATTAGTTTGAATTTGAATTTTAACTAGATTTGATTTAGATTTGGTATTTGAGATTTATTAGGAATTTAAATATTTGTTTTAGTCCTATATATAGGCGTCAGTCTCTTAGAAGAAAGGTATCGGGGTTTGAGGAAAAGGGTGGGGCCGGAGTTTACCTCTCGGTTTGGCTATTAGGAAAGCTATTAGGAAAGCGTTTTTGTTCTTCGTTTCTCTTCGTTCGAGAGTAATAAAATTATATTTAGTATATTCGCGTGTCTATCATCTTCATACTCTAACAAATTGGTCCGACTTGCCGCCGAACCCCCGCCAACCCGAGTTACTGTTCATCGCCAAAAAAAAAAAGTTTTCAGATTTGGATTATGGCCGGTACCAGAGCACAGATAGATCAGCGCGTCGAGGGGTTAGGGAAGACGGTTGATGAGTTGAGCGCATGTCAAGAGCGAATCGAGACTCAGGTACAAGAGAACCAGAAGACGCTTCAAGAGAACCAGAAGACGCTTCAAGAGAACCAGGAGACGCTTCAGAATCTGCACGCTATGTTTTATAAATTATTCGAGAAAACAACTGAAGACAGAGCGGAGTCAGCGAAGAGACGAGAATATCCTACTCCACCTCGGGCCACGATTGTTGAAAACACGGAGTCTGAAATCAATCAACGCCACTACACGCTACCAAGACGTCTTGAACTGCCGGTCTTCGAAGGAGCCGATCCAATTGGGTGGCTTGCTCGGGCAGAACAGTATTTTCTCATTCACAAAACTCCTGAAGATTATAAGATTCCTAGTGCCATGGTCTGTATGGAGGGGACCGCTTTGCACTGGATACGCCTACAACATCAGAAGGCGCCAAACATGAGTTGGACAGATCTTCGAGAAGCCATGGTCAATCGCTTTGAGGGGAGGTTCAAGGGGAATCGAGTGGAAAGGATTTTGCAGTGAAACAAGAATGAACGATTGAGGATTACATTAACAATTTCGAGCGTCTAGTTTCGCATCTACCTGAAATTGACGAAACTTTCACGTTAGGGTTCTTTATGCACGGCCTGCACCCCATCGTACAAGCGAAGGTGAGAGTTCAAAATCCAGGGAATGTAGATCACGCCATGCAGTTAGCACGAGACATAGAAGAAGAACTGCGGCTATGTTTTCCGGAGTACACGGAGTTTCAAAAGAGCACTGCAACCAACTCGTTCCGACCCACGAGTTTCGCAAGGGGCCCAAAACTGAATTTGGAACGCATGGAGCCCAAGGTGACACAAGGAGACTTGACGGTAGCGGGACAAGAGCATGTGCCAGTTACCATGAAGCAGGAGACCCCCTCTCAAGAATGCTATATGCCGCCCCATGCTCGTAATCCTGATCTGCGTTCGAAGCCTTTCCGTCGTATCTCGGACCGTGAATTTCAGGAACTCCGATCGAAAGGTCTTTGCTTCCGTTGTCGCCAACCTTATCATTCGGGACACGTATGCTCAAATAAAGAACTTCGTATGATGATCGGCAGTGAAGAGGAGGACTGTTGTGAGACGGGGATTTTCGGACAAGATACCGATTACCCGCCTTGAGGACAAGGCTGTTTTTCGAGGGGTGGATAGTGTTAAGAGTCTTAATTATTTAATATTATTATTAGTTTGAATTTGAATTTTAACTAGATTTGATTTAGATTTGGTATTTGAGATTTATTAGGAATTTAAATATTTGTTTTAGTCCTATATATAGGCGTCAGTCTCTTAGAAGAAAGGTATCGGGGTTTGAGAAAAAGGTTGGGGCCGGAGTTTACCTCTCGGTTTGGCTATTAGGATAGCTATTAGGAAAGCGTTTTTGTTCTTCGTTTCTCTTCGTTCGAGAGTAATAAAATTATATTTAGTATATTCGCGTGTCTATCATCTTCATACTCTAACATCGTATGCCACCTTTTTTTTACCTCAACATTTGTTTTGTTTAAACTGCAGAGTCCGTGAAAGACAAGATAAGGCGAAGCTTATCAGAAAGTCTTCTCAAGATTCAGTGGATGGATAGCCAAAGTGTGACCATGAGAGTGGTATGTGCATGTGTTGTCGTCCTCTTACATGCGCTACAAAACAAGTTCGGACAGATCACAGAGATAACATATGGCCAATTTGACTCAACAGTGTCTCTCTGTCATATGCCATTCAATTCCCATTTTTTTCCATTACAACATAGGGGAGTAATCAAGCACAGCTAGGGAAATGCTGCACAATACACTTATGGCGCCAATTTTCATCATCCTCTTCCTTTTCTTGAGCCACATCGGAGACGCAAATTCACGTTGCAAGAGCTTCAACGAGCTGAAGAACACAGAGGACAGCTACCTCAATTGGGTGAGGAAAATGGGCAACAGAGACAAGTCTCTGTTCATGGAGGCCAAGAACAAGTTTGAGCCATGCAAAACAATCAAAGTCAACAAGAATCCTAAGCTCGGAGACTTTGTCACGCTTAAGAAGGCCATAAGCTCCATCCCACTTTTCAATCCTTGCCGAGTAGTTATTTCCGTTGGTCCTGGGACTTACAGGTTAGTAGCGCATGCGTTCATTTGCTTCTTCGTCCCTGTAAGAGAATGTAATAGCTAATTGACTGTAGTGTAATAGAGAAAAGATTGAAATACCTGCGACGATGGCTTACATAACGCTGGAAGCTTCCGCCGCAAAAAAGAAGACCATAATCAGATGGGACGACACGGCCGATCGAATCTCATCCAACGGTCAGCCTTTGGGCACTTACGGCTCGGCGGCGTTTGCCGTCGACGCTCCATACTTCGTCGCCAAGAACATCACTTTCAAGGTCTTTCCCCCAATTCTATGTCGTTAAAACTGAGAAGAACAGTTCCTAATAATTTTGTCTACCGTCGGTCCACAGAACAAAGCACCGGCCCCACACGCCGGAGCCGCCGGGAAACAGGCGGTGGCACTCCGAATCTCCGGCGACATGGCGGCGTTCGTGGACTGCAAGTTCGTCGGAGCACAAGACACGCTCTACGACCACAGGGGAAGGCACTACTTCAAGAACTGCCACGTACAGGGGTCGGTGGACTTCATCTTCGGCGACGGACTTTCGCTCTACGACGGCTGCCACCTCCACGCCATGGCGGCGGCGTACGGCGCGCTGACGGCGCAGAAGAGGGAGAGCATGCTCGACGAGTCGGGGTTTTCGTTCGTCAACTGTAGGGTCACGGGCTCGGGCCCTCTCTACTTGGGCCGGGCTTGGGGAACGTTTTCCAGGTGGTGTTTGCGTATACTTACATGGATAAGATTATTGCGCCGACGGGTTGGTATAACTGGGGAGACAAGCAAAGGGAAATGTAAGTTGGAAAAATAGCTCATTTTCCGACCGTTTTTTTGAGATGTAAAGGAGTTCTCTTTTTTGTTTGTTTGGGCAGGACGGTGTTTTACGGGCAGTTCAAGTGTTCGGGCCCAGGGGCAGATTACGGCGGCAGAGTGTCGTGGGCGAGGGAGCTCACGGCGGCGGAGGCGGAGCCTTTTATGTCGCTTAGCTTCATAGATGGTCATCAATGGCTTACATACTTGTAATATTTTATTGTTCTTTTATTCAAGAATTGCGAGAATAGTTATTTTCCGGGTATTAATTGGGCTTAGCCCTTTATGAGGCCCAATCCAAGATCATGAAATGACTCATCCTTTTATATTTTTTTTCTTAGTACGATATATTATTATGGGGCCCGTCACACTACTCTAAGTCACCTACTTTTGAACCACATAGAAATCATCTATCCCACAACCATGTCCCCCTTTATGTCCCAAAATGATCAGATCCGTTAAAATTAAAATCCGACGTTTCACAAAATTTCTTTTTTATTTATTAATTATTTTAATCTTATAGTCTACCAAATCATAAAATCGTCGTTATTTCATGAAATTTATATGATAAAAATAAATAAACACATCCAATTTATTCCTTGTTTTATGATGATCGATTTGATATCCAGATAATATATTTTTCGATAATTATAAAATTTAATTTTAAGGGAGTGGGACATAAAATGGGACACGGATTATGGGACAGAAGATTTCAACCGCTTTTAGGGCTCGTTTGATATCCTTGTTTATGAATTACATGGGTATAAGTTATTTATGTATGGCGATACAAGGTGTTGATATTGCATTTTAACATGTTTATATGTGTGTATTAATTATTTGTGTAATGATAAATTGTGTTTGATAGATGTCTTTGAGGTGTGTATATGTGTATATGAATTAGTGATCCACACCTCATAACAATCTTAGAGGTGGATATGCATTTACACGCCCTTGACGTGTATAGTCATACGAGGCATGTATGGTTATACATAGATATCAAACATGAGATAACTTATTCATAGACACCTAGAGGTGTCAAATGGGCCGGCCCGCCCCGTCTCAACCCGCCATTAAACGGGGCGGGGCGGGCCAGCCCGCCAACATAACGGGCTACTAAACTACTAGCCCGCCCCGCCGGGCCAGCCCGCTATATTTTTTTAATTTTTTTTTCTAAATTTTTGTGTTTTTTTTGCAAATAATACTTAAATTAATAATATTTTTTGGAATAATTAACGAATATATCATCTACAAATTAAGTTCTTTACTAAATTAATTATAATTAATCACTAATAAATATTATTTATTTAGCATTAAAAATGTTTATAATATATATAAATAATACATAAATAAATAATAAAAATTACTATCGGGTCAGCCCGCCCCAACCTGCCCCGACCCGCCTTAGCCCGCAACCCAAACGGGCTGGCCCGTTTCGGCCCGCCTTTAAACGGGCCGGAAATTGGTTGGCCCAACTCACCTATTTTTCATGGCGGGGCGCGGGCCCGTTTTGACACCTTTATACACACCCCATACCAACGTATCAAACGACCCGTTCAGAATTACAAACGTATAAGATATATGTTATATAGGAAACAAACTGAATTTTCAAGAAATAAAAAGATATGGACAAAGGGGTATCCTAATACTCGTACTTAAAGATATGTTAAGGTACATTTATCAAAGTACAAAAATACTGAGTCTTTGAATGGCTTATTTAATGTAATAACTGTTCGTAAAATTTGTATGTAGAGAAGGTTCGTTATTGACTTGGGATTCTTGGAAATAGGAACTGCTTGGAAAAGAATAATATATCATCGGGGAATGAGGAAGTAATCACGTGGGTGGTGGAGCGGCAATCATACGATGACCATATTATATTGTCTTCAAATATGTGTGTATTTGTGCGTGTCTTAAATTACTATTCGTAATCGGTCTTTAAATCTTTCTTAATCCACTAGTGCAGTAAAGCACATGGGCGACTGTTGTTATAGCACATGGGCGACGGTTTAGAGCTCCGTCGCCCATCTTCAGCATTTTGGGCGACGGTTGTCTAACTGTCACCCACGAACAACGCGTGGGCGACTGCTTCTTAGAGATAATCCATCGCCCATGTTCTTTTTTTTGAAAACATATGGGCGACGCACTCTTGGCCAGAATGCGTCGCCTATGAGCTTCGTTTTTTAATATATGGCGCATGGGCTACGGCTTCTTGGCCAGAGTGCGTCTGCCGTCGCCCATGATCAATTTTTTTTAATATTATTTTAAATTAATCATCTCCTAACAATCAATCGCAAATCAACCAAAACATTATCAATCAAATCCACCAAATTATTATCCAATAAATATTGTCAACAATAACTAATAAGCATCCAACATTAAATATCTATCATAATAATATAAACACTAACATATATTTAACGCCATAGTCTAACCTACGTCAAAGAGTTCATAAAATACTCCGCCCACAATTCCCATACTTCGTTGATCTCTTCGACGCCGTAAGCGGAGCGGTCTAGTATCTAAAACATTAAACGAGAGGATAATATTAAAACATACTTTATAAACATATATATTAACGTGATGGTTTAAAGTAATATCGTTGGCAAGTTCGTCGTATCATCTCTGTCGATACGATTGCAGATAATATCGTACATGTACCTCATGGCGTAAAAGCCACATAACTCACTCACGGTCGGTTGTCGTGGGCACTAGTTTAGAAAGAATTTCATTTAATTCAATATCGAATGGTAATAATTTAATCCAAATAAACTTTGAAATGCAAACCTTGCATCTCTTCCAAGTAACCTTCGATTTCCTATTAGGATTTCCAACTGCGCCCAACAGCGATGCGTCAAAATTGCCCTGAAACTCGAAAGTAGGTAAAATTAAATAATTTTATAATATAGATTTATTAATATATGAACTTTATTGTATATAAAAAAACTTGCGCATCTATTCGAGGACGAACTCTTATCTTCCTTACGCTGATGGGCGGTGCGAGCAAATCGATACATACACCGCGTTCGAAGGAAAATCAATGACCAATAGAATCCAATGGTTACTAAAATAAATGAAACGAAATGATTATTTATAACATAAGCTATGATTTAAGAAAATATATATTATTTTCTTACCCGTCACAGTATCAGCAAGGAAATCAATCTCGCTATTTGCTGTCTCATCATGTTCCATAGCCGCCCGACTAGGGTTGCAACACTTGAAGTTCTCAGACTCGTTATGAAGATACCTAAGAATATGACTACTCAACAAAATGTAAAAAAGCAAAAAATAAAACTTGTAATGATTTATTGTTTCAACAAAATATTAAGTAATACCTCATAAAAAGTTGAATAAGTGAGGAATCCACACTCACGAGCTTGAACAGATCGACGAAGTCATTATTGTCCATGTACACCAAAGCGTCTTCGTTATTTGGATTGTAATAGACGTCTCTCATACTGAATGAGAGGGAAGCTGACATACGTCGATCGTCGCGTGAGGCAAGGTATTCGAAGAGCTGACAAAACTGAAGCCCAAACTATTCACCATCCTCTGATAGAGGCGTGCGATGTCGTCATCTTGATGAATAGACACATTTGGCACTTTAGCTAGCGACTTTCCTTTCGCTGGCGACTTTCCTTTCTGTGTTTACAAGTACAACACGTTACTAGACATTATTAGCCGAAAATCAATAAATAGTACTTTATTACCGCATTATTCGAACTTATTAACACTCTTGGCCACTGAATATAGCTGCCTAGTGCATTTCCAAGAGTTATCAGATGCATAGTCGGTACAGGCAGTTGGACCTCGCCGAGAACGACGGTATCAACGGAGATAACAACGTTGTCTGTCGTAACAGATGTTCCATGTATTTGGACATCCCTCAGCGACGGTGCCAAGACCGACAACCTCTAATATCCCTACGATTGCTAACATCAATCGAACCCTAGGATACTATATGATTTTAAACCAATAAATTGTTAATGTTACTAAGACATTAAGACGTTGCACATCAAACATAATTAAGAATAAATGCATACCGTCACATTCACCGACAACGGAAATGGATCTAAGGTTTCGCCACCTGAACCTTGAGAGCTCGGTATCTGGTTGGGAGGGTCCAACCCAACATTGCCGCATGCCACTTCGTCTTGTTCCCTGTTGGGCACTGAAAGGCGCATTTGAGCGAACATGGCTCTTATCTCTGACCTCATCTCCTCCCGCATCTCGTCCCTAAACTCGGCCCTCATCTCATCCCGCATCTCGGCCCTCAACTGCTCCCTCAACTGCTCCCTCAACTCGGCCCTCAACTCGACCCCTATTTGTTCCATGGAAATCTGACTCGAAGAGGGCCTCAATCGCTCGGATGGGTTGCCGAACACGCTCCGTATCGTCTCATCCTTCCCACATCCTCTAGGTCGCCCGCTATGATCGGGCTTTCCATGAATTCTCGACAACGCATCTTTGTACCTAACCGGGACAAATTCTCCTCGCGCTTCTTCGGCGTGCACCTCTATCTGTCAAATACGAGTTATTGTAAGTAAGATATATATATATTGTGTGAGATACTTTTATAAAGTAATATACTTACCAATCTCTCAGCCAGCCCCGATTCGCTGGGTGGTCAAGGTGATACTGACCATCTTTTCCTTTGCTCATTCGACTACGAAAATAATCCTAGTTCTATTATTTCCTTGGAGGATAGATTCGGATATTTCCATGTCTTCGGGGGGCATGTGCGTTAGCGGGTCCTCGTCAACCCATTTGGGTCGCCGACCAAGATACCCCACCGTGCCAAGATGGTGCGGGTATAAGTAGTGAGCTGGCTTTGTTTAGCCTTCTGACTAATCTCCTGCAATATTCATAAAAAAATAGGTGTGAATATATATATATATATATGTGAAAAATTAGAGGACTATCACTTTATCACCTGAAATTCCGCGGCTTCCCTATAGTCCCTCCACGCCTGCAGTCCTTTCTGACTGAGGTGCCCGTACTCATTACCTCAGGCCCTTTCTTCTTCTCCTTGACAGCATATTTGTGCTTCCAATTCTTGTGAAGCTCACCGGCTTTTTTGAGGACCTTCTTCTTTATAGCAGGATTATCAGGCAAGTTCCAGGTCCGCTTGTCTGAAAGCATATCCTCTTGGCAAGTTCCAGACAAGTTCCAGGACCTTCTTCTTTATAGCAGGATTTTTGAGAACCTTCTTCTTCATGCCATCTGGAAGCATATCCGCGAGTAGTTCTAAAAATGTTGAGAAACACTTGTCTGAAATACCAAATCTAGCCTTAACGTTCAGCAGCTTGAACACAGCAGATAACTTTGTGACTTTGAGCACGCGGTGTACAAACGGATATTGTTGTCCCTAACAAGTCTGTCAAATATGGGAGGACGTCCTTCAAAATCCTCTTGGACATCACGAAGCATTTCCTCGATACAATCATTATCGTCGTCGGAAGAACCTTCAGCTACAACATCGTCCTCCAAATCTAATGGCACTCTTGTACTAGTTCCGACACCAGCAGAACTAGCTTCATCGACAACGGCTTCACCGTGCCGTATCCAATTCTTATACCCAGGTTTGAAACCGGCTAGTAGTAAATGTTCCTTCACAACATCACTATTCCACCAGTTCATGTTATTACAATTACGACACTGGCACGAAATCTTAGATTGCCTTTTTTTCCTACGATTCTGTTCCGCACATCTCATAAATTCCTCAACACCCTTCGCATACTGAACCGTTTTTCGCGTACAATACATCCAACCTCGATCCATTCCAATAGAGCTTAAACAATACAAATAAAAATATACATGTATTTCACATAATCAAGTACAATCGATCGAACGGCTTTGATAGGGTCCTTGTCGCTCCAACCTAACCCATTTTAAACGTTCACTATCGCTTGTAAATGTGTCTTTGAGCTTCTATGTTGACAAAAATTCGGCAGCATTTCCCCATTGTTCTCCAAGTAGACAAAAAAAAATGAAAAAGGATATACATCCAATCCATATGTCTACCGAGAACATTTAAGGGAAATGTAAACCAAATTTTTCATCAACATCGACGCTCAAACACACATTTACATCCTAAAGCGACAGTGGACGTTTAACGGTCCCAAACAGGGACCATTCAAGGTTTTCTCCTAATGAGAAAACCTTGAACGAGTATCTAATCTTAAATAGAAACCTAAATTCACAAAGACGAAGGCACACAAATCAAATATGGGTTTGAAAACTTACGTATAGCTGTCCAAAGCAAGAATATCACCCCAAATTCGCCCAAATTGCCCAAATCCTCCAAAGTTTTGACTCAAAACCTACGGTCCGCAAAATATAAACTCAATATCAACCTCAAATCGAATATAACAAGGCTCTAAGCCAAAATTACGCACGTGATACCCAAAATTTCGTAATAGATATTTATGAATAACCTCACTTTTTGAAGAATTCAACACACATTTGCCAATTACAATGTGGAAAATGGTTAGGAGAGATCTTATTGTGTTGTCGTAGCCCGAAAACGTCGGAAAGAGTCAATGTCGCCGGAAAATGTCGCCGATGAAGGTGAGGTCGCGGCCAAAATTCGACCCAAAAAATCCCTAATGTCCAAACATCACCAAAATACCTATTTTTCGCAATGATAAAGATCAATATCAACCTTAAATCAAACATAACACACGAATAAACTACGAAATCACATAAATTAAGCTCCAAATTCTTGAAAATTCGAAACCCCCAATTTTCGAAAAACACCAATTTCGAAACTTCCAAGCCGCAAATCGCTAAATACAAAGAGGGGGAATGCTAAATAGAGTTCTTACCGTGTTCTCCAAGCTCGAATATGTCGGAAAAGCTTCAATTTCGCCGAAAAATCGCCAAAGCCGCGCCTTATTTCGTTTTCTCTTCGTTTGTTCGAAACAATGAAATGAGGAAGAAGAAAACTAATTTAAAGACTCATGGGCGACGGTTTCTACGGAAAAATCCCGTAACCGTCGCACGTGACATATATATTTTAAATTTTTTTAAATAATCATGGGCGACGGTTGTGATCGAAAAAGCCGTCGCCCATAGTCGAAAAATAAATTTTTTTAAAATAAATTAATATATTGGGCGACGGGCTTTTTTTTCGTGAGACAACTGTCGCCCATAATTAAAAAATAATAATTATTAAAAAAAATTAAATGGTTGGGCGACTGGTTTTAGTTCCCAACCGTCGCCCAACGTTTGCTTAACTCATAGGCGACGGCTTGTAAAAGACAACCGTCGCCTATGCTCAACGAAACTTAAAAAAAATACATAAATGCCACCGCGTCTATTATAGGCGACGGATTTTGTACACCAGTCGCCCATAGTGCCGTGGCTAAGTCATTTTCTACTAGTGATCAACTCTTCGAGTTCGAAGTTTTAAAGTAAGTGAAAAGACGGCCATCCACACAAATTAAATACATTTATGTCATCAGTCATGCACATATATATACATATATATATATAGAGAGAGAGAGAGAGAGAGAAATTTTATGGTGCTCACATAAAAGGTGAGCACCTTATGTGGACACCTGTTGATATGGTACTTGGCACTTGGCAAAAGGTTTGTGCGATACATATCTTCGGCACTTGGCAATGACTTACAATTAGTTTATCAAGTCTTGGAAGTTCATAAGCAAGTTGGAGAAGTTGAAATCCTAGATGGTACTTAGAATATCACATGAGAGTTGACATTATAAATAACGCATTGAATTAAATTAATACACTTGGTATATTCAATAACCTTGGCCTAGACATATATATTTCAATTCTTGTCATTTTTCTTTTTGTTTTTCTGCCACTTCCTTTCACTGACAAAAGTAAGGAAAAGGAGCATTAGATTGCAGCAACATTTGCGTAGATTTACGGGTACCATAGATACAATACAACGCACTCATCCTATTATCATTTCTTCACAAGCTTGCCCGCGAGTATTTACATGATTTTAATTTATTTTGAATTTTTAAGATGCATAATCCCACAAATGCAATTTAAGGAAAACAAAACATATTCACAGGTGACAAATGAATAATTGAATTGAAGAATCCACCATACTTATATACTTCATGTCCGTGGCTGGCTGGCATTAATGTTCCCCAAGAAACAACTAAAGCGAAATAAGTAAGAGCATAATTGAATTTCTCCCTCCTAGTCCTACTACTACTGTCTACCCTACTACCCACCATTTTTTGGATAATAACCCCCCATTAACATTGAGGGTCGACCTATATATACAAAATTATAATTAATTCACTCACATCATGCGATGACCATTTCATTGCAATTTCATGCCCACCCATCCATGTGAGGCAAGGCACGTTATCTCATTACCTCATAACGTTTTCGCTTTTCAACGGCCTCGCCCCTTCCCATACTATTTTATTACACGGTCCTAAAACCCTATCTTATCACAAATTCCGAATTTTAATGCACAAAATTAAAAATTATACAACATCATAGCATTAATCTTTAAAAAAAAAAAGGTGTCTTAACGCGATCAAGAAAGAACTGCTCTGCCAACATAAACCTACCACTGCGCCAAACAAATGGGGTCCTCTTCTTCGTTAAAAAAGAATATACACTACGTAAATTACTAACCCATCATGAAGACCCGATTAAACGAACCGGGTCTACCCGACCCGATTCTGCCCTCCTACGCTGGTCTACTACTACCATCGTCCTTTCTTCGATAATTCCTACCTTCAAAAATTAGGAGCAATCGGCTCAGCTAAACCGGCCGGTCCATCCTCAAACGATTCCTTCTTCTTCCTCATCTCCAAAACTTTCCTGTGATTGTTCGAGTGGAGATCGCTGGAGAACGTTGGGCTGCACGCCGGGCGGTACTCAGGCAGGAGGCGGCCGGACTTGAAGCGGACCCCACAGGCGTTGCACAGCGTTTTCGGGCCGTGCGGGCCGGCCCTCCACTGTGGGGTCTTGGTCACTCCGCAGTGAGAGCACTTCCTCGGCTGCTGCTGGTGGTGGTGTTGGGTCGCCGCGTCGGCGGGTCTTCTCTTCTGAACCTTGTTGGGCGGAGCCGCCGACGCCGTGGAGGAGCTCGACGAGGAAGTGGATGAAATGGAGGAGGAGGAGGAGGAGGAAAGGACTGGCCAGACTCGGACGCCTGAACGGGCTCGTTTGGTTCGTGCTTTGGTCTGAACATGAGCGGCGAAGGACGGCGTCTCCGGCGAATTTTCCGGGGGGTTTTGAACCGGGTTCAGGTGCAATTTCCCGGCGGGTGCGTGCTCGGAGAAGGAGTCCTCGACGAAGTGGGACAGCCACTCTAAGCTCTCCAACCCTTGTGCAACCTGCGAAATTATTAAAAATAAAAAACAAGTAAAAAAAATAGTTGCTATATTCTGCACAAAATCCAAAAAACGGGGCGCCCTGCTAACCGGGTCGGATGATACGGTTTCGGGTAGGGACCCGAAATGGTCTGCCGGCGTAAGTCCGCCGCTGCTGTCGACGGCCGCGCTCTGTTTTCCGAGAGAAACAGAGCATGCCTTGTTCTGTTCCGGCGGTTCGAGCAGCAGCAGCTGCCCGTCCGTCTCGAAACCGACGTCGTCTGAGAAGTCCAAAAGTTCGTCGACGAAGAGGTCGTCTCCGTTCGCGGCGGAGGCGCCGCCGTTAAGTGCCACGGCAGAGTAATCGTCGGCAAAAGCAATCTCCTCCGCCGGACCAAACCCGCTTTTGAAGGCTCCCTGCAAACACTCCATTTCCTGAAACAGAGTACGCATATGGAAATCAGTCACAACTCACTTTTTCACCCCCAAAAGAAGGGAAATTCAGAAGAAGAAAATGCGGTGAGAATTCGTCAAAAGAAAAAGGAAGAAAAAAGCACACGACCTTAACTGCAGAGGATAGAAAAAGAGATGGTGATAATCTTGTGAAAAAGGGTTGAATGTGATATAATAAAGGGATGATAATGGTGGAAGTGTGGTGAGTTCGGTAAAGCATTGAATGAGAGGGGTAATTGTATTGTATTTGGATTAATAGCGTCACTCAGTAAACTGACTTATTACTGTTATCGTATTGCGTATTCAATCTTTTTTCTGAAAAAAAAAGGCGTTTCTTTTCTTTATTTCTTTCTGGCTGACCTTTGTTGAGTATTAAGGCCACCACCTATTTTAATCTTCTTTCTATTTATTTTAGTATCTGCAAATATTATGGATTCTGGTGATATTTTACCTACAAATGCAAATGCCTCTCCTGTAATAATTGTGCTTTCGCAGTGTCTTTTCTCTTCTTTTTTTTTTTTTTAAAAAAAATTGTCATTTAGTATTTAGAATTGTCTTTTAAATGTTATTTTTTACTTAAATAATGCATGGTCTGGGTAGAGCTGGCAATTAACATATTTTTTGTTCTTTAGTTTAAAAATTGTACATTTTTTTATTCTGTGTTATATTTGGAATATTAATTTGGGGATTGAGATTCTTGAGGGAAATCATTTTTGCTTCTTCTGGTCAATTCAATTAGAAAGAAGAAGCAGATTGAGTTGAAGACTCAAAATCTTACCACAGTTTGCACTTCGTTTACTGTTGTTGTCATTACTATTTTGGGGAATTAACATCCTTGTTGAGAAATGGTAAGGAAACCCAATCCGCGCAATAACTTCCTGCAGGGTCTTTACACATAAAATACTCATTCTGTAAAAAAACTTGTAATTTAGTACCATGTCAGGATTTTTTTATATGTAGGTACCTAACAGAATAGATTTTTGCAGATAGGTATCCGATCCGCCGCAGAGACGCCATACAACACATTCGTGTACCCTCTATCAATACATTTGGGTACCCTATATATTAGAAAATGGTATGCCGTATTAGCATATTTAGGTGCGCCCTATTTAAAACATAAGCATGCCATACGAACACATTTATGTACCCTATATCAACATGTTATGGTACGCCATACGCAGAAGGTACGACATGACTGAAGAAACTGGTAAAAATTAAATCGAGTACCTATCTGTAAAATTTTCTGATATGGGTACCTATGTGTAAAAATTTTCTTCAATTAGGTATTTATGTGTAGATGTCCGTCTGCATACCAAAATAAATAGATTAATAAATATCAAGAGAGCCAAATGTATTTGAATCTTGTGAAAGGATGTGCATCCTTCTTTTGACCAAATTGAAACTAGCAAACTAAAAGGCAATTCAAAAAAAAATTAAATAAAAACACAACTGTTAAATAATTTCTTTAAGTTTAATCCGGTTTGCCTTTTTCTTCTTATTTTATCGTAAAATAATGATAATTATCAATATATTTAGGGACATTTTTATTTCAGGCCCTACATAACTATCATTTAGGATTCAGGCACTCTTGGCAAAAAATTTAGTTTTAAGGACCCATTTTCTGCAAGTACAACTTCATTGCTCTTTTCATACTGGTATGTTCAAATTTTGTAACACAAAACCATAATTTGGTACCAGTTTATGCTCATCAGATACCAGTTTATTTTCTGCAGTACCACTTCATTGCTCTGACATACCAGTATGTTGAAATTTGTAACACAAAACGATCACTCTATACCAGTTCATATATCTTTCATACCACTTTTTTTACACCACACAAAATGGGTCATTTAACCTAAAAACTTATCAAGCAGGGCCTGAATTCGAAATCAAACCCTTAATGGAGCCTGATTTCGAATTTACCCATATATTTACTCCGTAGAGTCTGACAGTTAAAAAGTTGAGGCTGAATACTTTCATTATTATAGCGTTGATAGATGTTTTCCCACCTTTTTTATGGTGGTAGTTTTAGGTCCATTATGTTGATAACATTACGGGTTAGTTGTTGTATAAGTTTCCCTCATCCCTCTCAATCAGGCACAATTATTATTTGAATTCACGTCAAACTTTTCATTACCATGTGAAGTTTAACGTTGGGTAAGGGCAGTGGTGATAATCCCTAATTATGATATTTGATTAAAGATTCTCCATTTAAATGGGTGATTAAACTTTTTCCACTATCAGTTGAAAATGAAAAGAAAATTAGACAAGCACTCCTCCGATTACACTTAAATATGATAGAACCCTTCGACGTCATGGTAATAAATAATTATAATAACAAAAGTCCAATTCGATTAAATATGTGACCGAATCATATATATATAAATGTATACATATTAATCTTCACATTATTCTTTTTACGAGAGCGAACGACCAACGGAATAAAAAAGGGACCGCTCTAAAATCCATTTGCAACTAGTTAGCATCCTCATTCTATAATTAGTTCCAATTAATTAAGTTCTTTGAAAGTGAAATGTTTGGACGAGAACTAGTAGTAATCAAATATTTGAATAAAATTTCGTCATTGACTTTATACAGCGTCGACTACATGAGTCCCACTTATTTCTTCCCATCTTTCTATTTTGGGCGTCCCACATAATTCTTCTCATTTCCATTTTTGGTAAAAAATTATCCCACTAATTAAACTCATTACACCATTAATATTAAAAAAGTCTTCTTGATTTGCGTGTCTACTAATAACTTTTCTCTCTCCATACCTCAAAAGGTGTACTATAATATTAAAATAATGTGATTTCTTAATCTCCATGCCAACTAATCTTTGGGAATAAATAGCTGGGACGGAGGAAGTATCATATATGAGCTCTTTAGAGCTGAATAGCACATTAATCAAAATAAGTTAGCGTAAAATGCATTTCATATATTTGTTTTTTTTAACATGTCTAACATTTAGCGTGTGAAATAATCGAACTGATATGATCTTCTTCCACTACAACAAACAGCCTTTTGTCTCCTAAGACTTAATGTAATGATTCCTGGCGATTAATGCGTCGTCCCCTAAGTAAAGATCATCATATTCATATGCATTGGCATGTAGTGTCTTCTTTACTCTTCTCATATTTGATGATAAGTACCAATCATCCCATGCATGCATGTTTCCGAAATATTCTATGTGTTTTAACTTTATCCCATTACAACGTACGGTGGTACGTACACAGATCAGGGAAGAACAGAAGAGTACAAATTACGTTGCTATCTCGTGTAATGATCAAAACCTAGATTCCATTAGGGTTAAACGTTAACTAAGAAATTAATCTTAAAGAATTTCACTAGAGAAATATAGCCGGCGGGAAGTCATTTCTTTGCAAGGAGACGTGTTTTGTTCTGGTTGACCGATTCTTCTGACATTTTGACGGTGTTAAAAAACAGTAGGAATTGAATTGAAAAGACTGGGGTCCATTTTATTCTAAAGGTTGTGTGGGCCCCACATTGACTGGCCTCGCTAAGTGGAGCCTCCCTCCCTCCCACCAAAAAGTTTAAAAAAGATAATCCGAAAATATAATTATTTATTCGCAAACCTACCTATATATCTATTCTATTACAATGCCACCTCACTTGTATTGTAACGAAAAACGCTTCTGCTAATTAAATAGTACGAAACAAATGGCATGCTAATAAAAATTCATTGCACCAGCCGGGAATCGAACCCGGGTCTGTACCGTGGCAGGGTACTATTCTACCACTAGACCACTGGTGCTTCTGTGTTTAACCTCTGTTGTAAAATACTACTTAGGCGTCGCCTAGGCGCTAGGCGGAGACCTCCGCGGTGATATATTTCTAGGCGCCCGATTAATCGATCGAACCGATTATTCGGGATAGGCGGCCGAGTTCTATTTTTCTGTAATTTTTTTTTGGAAAATTTTTATATACAAAGAAATATTATTAATAATATTATTTCTTTAGATGAATTCATTTAATATGCATTTATTTTGGTAATTATCATACAAAATAAAAATAATAAAAAACGAGTATATCGTCTAATTTCCGCCTAGAAACCGCCTAGGCCCCGCCTAGACCGTCTGGGCGCTAGGCCCCCCTCGGGGATCGTTCTTTGACGTTCAATATTGTTTTAGGTTATAAATATGTGGTCGAGCTTCGATATTAATAAACAATTTGGTTTCATTTTCCTAACATGTTCTCCGAGTAGACATATGAGTTGAATATATCTCCTTTCCATATTTTTTATCTACTTGGAGAAGTGTGGGTAAATGATGCCAAATTTTTCTTCAATATCGAAGCTAAAACATGCATGTTTAAGATGTGTTAGGTTGGAGCGATAAGGACCCTGAAAGCCCGTTTCTCGATTACATGTGAATTATGTTTGCTTGTGGGAATTAGTTGTAAAATTTTTCTTGTTGTGCTTTAGGTTCTTATATGGATCGGAGTTGGATATGTAGTAATCGAACAACAGCGGAATATTTGAATGATGTAGAGGAATTTAAGAATTGTGAAACATAATAAGGAAAAAAAAGAGGCAATCGAATATTCTATGTTCTTAAATAGGTTGAAAAATCAAACCCAAATCCAACCCGCCAACCTGCCAACCCATTTAAAATTAAAAAAAGAGAGACAAAATTATAAATTCAAATTAAACAAAAAAAGGAGAACTAGTGCAATTATTTTGTAAAAACATTATAAATCATAACTAAGAAACAATTAAAGTTTCAAATGACAAAAATCTCAATAATTAACTACCAAGCAAATTATTTAGGATCATGAAGTATTAACCTAAGCCATATTTGACTCAAGCTCTCAACCATACTCTCTTCTATTCGATTCCCACCCTTATGTTCATGACATCTCCGCATGAAGAGAACCATAACGCAATCAACGAAGCATGAGCTACCGAGCAGATTATTATCTAAAACAACGACGATATCAATCAATTAAGGAGTGATTTATACCTTTTTGGGGACGTTATAGTCGACGATGAAGAACCCGGGTGGCTTGGGAGCATGTGTGAGCGTGAGAGTGGATAGAGAATTAGGGTTAATCATTTTGTTTTGTTTAAATTAATAATATTTTAATAACATATATTATTCCTGTTCAATGGGTTGATAAACGGGTTGATTTCGGGTTGATTTCAGGTTGAAAATCCGAACCCTAACCTAACCCACTTAATAATTGAGTTGGGTTCGGGTTTACCCATTTACGTAAACATGTCAAAAATGTTAACCTGAAACTGCTATGTTCGGGTGCGGTACGTGTCGGGTTGGCGGGTCGAGTTGATTTTTAACAGCCCTACTTGGGGGGCCATTGACCCCCTTGCCAAAATTAGCTATAACCAGTTTGTATATACTAAAAATCAGATAATAGTGGTTAGTCTAGTGGCAGTTGCTAGTATAGTTAAGGACTTATAAGGCATTAACGTGGGTTCGAATCTTTTTGCTACCTTTTTGCTTTCACTTTCACTAAAGTCGTGAATTTATACTTTGACCCTCCACAAAAAAACTTTGCTTTTGACCCCCCAACATTTGAAGGCTGGGTCCGTCGCTGATTGTTGGCCAATGTTACAAGATAGATGGTATTGTCTACAACGACACAACGATTCAAGAGGTTCGCGAGTTGTGGACTGAATATTCAAGAAGTCTGTCTGGTGATGGGATTGTTGTAGTTCTGTTATATATTATTTCGAGATGAATATAGTTGGATATTTATGTTGGAATAGTTGATATTTTGATTGAAAATTATTTAGGTGTTCTATAAATTTTTTATTTGATTTTGGTGGAGAAATTTAGTTTTGATTTGATATGGATTGTATAGGGGATACGGAAAACAAATTTATATTAAAAAATTTAATTTCGTGACGGTTTTTCAATTAAAACCGTCACTTATAACAATTATAATTTTTTGTAGAATTAATAACTAATTTACTTTTAGCGACTGTTTAAAAATGAAACGGTCGCTGTTGTTTACAATAGTGTCGGTTTTCCACGAATCTGTTGTTTGTGTCACAATCCGCATCGGTTTGTAAGAAACCGTCGCATATGGTTCGTTAAATATATGCGTCAGTGCATTTCACGCCGCCTATTAGACGTTCTATACTAGTGTACTTTGATCGTGTTCTCATCGCTAAAAAAACACTCTTACAAATTGTCGTCCAAGTCTTACGATTTTCGTGCAGTCTTACCATACTCGATTACTCTTACAATATGCTATTAAAACTGCAAGACCGTGAGACTACCATCTAACAATTATAACACGAACTCGATGGCGTGGCTATGTATAAATTCCTAATTAATTAAAATAAGTATTAAAAAGGCAAGCTTGATTGTATTTGATTAAGAAGTGGGTGGCCTCCAATTGGATTTCTGGGCACTAAGTATTCCTTCCTTGTTCTGGGAAAAAGTTAAGTGCACCTCCCATTCCAATGACTTCAACAAGTTCTCGGCTTCCCCGATAGTGTCCGAAGCATCTCTAACGATTAAAGTCCCTCCCGGCCTAACTATTCGATCGATCTCCGCCATTACACCAACTAGTTTGCACCTACAATAACTCGATCACATCTCCTCATCATTACTGCGCTCGCTCTGTATATAACACGCCGTTCAATTAGTTATACACATTTATTATTTATTACCTCTTCTCAAGCCTAGACAAGAGATGATCCGCGTGTAATAGATCGTACGTCCTCGGGTACGTGCTAAAGGACTCGCACCAATCGTGGTATATCCCGAAGAGCCCTCGCTCGTAGATTATGGGAAGGGTGTCGGGCGAGTCGACGTTCACCACGTTCATCACCCATACCTTCATATCCCTCAAAGCGGCGGCGAACCTACAATTAAAAAAGCAATCGAGTTTGCATATGTTTTTACTTTTTTGAAGATTATTGCGTGCATTGTACCCTCCGTAGACCGCTCTCATGTCCATTACGTTCCTGACGTTGGACCAGTTAATCCCGACGCCGTTCGCGTAGAGCTTGCTCACGACTTTCTTCCAATGTTCGTAGTCCGAAGAGAAGTCCTCGGGAGCGGGCTTTCCGTAGATTCCCATTTGGGTTTTGTTGAGCCAATACGGTGGAGTTTGGAGCCTGTCGGGCCATTCTTCGGGCCATTGAGAGCCTCTCTCGCTCTCTTCGGTAGGGACTCGATGCATGCAAGATTGCAACGGCACGTACCTAGGTAAGAAATATATAAAAAGATTATAACAGACCTATCATCGTTGCCTGTTGAAAATGCATTATATGAAATTAAATTATGATACACTCCATAGCTTAAGCTTTTAGGTGAAGTGGTGAGATTTATTACCAGGCTGCGTTAGGATCATCTCCATTCTGACACATCGGAGGTTGCTTCTGCTTTCTTTGTTCGTAGCAGTCGTTCGAATCGGGCTTTTGATACACTGCAGCACCGATCATGTTTATCTTGTCTTTCTTGATCGTCACGAGCTCCCAACACATCGCCACCGTTAGGTTCGACATTTCTACGCAACAACGCATGTATAATGAACTTTTTCTCTCTTTTCCCGATACAATAAAGAGCTCGGCAAAAAAAGAAAAAGAAAAGCACATACATATGTATGTGCAATAGGGGCCCCGAGTCATTGCAACTATAGATGGGTCAAATCATTGCTACTATAGATGGGTCAAATCATTGCAACTATAGATCAGAAAAAACAATCACCTTGCCAAATTTGAACATCTTCATCAAGCTTCTGATAGACCGGCGTAGCCGACCACACGAAGTAACCTCCCGGCCTCAATACCCGATTCAACTCCAACAACAGCGCGCCCCCTTCATAAAAACAATGCGTAATTTATTCATAACGTTCCATCGAATAAATAATCTACATTCATAATCGACGATAAGGAATATAAACAGGGTAAGAGAAGAGACCATCTGCGTGCCAAGGGACTCTGCACCGAGCGCAATGCACGATATCAAACACTTTGCTAGGAAAAGGCAATCTCTGTGAGCCCATCACGGCGGAAATAGCCGGTATGCCCCTCTCAAGCGCAAACTGAACCTGGGCCTCGTGCTCGTCTTTAGGGGCGAACGACATTGTCAAAACGTCCTTATCGAAGAGATAGCCTCCCAAGCTGGCCACTCCGCACCCCACGTCCAATATTACCCTGGTGTGCTTTCCCCACGCAATGTCTGGCACCGCCTTAAGAGAATTTTTCAAGAATGATAATGATAGTAATAAAAAAGTAATATTAACCTAGCATTTTGAGGACGTATTCGTCGCGATATACCTCTTGTATGAAATCGATATAATGCATGGCGCCGTGTATGAACTGAGTTCCGCCGCCCGGGAACGTGAGGAACTCCCCGGTGACCTTCACCCAGTTCTGATGCCCCTTTACGTCGGCCAACGTCGTGTGAGGCACGTTGTGGAACCATATCTGCCAAGAGGAAACAAATCGTTACATATCGATTGAACGTCGTGTGAAGCACGTTGTAAATTGGTCACTCAACATTGGATTAGAGTCAGACATAGAGGTTATGGGTGCGATCATCACGACCACCTATTAAATGAAAATTACACGTCTAAGACTTTATAAGATATAAATCTGCCTAAATGTGATGAGGCATGTCAGAAATGTAATGTATGAAATTAAGATATGCCATTCAAACTTAATCTTTTAGGCAAAGTGGTCATTCAACAACAACTATACCTTATCTCTGCTTTGAGGCCACTGCACAGGCGTCTTGTACCCCTTGGGCAACGGAACCAAGCAAGTGGTGCCTCGTCAGGGCAATGCCTCTCGCGGTGCTCGTGGTGCTTCCGACTATGGAGCTTTGCGATCGCCTTTTCATTGTCCAGACAAGGTATGTAATCGGCGCCGGCCGTCTCATTGCAAAGCTGCCACTCATGCCCATAACCGCCGACGTCTTTATCCTTATTAGAATCGTCTATTCCTTGCCCCTTTTGGTTGCTCGACTCGTCCCTCTGAGTCGACCATGCCTTCTTCGATTCTTTCGATTCCTTGGGGATCTCAGTACCTTCTTTGCCCGGAAAAGAAGAAGCCTCCCCTTCTTCTTCCTCTTTCTGATCCAACTTTATCGCATTGTCTTCTTCAATGGGCTTATGAGTCTCCTCCTCCGTTGTGGTATGTGGGCCGTCCTCGTCCAAGGGCGCCTCGTCGTGCTCGATCTGAGTATTGCTAATGGCCCCGCGCGGATCGTTTTTAGACTTCCTTTCATCAACTTGCTCGTCTTCTTGGTGCTGATGATCTGCGAGCCTTTGGTCCTCGTCTTCCTTGGAGATCTGATTCTCTGACGACGTTTCGGAGCCGTCTTGCGATTCCCCGTCGTCGTTCTTGCTAACAACCGTTTCGCCCTCTGCCTTCGCTTCTTTAACTACTTCTCGTTGGTTATTTTCATCGTCCTCGGAAGGTTCCTTCCTCGGCAAATCCTCGATGTTGTCCGAGCTCGAGCCTCCGCCATGCTCTCCATCTTCCTCGTTCTTCGTTTCTTGAACTACTTGTTGTCGGTTATTATTGTCCTCGGAGGAATCTTTTGTCTTCGAATCCTCGATCCCTTTAATCTCCTCTATGTGAGTCGCTGAGCTCTCCTCGGAAGTCTGTGTCTCGAGAGAAGACTGCTTATGCTCTTCTTCCGCTTCTTCATCAGACCCTCCGCCGTCGTCTTTATTTCTAATACTAACCTCCTCTGCCGCTTCGTTCTTAGTAGACGCCCCGTCGTCGGCCGTCGTCTCCGACTCTTCGTTATCGTTGTTTTCCGATTCGTTCGACTCTTCGGCCGATTTGACGGAGTCGTCGTCGGGGAGGAGTCCCGAGACGTCGGCGTCGTGGGCGAGGTTCTTCTCGCCGATCGAAGGCATAACAATCGTCCTCGAGTTTCCATCGCGCGAGGCGGAGATGGAAGACGAAATCTTTGATTTGTTGGTGGTCGTCGTCGTCGTAGGGGGCGGGTTTGGGTAGGAATTGGTGGAGAGGAACCATACGCCTATGACGCACACCGATACGAAGATGGCCGTGGTGAGCGTCGACGGCCACGCAGATGACGAAGATCCCGAGGATCTCTTGCTGCTTCGAGGATTTCCTTTCGCCATTATTTATTTATTGTGATCGAATTGTATTTTCTTTACATCATCGTTTCAAGAAAATGCTAAAACTAAACACAGCGAAAATTGGTATTGAAGTGATTCGAAGGAGTGAAGGTAGTTTGGTTGGATATGTGGAGGGAAACTCTTAGATCCACGCGAGTAGGACTAGGAAATCTGTTATACTTTATTATATATATATATATATATATAAATAAATTCCAGAAATAGCAAATCACAAACTTGTATTGAAGGGGGAAGGTAACCAAGGAAAATAACAGCAAAGGCCATTTTCCCGTTAAAAGGGGAAAATCAAGGCCAGTTGTCTACCTTACATTCTTCAATAGGACTTGGCAGTTGCTGCCTAGTCCAATAATAACAGATACAAATCTAATTTAAAAAAAAAAAGAGTAAAAAAGAAAAAAAGAGAACTACTACAACACAGGGCCCACCTTAGTCACCTGTGCAATGATATATGTTAAAAGCTAAAATCAATCGACGTATCTTCACTTAAACACAAATATCACAGCTATCATCACACACTATCTATCTCTTCCTACGAATATGCTTTCAATTCATTGGCATTCCTTTCCTTGCATTTTGTAGTAAGTTCAGTTAAAGCTGGGACTTTCAGTGCATATAGCTTCGACGGATAGCCTCTTCAACACATTAGGACACGGATCTCGCCTGAAGTTGCTGTTAGAAATCGCAACGCTGCATCTTTCTTGCCCGATACACTTCTGTTCATACGAAAAAAAAAAATAATTTCAAGAACACACATGACACATATAAGCAGAACTTGAATATAAGTACTACCTTCTCAAATATAGAATACGAAGCAGGCGCATGGCAACTCCCTTCTTGAAAGCTCCCACACGTCCCCAACGGCGTCCCAAAGCTAGCAAACTTGATCGAAGATATGGTCTTTCCCTGACCGCACCTAAGGTGAACCTTAGGCCTGCGAAAATCCTCGGGCCTACCATAGCTTTCGATCTGCCAATTCTTAATATTCGGGTGGTATTCCGCCACGTCAGCGCACACGCTGGTCACTGATCTCTTCACTAGCTCAATCCTCATGGGGTCCCCTCCGAGCTCTTCGAAAAGGACCAAAAGATTCTGCGTTGGTTTCAGCCATGATCTCGGCAGATGGTACCTGAAAAAGAAAACGATGTAAGAAAAAAGATGTCTTTTCTTACTTTTTTTTTAGTTTGAAATCTTTATTATTACCATCTCTGAGTTGGTTCGCCGCACCCTAGCTGACATTTGGGTGGCCGGTAGGTCCCACTATAGGCACAGTGGTTGCAGTCGCCGGCTGCATAGGCTGTCCAATACCTGCCGAGGCTCTGACCGTTGACCCACACTTGGCCTTTGCCCATGCTGCTCATGTCTAGCGCAAGCGGCTCGTCGCCGTCGGGCGCGTCGAAAAAAGCCTGTTTATTTTTTTCTTAAAATGATCATCAGGATTTTTTACTTTAATTTTTGTATATTTGTCGTTTGCTATATTCGTAACTACGACCTTATGCCATGTTAAGGGCTGCTGCTTCTGGGCGACGAGCGAGCCTTGCATCCAATCGACCGAAGAGATTCTATCTGGAGAGACGAGGTTCATGGCTTCTCCCTTCAAACCGACCTAAGCGAGGAAATATTACGATTTACAATGTTGTCAAGTTGTTGGAAATAAAACATATATAACTTTATGATATGCTCTCATAAGCTTTTAGGTAAAATTGTCATTCTGGTATTAGGGCTCAGCGGCCAAAGAGGTAATGAGTACGATCCTCGTAACCACACCCACTTACGAACATTACACGTTTTAAGAATAGATAATAAAGAAATCAGCCTATACATGGAAATTAAAATTTAAATATGATACACACTGCCTTGTATAAGAGCTTAAACCTTTTTGGTAAGTGGTCATTCAACGTAAGAGAATTACCTGATAGGTCCATTTTGCCCATGTTAGATCCAATTTTACTCGTTTTAGGCCGAGCAAAGCAACGGGTCCTAACACGCCAGTGTTCCACGCCTCGTAGTGTCCTCCAATGTTCTTCAACGAACAAAAGAAAGAACTGTAGCAATGGAGATGTACACGATAAACAAAAAAAAAAAAATCGAACGAAAGAGAACTAACTGGTAATCCGACGGCTACGCTCAAAAGGGAAATGGCGTTCGATCCAGGACGTAAACTGACTTTCTGCCTAAACGTGAATCGCCTGTTTTCTCTCGTCCCAAAAGCAGATCCTAGGAAAAAACATTTTTTACGCACGATAAAAAATATCAGACTCCAGCGTATGTTTTTTATGATTGTAAGTTTGAAACTGAGGATGATAAGATATATATATATATATATATATATATATATATAAATTATATATATATATATACCAATTAGCTGTCCGTTCACAAAAACATGCAGAGCGTGGCCAGTCGACTGAATAATGAGCGTTGGAAGCTCGCCGCCGTGCAGGAATGGCTCCGACGAACCAATATCAACACTGCAATCGAATATAAGACCCTTATTTTGTTTTGTTTTTCTGTAAATCTGCTTATGCTAGTTTGAAATTAGAACTGACGATGAAAATCTGATTAAAAAAATCTTGATTAGCTCACCTAGTTGAGTACCATAGGTAGTCGCTGGCATCTCTAGTTGCATTGATCTGTTCCAATAGGCCAATGGTCGAAAACGTTGAACTATCGTCGAGAGAAGATAAATCTTCGTTGAATGTCTCCCACGAGAATACTCGAGCGTTTGTGGGGATCATTTCCATCCGTGATGTCTGAACTCCAACCTGGTTCAGACAAAAGTAAAGAAAGAAGGTCAACTTACATGTAATCGTTCAGTTTCATGGTTTTGAATGCTACGAGAAAAAAAATATTGTTTGAAACGATCAGCGTACTTTGGCAGTGTTGAAGACGACATTTCTGCAATCTGGGAGAACGCTGATGGACCAAGGAGGAAGATTGTAGTGCATGTTGTTGAACATCACTTTAACTGCAGATTTAGTGTCGTAATTCGAGAGAAAAGCTGCGCATTCTCCCGATTTCGAAGAGTATACATGAGCCTGGGAAACATAAACATTATTTCGAAACGTTTCGAGGCTAGTAATTAATTCCATGAAAATCGAACAAAAAAGTCGGTGAAATGAACCTGTTGAAGGGCTCCTAATGAAGTCACTGTTGGATCTGACGAAATTAAGGCTTTCTCGCATAGCTTAACGGCTCGGTGTAATTCCTTTAGATGGCCATATTTAGGTTCTCTGATCAAACCTATCAAGTCCCAAAAACAAACACATATTTCACGCTACAAATGAATATAAGGAACAAGATAAAAGAATTAAAAATATACCGTATTCATCGAGAGGGGCATCATAGTCATAGCTCGTAGTGATAAAAGGGCCACCAGCCGAGCGCCCGAAATTCGTGCCTCCGTGATACTGTTTAATGCAAATGGATGGAGAAATAGAATAAATATTTCAAGGAAAGGCAAAAGATATTAATGCATTACCATGGACTCGGAAAAAACCTACCATGTAGTAGTTAATAAGAGAACCTCCCTTCTGTACGAACCTTGCCACTGCAAATGCAAGGTCCTCGACGGGCCTCTTATGGACGGGCCCACCAAACTCCGTAAACCTAATTCCCGAGGATTAACAAATGTCGAAGTTAAGAATAATGACAAAGAATCACAACTTTAAATACGAGCTGTAATAATAATTTTTACGTACCAGCCAGTCCAAGCCTCCGTCCAAATGGAAGGTTTGTAAGGTTTGTTGGGAGAGAAGGCGTCGCAGTAGAAGCCATTGCAAGTGTTAATCTACGACACAAAAGAAAAAAAAAAAAAACGCCAAATGGATTCACTCACAAAATGCAGCTAAACGTAACGATTTTCGAGCGTTGTTACAAAATCAGAGACTAATTGTATAGAGAATTATGCTACATTTACGCTTCGAAAATTTGCTTACTATTGGATCGGGGGCGTCTTCTTCCTTGCACATCACCCACGGAACGCCTGTGTTCAATCCAACGGCCATATTTGCAGCCCAAGTAACGTATCGATGGCCAGCTTGGCCGAGCGCTTTCGCTTGTGGCCCGTACTCATTCTCAATCTGAATAAACAGTTTAGTTGTTAGAGAAAGTTGAGATTATTCGTAAAAGCTGCTGTTGAGTAGGGAATGAGTATGTGTTTTAAAGAGGTGAAATCCCACCTGAGAAAGAATAATTGGACCTCCCTGAGATTCATAAAGATCCTCACTCTTCATAAGATTGACAATTGTCTCCGTGAACTTTTGCATAGCCATCTGTCAAGCAAGGAAAGATTACTGTTGAAAGTTACAACCAATTTTTCAGTTTTCACCACTGACTGCTTATAAAGAGAACCTTGAATGGCTCATTATCTGTCCTGAAGCTAATCCCTGGTACATATTTGAGCCAAACTGGAAATCCCCTGCCATAAGAATCAATCATAGTACTCAAATTAAGCCTGCATATAATATACATATCGATGAAAGAAGGGAGTTTAGTGTGTTTTTTACCCAAAGTTCCACTCAGCACAAACATAAGGGCCAATGCGTAGGTGAGCATATAGCCCAGCCTTGTGAATGGTCTTGACAAACCTCACCAAGTCATATCTTCCTTCGAAGTTATACTGAAGAAACCCACAACACAGATTCACAGTTATTCACCGAAATACAGACATAAGACAGCGAAATTGTAGAGAAAGAAAGGTTTGGGTAATGTAATGTCGTACTTTTCCTGGGGAAGGCTCGTGAACATTCCAGAAAACATAGGTCTCAATCACATCCAAACCTCCTTCTTTAGCTTTGTTTATCAGATCCGCCCACATCTGAAAATAGAAACGGAAAGAATTGATGAAAAAAAAGGGGTAAAACAAAAGAGGCGAGCTTTGTGTGGAATCTCACCTCGGGGGTGCTTCTAGGGTAATGTATGGAACCAGAGAAAAGAATCCTTCTTTGCCCATTAATGACGATGGCTTTTCTGTCATAACTAACACTGCATTGCACCACCGCCTCACTTCCGACAAGCACCGCCAAGCACACCCACAAAACCCACTTGTGAACTGTGTTCATTTTCACTTGCATTTTCCGACACTAAAATCTAACACTTCAAGTCCTCTTTGCGCATGAAAAAAGAAAGAAAATTGACGCCGTATTTGCTTGCTTTGTAGGAAGGCGTGGAATGTTTTGCTTTGGAGAGTGGGTAAACTGCGCCTTTCCTTCACTGTTCAGTTCCCGCTAACACCATCTCCAACCGAGAAACGCATTCTCAAACTCAAACGCATTCTCAAACTCAAAATGCAGCAATTCTTCTCCAACCGATCGACTCATTCTCAAACTCAACAGACTACTTTGTAATATTAATTCCACGACAACTTTTACAAATTTCAATACAACCCACATATTTACAATTTTACAAATAAAACTACAAATATTATTTTAGATTTTCACTTTTAATGTTGCAACCTACACTTTTAATATCGTGCGCTTGTTGGATATATAAAATAATACCCCTTTCTTCTTACAAAGGTTCGGCGGCTTAAAAGATAAGGAAAAAGCTTTTTGATATTTGCCCAATACCTTTTCTGACAATCAAGTCTTGTCTATTTTCTTTATCTGTCCTTCCTCAGCTTTTTATGACACGAAAAGCAGATATACGAAAAAGAGAAAAATTATGGACTATCTACGCAAATTAAAAAAACCCACCGCATCCTAACTGCTTCAGACGCAAACATGCGTCCAACGGAGGAGAGAGAAGCTATTTGACGCATTTTGAGTTGTGTTTTGGCGTTCGGTTGGAGTAAATTTACCTCAAATTTTGCGTTTTAGTGCTCGGTTGGAGATGCTCTAAGGAGAGAGAGAGAGAGAGAGAGCAGTTATTAACAATAAATAAGCGAATGGAGATTGGAGGGAGGATACGATATATGCCTATATGTATACATAGTACACACACATAAGCAGTCGGTGTTTGTCTGAGTGAGCTCAACGAAGGTTCTGAAACCTAGTTTTGGAACCGGACCGAAAATTTTAGTGGTTTAAAGTTTAGTGGTTTAACCGGTATAGAACCGGAATCAAACCGGAGTTATAAAATTAAGGGGAAAAGTTAATAAGGGGAAAAGTTAATAAAAGTAAATTGTATTGGAGATTAAAAATTAATTGTACACGGGATGTGAAGTATTAAACCTATCAATTTGGGGGTCAAAATTAAATGGAAGGAAAATATTGGGCTAATTCGGGGGTCAAAATTAAATAGAAAGAAAATATTGTGCTGATAATTAATTATAAATTCAAAAATTTTGTGAGAAATAGAACTCGAACCCAGGCCCAGCTACTAAACAATTGACTGTCTCACCACTACACCAACCCAACTTTTATGTAATATAATTCTGTTTTGCCTAAGTTAATTAATATTATATTTGTTCTTTTTTTTTAATTAAAGAAGACCGGACCGGGATCAGACCGGATTTGTGACCGGTCCGGTGGTCCGGTCCGGTCTTCAAAACCATGAGCTCAACTAGGGCTGGGGAAAAATACCGAGTTACCGAAATACCGTCCTTATCGTATCGAATCGTATCGAAAATATCGTAAATTTTGGTATACCGAAGTTTTTGGTAAGGTATGATACAATACCGAAAATTTTCGGTACGGTAATGATATGAAAGTTTTTAAAATTAGGTATACCGATTATACCGAATACCGAAATACTAAAATTTTTATATTTTATATATATATATATACACACATACATATATTACATTATTTCAAAAATATAAAATGAAAAATTAAGGATCTTCATAAACTTATGTAGCCCATAAATTATTAACTTATACACAACTTTTTAAGATTAGGCCCACCATATTATACTTATGTAACTCAAGTAACGTTTAATTTTTGCCTTTTTAATGTGTCTTTTTCAGGATTTTGAAAGCGTGAAGATGCAATGCAATTACTTTTTGTTAATCTTCACTAATTTTTTAAATATAGCCGCTTCGTTCTAATTAATCTGTATATAAAGTTGTATTTTGTGGTTAAGTAAAGTTTTTTGTCTTACTAAGGATACTGGCTAAAATATGCAAATTATTTAAGGTTAAAAAATCTTTTTATTTTGAAAAATTTGGTATTAATAATCTATCTTATTGGGGCCTAATGAGTTTGAATTGATTAAAAATTCCAAAACAACGAATTAACGAGTTACGAGACAAGCATGGTAAAACCCTCTGTATGAATGGTATAGAAGATATGATACCGATACCATACCGAAATTTTGGTATGATACCGTATCGAAATTTAAGGTATACCAAAATTTTGGTATGGTATTGCTATGATTTTTTTGGATACCGAAATTTCAGTACGGTATACGGTATCACAGTTTTGGTACCGTATACCGTACCGAACCGCCCTTAAGCTCACCACGCGAGATAAAGAAAAGGGGCAATTTGAATTCAGACAACAACATAAGTTTCATTTAGGTTTCAGGTCCATGTCAGAAAATTTTTAGTTTGAAAAACCCAATACACTTAAGTGTTTTTTAGTACCACTTCGTAGACATGTAGTACCACTTCATGGACCTTCAGTTTTCATGGTTCTGCAGTACCAATTCATCGTTCTGCAGTACAACTTCATTCCTCTGTAATAATACAAAACGATAGTCCGATACCAGTTCATATACACGCATAACACTTGAGTGTATTTTAGGTCCTTATCTCTAAATTTTACAAAAATTGGGTCCTTAATCCTAAAAATGTTCTGACATGGGTCTGAAACCTAACTTAAAACATTTTTTGGAACCCGAAACTTAATTAGCCCTAAAGAAAAGCCCTTTTGTGTTCTTTTCTTTAAACTATTTCTATTTCTTTATAGATTATTGTTGGGAGTTGCTTCATTTACTGAAAATAGTGGAGAAGAAAGTGATGGCATCCTCGTATAAGTTAACGTAGTGTAATCAAGTTTACGGAGATACGAAGTAGACATGGCTATCGGGCCGGTTCGGCCCGGAACCGGCCCGGAACCGGCTACCGGTTCCGGTTAGGAACCGGAACCGGTTCAACCGGTTAAAACCCGGAACCAATCCGGTAATTATCGTTACCGGATTGGTTCTGGAAAAATAGAACCGGCCGTTACCGGTACCGGTTCCGGTTCCGGAACCGGTAATCCGGTAACGGCTATATTTAATCCGGAACCGGCACCGGATCCGTTAAGATCCGGTAAGATCCGGTAAGACAAAAAAAATAAAAAAAAAATAAAATAAAAACATGTATTGTAGTATTTAATAGTATTATTTTTGTGTTTCTTTTATTTTTTGTATTTTATCTTTGTTTTTTTTTCATTTTTTTTTCTTATGTCGTTTGATTTTTTTTTTTTTTTTCCAATTTATGGTTTTTAAAAAAAAAAAAAAAAAAAAAACGGTGTGAACCGGTACGGAACCGGTTCGGAACCGGTAAGATCCAATGGATCCACTAGCGGTTCCGAATTGGTTCCGGGATATCAGTCCCGAAACCGGAACCGGAACCGGTTCGGTACCATACCGGTTCGAACCGGAACCGGTATTTTATGTCCGGAACCGGTAGAACCGGTACGGAACCGGACCGGAACGGACCATTACCCATGTCTAATACGAAGGCACGTCAGCACATCACCGACGGATGATTAATAATACCACTCTATTCTTGGCAAAGACATTAACATCCTTTATTACATCAATTCTTGCTTTGGATTTAAAATAATAATAAAAAAAGAATTAGCCCCACTTTACACTTGCATGTGAAACTTGTCTGTCGTCTTTTTCTGATAGCCAAGTGCACTTCTTTTGGTCTGTGTCCCCCTTTCTTTAATCCATAATATAACAGCGCCATCATCCCCGTGCCAGAATCTAAGGTTATTTTTCTGTAGCTTCGCTCATTATTTATCTTAATCTCACGAAGGTGACAACTCATATAATAAAACATTCGTTTACAGAATCGGGAAACACATACAATGTTCAAGTCAACTGATTCAACATTGTTTTTTCTTTCTATCGAGCAGTTTGCATGTGGTGGTTTAGGTGAGGAATTAACAGTACGTAAAATGATAAAACGAAAAGTGATTGACGGACAATTAAGTCAAAGAGCAATGAGTGTAGAAAAAGGATTAACGGTAAACAAAAAAACGTTAAACTATCGAGGACGCACTTACCATCATTAACTATCCGTTGAAACAGTGATTCTATGTCATTAGCATGTCACTAACTAGTACTGCGAAAAGAAAGAGATATAATTAAATCTAAAACGGTCAAGAAAGATTTAATCTAAGATTAGATACCAATTAGTGCAAGTTGATGTGATAACTAACTTAGCTTTTCTCAATCAGCAGTTGGTGAGGACTTTTCATAAACTTTCAACGGCGCAATCGACGGAGATTTATTGTTGAAAGGTTGATAGCGCCATTTATTATGTACACACACATATATATTATATATATTAGAGAATAATAATTATAACCCACCAAAACAATTCACATTTGTCCCACCAATTTCTTCCGGTTGATTATTATCAGAAAATTGTAAAATGAGGATCTTGGAGAAAATTAGCAATGTTTCATCTTACTATACTATTTTTTTTCGTTTTCCACTAGTACAGAAATATACATGGGCGGCGGTTGTTATTGGCCATGGGCGATGGTTTCTGTGCTGTCGCCCAGAGCCCCGTCGCCCATCTGCGCGATTTTGGGTGACGGTTGTGCAGCCGTCGCCGAAGATAGGTTATGGGCGACGGTTGTTATAGGTTATGGGCGACGGTTTTTAGGCACAACCGTCGCCCAAAAGACCCCGTAGGGTGTTTTGAGAGAATGGGCGACGGTTTCTGGCTTAGTAACCGTCGCCCGAAGTCAATTGTTTTTTAAAATTTAGTCATAGGCGATGGTTTCTAAGCTAGAATTTGTTGCCTATGCGTATATATATTTTTTATTTTTTACTTTTTGATTTTTCATGTGCCCAAAATCAAATCCCAAACAACCAAATCAACACAACAATAAATTATCAACAATAAATAATAATCATCAATACAATAAAGAGTTACATCAGGCAAGAGTTACATCAATACAATCAAGAGTTACATCAAGAGGTCTTAAGTTCTATTCGAATGACATTTAGGTCAATTATCAGTTACCTTATTCCTACAATGCCATAGAACTCATCGCCGAAGATACGCAGCACATACTTGTGAAAGTTGCAAGAATGTGGCAGCTTATGGTTCAACATTTACCAAATAAACCAAACATTAGAAATACAGTTAAAACCAATGAAACTAGTCCAAAAAAGAGACAAACACCCACAACGATGAAACATAATCTCAACCATGTAATCTCAGCGCCACTTAAAAAATATATCTCTAGGATGAATATTAATATACCAAGGCTAGTTAAGAAAGATCACAAAACTCTTACCTTCTTTGATTTTTTCCAGAGATGCATACATGGCTTTCTTCTTTGTCTTCTTCAACCACTAGTAAAAAGAAGAAAAAGGACCAAACTAGTAAAATAGACATCGAAGCACAAAAGGGTAATTAATTTACCTTCCTAAATCTATAAATGGATCTTTCATTAATCGCGAAATACAATGAGGGAAAATAGTTAGAGAGATTTACCTTATATCAAATATAAAAGTCGTTTAACCTACATTAAAGATTGCATATAAAATGCTCCGCCCACAATTCACGTACTTCATTGAGCTCTTCGACGCCGTAAGAGGAGCGCTCTAGTATCTATAAAACAGTAGAATGTTAAAGCATACTAATAAACATATAACTTGAAACTTAAAGAAGCTGATGGTTTTAAAGTTCAATACCATTGGCAAATTGGTTGTATCATCTCTGCCGATACGATTGCAGATAATATCGTACATGTATCTCATGACGTAAAATCCACATAACTCACTCCCGCTTGGTTGTCGTGGGCACTAATTTAGAAAGATTTTCATGTTTTAATAATGTTTTAATATAGAGTTACTAATATATGAACTTTATTGTATATAAAAATCTTACGCATCTATTCAAGGACGAACTCTTATCTTCCTTACGTAGACGTTCAGTGCGAGCGAATCGAACACATATACCGCATTTGAGGGAAATCGATGATCAATAGAATCCAATGGTTACTAAAACATTAAGTCGTTGCACATTAAACAATAATTAAGAATAAATACATACCGCCACATTCAGCGATAAGGGAAATGAATCTAAGGTTTCGCCTCATGAACCGCGAGAAGTCGGTATCTGGTTGGGAGGGCAAATCCAACATTGCCGCGGGCCACTTCGTCTTGCTCCCTGTTGGCGAAGGCCCATTTGAGCGAACATAGCCCAATCTTAAACCTCATCTCCTCCCTCACCTCATCCCTAAACTCGGCCCTTATCTCCTCCTGCATCTCGGCCCTCAACTGCTCCCTCAACTCGGCCATCAACTCGGCCCTCATTTGTTTAATGGAAATCTGGCTCGAAGAGGGCCTCGATAGCTCGGATGGGTTGCCGAATACGCTCCGTATTGTCTCATCCTTCCCACATCCTCTAGGCCACCTGCTATGATCTGGTTTTCCATGAGTTCTTGACAATGCGTCTTTGTGCCTTGAAGATATAAATGTGCCTAAGAGGGGGGGTGAATTAGGCTTATAAAATTTTATGATTCTTCTTTTCACAAATCCTAAGTGTAGTGACTTAGATATGCCTACTGATGCTTGTCACGAGTATGCCTGATATATCCTAGTTACGTCAGATGTGTGTCGGGTCTGTCCACAACGATAAGGAAATAACTGAAAAGTAAATGCGAGACAGGATTTTTACAGAGGTTATATCCCCAACTGGGTTTACTCCTCTCCTTGGGGTTTGCTCCCCAAGAGTTTAACCAATCACTATAATGCACCGTAGCTGGATATAAAACTGATTGATTAGCCCAATACACAACCGAAACAAGTTGAACACTAGACACACTAGGTTACCACACGCCGAGTTTCGTTCCTCGGAATCTCCTGATCCCGACAGACACAGCTCGCTACCGAAGGGCTCCCAGAACTCGTCCTTCCCTTCACGTGTACGTAAACGTCGACCTTGCCTCCTTGGTATTGCTCACGTTCGAAGACAACACGTCCGATGATAGAATATATGGTGGGAGGTAGGAATAACGGGATGAATCACTCGTGCAGTGATGAAATCGCAAGTTAAAGCTCAGTATGGCAGATCGCAAATGGGGGCTCAGAGATGTCTCAATATGTTTTTAGCTAAAAAATCTTTCGTAGGCGTATATTCTCAAATTCTCAGTGCCTCGAAATTCTGAAGTGGAGCTCATATATAATCCTTTTCAATAAGCACTCCACATGGAAAATCATATCATATAATAATCACCAAATCAGCATAGTTTCCATGCAATTTTCGAGTCAATCATACCATATAAATCATGCTCTTAATAAATCATCACAACGGTCATATAGCACATTAAAGCATGATTATATTCCGTATAAAGATTTGAATTCGTTCTCAAGCATATTCAACCATTTCGCATATAGTTACCATGTCAGGACTTTCCATAAGTGATTCCCTGCTATCCGTTAAATCGATCCAGATTAAGTTTCCAAATCTAGCACACGGATAGCATCATATCAGCACATTTTCCATGTACTGCTCATAGTATTAGATCAATATATTTACCATGTTTAGCACACAAATCAGATCAGTGCATAATTCGATTTATCATATCATGGCAGAGTTTTTCTTATTTCAGAGATCACATCCGTTTATAGCATATACCATATAATAGCACATTATCAACAAAGTCAATGAAATCAAATCTTTCCTAAATATAATATTCCAATCAGCATAAGGAAAGATATTAATTCAATATTGCATATTAAATTCAGTGGAAAGCATGCAAACGATTTTCTACTCGATTTCATTCAGGAATAAACAAGTATGAACGGATATATCACTTTCCATATTAAACATCATATTTTCCTTTTATAACTCAGTAGGATATCTCATGCATTATTTCCATAGCACAGAACGATATATCCTGTCTCATGGACTGTCTATAACATGCGATCACATAGTCTCATCAACCAAATCATATGCGAATCAAATATTCAACACTTTAATCAATCTATAGCTCATAACCAATGCATGTGTGAATATTTTCATATACTTAGACATTATATTGATCATAAATTGAATTGCTTAATTTATAGACCTAACGTCATTACAATTACATTGTCCATCAAAACTCTCTAACACTCATGGACAAAAAAGGTCAACATTCTCCTCCTTTTTGATGATGACATGTAATTGATGTAACACATAAGCATGTAAGCATATTCGATCACGCAAGTCCTAGCGCATATGTCTAAGTTTTCCATAATCACTAAGCAGAGCATACGATATTTCCTAATCACATATGATACATATTTGCTCCCCTACCTAATTGCAGTTATCTATATGACATTCAAAGATATATCATGAATGAATTTACCCCCTGTCTAAGTGCGGATATATCATGTCATTTTCAAGGTTATACCATGAGTGCCAAATTTTGGAATTTATCCGTGATTGTGCTCCCCCTGCCTAAGTGCGCATTTTCCAAGCATGATTCAAGCAATCAGATAATCATCGCATCGGGCACTTAGCACTTATCAAGTAATCTTACACATGCCATTAGCACTGTTAAGCATCAGAGTATCACCAAATTAAAGCATAAGATCAGGGCAGAACAATATAAATGAGGCATAGATATATTCAGAGATCAGAGCAAAATATTAAGAACGCATAGAAGCACCAGAGATATATCGTAAAAGCAAATATTATATAGATTAGGGTTCAATGAGCTTCCCTAGACACCACCTACCTTCAAAATACCAAATCACTTAGACGCTTAATCGTCTAATACTTACTTTACTACTCCCCCTTCATTAACAAAAGGCGGGAGGGACACCTAAAAATTGAACTTGCAAACATGGAGCAGAATCAAATATCCTAAGAGTAACTAAGAGCAGAGGGGGGGGGGGGGGAGCCTACTGGCTTGAAGAGGTTTCAGTATCGGCGGGTTTAGGAAGGGACTTCTTGATCAGCTTGGAGATCTTGGACAGTTTCAGCGACAGCTCGGTATACTGTTCTTTGAGCTTGCAAAAGCGCTTCTGATTATCAGCCTTGATATCGGATATCGCGGCGTATCGCAGAGATTCCTTCCTTCCCAACGCTGAGCTCATCCTCGTCGTCGTCGTCATCGTCGCTCTTAGCTTTCGCCTTTCCCTTCGCGGCGAACATTTCTGGGCACTGTCGACTGATCTATTTTCCTTCGCCTTGAACCAACCTTGACTCTTTGAGTGATGCATTCCCATGCATTTCAGAGTCACAAGGTCCACAACGTGGACGACCTTATCTTCCCATGCCGGCGGCATCTTGACTTCTTCACACTCAAGGAAGTGCGTGAGCAACATCCCATAAGGCAAAGCCTTGTCTCTACTTTCGAAGGCCTGAATAATGTGTTTCAGAATCACATACCCGAGATTGAATTTGCGTTTCTAGGATATCATGTGGACATCAAACGTGCTCATAAAATTCATCGTCGTCGAATGGCCTCCGCTACCGATTTTTGCACTCCAGCGGCCCATGTTGAGCAGTTTGTGCAGAAAGAAGAAATCGATGGGGAGCTGGTTGAGGGCTTCGCCGTCAGAGAAGCGAGGCTTACTACGGTGTTCCAGAGGGTCTGTAGAACATCGCTAAGGTTGAACTCATCAGCGTGGCACCAGTCGTTCATGTCGTAATGGCAGAAAGGTTCATTGGGGACTCCGAGCATCTCATTGATTTTCTTCGTGGTCCAGTGGATTCTTCCTCCCAGCACATAGGAACGGACGTTGATGTGTCCCTCATACTCATCGTAGTCGAAGTTTGCATAGAAAAGCTTGACAGCTTCTGGGTAGTAGGGTTTGTTGATACTCAGGAATTCTTCCCATCCGTAGTCTTTCAGCCAGGTGATAATGTTTCCAGCAGGTAACTTATCGAAGGAACTCCACGACCGCGAGCGATATCTCTATTGCTGAAGCTTTTGTAGATGGCTCGGTTACTTTCCTCCAGGAATAGGGCTTCAACAGGGATATCATTTGGTTTTGACATATCAATAGGCGGGATGTCAGAAGGTTTGGCTGTGGAGACGGCGAGGCTTTTTCAAGTGGTGAAGGAGATTTCTAGGTTTCTTCAGTAGTTGGGGATCGAGGAGGCAATTTCTGGGTTTCCTCATGAACATCTTCAGGGATCTCTTGACTTGAGGCAGACTTTTCTGGTTCGGGTGATTTGCAGGGCGAGGGAATGAGAAGTGAGGCTGGATCTCTTGGTCTTCTTCTTCTTCTTCTTGGCAGTTTTGGCAGGAGATGAGATTTTCTCAGTAGTTTTGACTTGAACGTGTTTTCTGAGCAGAAGGCGATGAGGCCGAGGCTTGTTCCGATGATTTGGCAGGAGATTCAAGAGGGGATTCATCAGACATGGGTTCCTTGCATTTTCGACTGGAGGATTCAGGGAGGGCAGTTTGGATCCGGAAGTTTTAGCCATTTTCAGAGGTTAGGGTTTGAGAGGAAGTTTGGAGAAGATGATTGAATTGATGAAGGTTGAAGAACGATTCTGATTTTTGAAGGAGACATGGTCGGTTTATTTTTGGAAGAGATAAGGATGGATTTTGAAATTTGAAATTCGAAATTTCAAAGTAGGAGGGAGGAAACTGATAGAAATATCAGATTGATTTGACGGGATCTCATAATTAAGGAAAGATTTGATGGGTTGAATAGGGAATAATCTTTAAGTATATGAGTTTCCCAAAATAACTGATCGGCTGGAATGATATCTACGAATTCCTTCCTAAAATAACCTGATCACATTCAAAGAGCAGATCCAGAAGATCGAACATTCCTAAAATAATCTAGATAGCTGAAGGAATGTCCTGGAATGGGATACCTACGAATTTCTTCCTAAAATATGAAAATCACACTTAAAGAAAAATCCTATAAGATCCACGGAAATGTTGTAAGGGCTGAATGAATGTCTTTAGATAGTATAACTACGAATTTCTACCTAAAGAATAATCTAGAGTAACTGGCAGAATTAGGCAGATTTACTAACCTTATCTCGATGATTCCCAATCGATCACGGATATCGCAGAATGTTGCCTCAATTAGGGGTTTCGTGAATATATCAGCAAGACGATCATTTGTTCCTACGAATTCCACACTGATATTCCCCTTCTGAACATAGTCTCGTATAAAATAATGTTTAACCTCAATATGCTTAGTACGAGAATGATGCACGGAATTCTTAGTAATACTAATGGCACTAGTGCTATCACACAGAATATGAATTTTGTCATATCTAACCCGAAATCACTAAGGGTTTGTTTCATCCAAAGAACTTGTTGACAACAATTTCCTAAGGCCATATATTCAGCTTCGATTGTGGAGAGGGCGACATCATTTTGCTTTCTACTAGACCAAGTTACCAGGGAATTTTCAAGTAATTGGCAAGACTAGTACTTTTCCTATCTTCCCTACAGCTGGCATAGTCGGCATCGGAATATCCCATTAATGGGAATTCATCCGTATATGAATACCACAGACCAAAATTCACAGTACCTTGATATATCTAAGTATACGCTTGACTGCTGTCAAGTGAGATTCCATAGAGTCAGACTGATAACTCGAACACATACCAACAGCAAGCATAATATCAGGGCGACTAGCAGTTAATGTAAAGAAGGCTTTCGATCATACCTCGATATTCTGTTTGATCCACTGTGTACCTGATTCATCACAGTCTATTTTGGTGGTCTGATGCATAGGGGTGGAAATTGCTTTGGAATCGCTCATCCCGAATTTTGCCAGTAATTCCTTGTTGTACTTTGTCTGGGATACAAAGAGTCCATTGTCAAGCTGCTTTATTTGCAACCCGAGGAAGTAGTTCAGCTCACCCATTAAGCTCATCTCAAATTCCTTCTGCATAGACTTAGAGAATTCCGCAAAGAAGGATATTAGTACTTCCAAATATAATATCATCAACGTAGATCTGGACCAGTATCATGTGATCACCTTCGTACTTAATAAACATGTTATCAATAGTTCCATTCGAAAATCCTATGTCAATCAAGAACTTACTTAGCCTCTCATACCATGCCTTAGGGGCCTGCTTTAAACCATATTATGCTTTATTTAATTTAAAAACATGATTTAGAAAATCTTCCCTAGCAAAGCCGGTGGTTGTTCTACATAAACCTCCTCATTTATAAAACCATTTAAAAATGCACTTTTTACGTCCATTTGAAAAAGCTTAAAGCGTTTAAAGCCTGCATATGCAAGTAAGACACGAATAGACTCTAATCTAGCTACTGGAGCAAAAGTATCATCGAAATCAATACCTTCCTCCTGGGAATAACCTTTTGCAACTAACCTCGCTTTGTTTCTAGTGCCTTTACCGTGTTCGCCCGAGTTTGTTGCGGAAGACCCATTTGGTTCCTATGATGGATTTTTCATCTGGTCTCTCTACGAGTGTCCACACATGGCTCTTTTTGAGCTGAGATAGCTCATCCTGCATGGAAGAGACCCAGGAGATATCGTCTAGGGCTTCATGGACTGTCTTAGGTTCAATCACCGAGAGCAGTACATCATGGGATTCCATCGTATCCTGATTTCGTGCAGTAGCTCGAGTTTTAATTCCAGATGTAATATTTCCTATCACTTGATCTGTTGGATGACTGGAAGCATGGTTCCATTTTCTGTGTTGCTGCTTGTCAGCTTCTGGTTCCAGTGTCTCAACGTTTTCATCTTTCGGAATATCTTCCTCACCGTCTTTAGTATCCTGCAATTCTGCACAAGGCAAATCTATACCTTCCTCATCAGTAGCATCTGTATTAGGTATTTCATCAAAAGTAACATGTATGGATTCCTGAACAGTCAGCTTTCGTCTATTATAAACACGATGTGCCTTAGAGTGAAGACTGTAACCAAGGAATATCCCTTCGTCTACCTTAGAGTCAAAATTTCCTCTCTTATCTCTATCGTTCAAGATAAAACATTTACATCCAAACACACGAAAGTAACCTATATTTGAAGTTCTACCATGCCAGATTTCATAAGAAGTCTTCTTTAATATCGGCCTAAGGAAGACACAGTTAGACACATAACAAGCTTTACTAACAGCTTCCGCCCAAAACTGTTTAGGAATATCATACTCATGTAGCATAGATCTAGCCATTTCTTGTGACACCCTATTTTTCCGCTCAACTACACCGTTCTGTTGGGGAGTTATAGGAGCAGAGAAGTTATGACTATATCCATATTGATCACAGAATGATGCAAATGATTTACTGTCAAATTCCACCCGTTATCACTACGTATCCTACACAGATTCATTGCTTTTTCATTTTCTAGTCTCTTCACTAGTGATGCAAAACTATCTAGTGCCTCATTCTTATGTGCAAGGAATATCACCCATGTATACCTGGAATAATCATCAACAATGACAAAGGCATATCTTTTACCTCAGAGACATTGTTTAAACCGGACCAAAAAGGTCGAGATGAAGCAGTTCCAGCGATCTGGATGTGGATATCACATACTTTGCTTTGAATGATGTTTTGATCTGCTTACCCATTTGGCACGCTTTGCATGTTTTGTCCTTGATGAACTTCATGTCAGGAACACCTCGTACCAGTGCATTACTTGTAATATGAGACAGTAATTCCATGTTGGCATGTCCTAAGCGTCTGTGCCATAACCAGGTGTTATCCTGTGTAACTGCTAAGCACTTGACATTCTGGTAAGTGATATCATCAAGAGTAATACAATAGATATTTCTATCCCTACACGCACTAAATAACACCTTATTGTCATTTCTAACAACACACTTATCATTTTCAAAAGTAACCGTATGACCTTTATCACATAATTGACTAATACTAATGAGATTATGTTCTAAATTCTTAACCAACCATACGCCATCTATAGGAGTATGTAAAGTATACCAACAATTCCAACTCCAATAATCTTAGCTTTTGTGTTGTCGGCGTAGGAGACATATCCCCGTCAAATGCTTTCACCGACACAAACTTACTGATATCACCTGTCATATGGTGGGAACACCCACTGTCGAGGTACCACTTGTTTTTCTTGCTGGATTTTCTTCTTTGTACCTGCATGAATCAGTTCTTTTCTGAGGTGCCCAACTTTGATTGGGTCCTAAAAGGTTAGTGGCAAAATAACTCATGTTAACACGTGATATATCATCTGTCACAGATTGTGTTCTCACAAACACAGGCGGGCCAGTGTTAGAACTTTGATTCTTAGGAACCTGCTTTGGCCTCAAGATATATCTAGATTTATCAGCTCTCTTCAAAAATACAGTGGTTAGCATAATGACCGTGACGGCTGCATGAAAAACATTTAGGCTTTCTAACATCTTGTGGAGGTGCATCATGCTTAGGTGTCGCGGAATATCCTATCCCTGTTTTTCCAACATGTCTAGGAGGTTTAAGTATGATGTCAAGATTTTGTTTCCCTTCAAGAAGTCTATCAACAGTTCGTGTTTTTCTTCTAAGGATTCCTTAAGAACAGACATGTCTTTAGATATATCATTGTTTTGCTTCCTAAGCTCTTCACAATTACATAAGGCTTTTTCTTCCTTAAGGATTTCTAGCTCAGCTCTCAAGCGTTCATTTACTAGATCCGTTTTGTGCTTTTCTCTAGCTACGTCATCTCGTTGCCTAACCAGACTCTTTACTTGTGAGTTGAGCGACTTAATCCTTCTTTCTGCATTTTGAATTATTTCAAACATCTCTTCCTTTTCATCTACTTCAGGATCTGACGAAGCGTTATCATGAGATTCATCTTGCCTAGCAAATAATTCATTTAGAAAGAGTATTTTCTTAATAGTGGATGAAGAAGATACCTGATCATCATCGGCCATGTAGGCGAGATCTTCCTCCTCTCCACTTCCGGCCTCTTGCCAGTTGGTGACCATGGCTTTCTGCTTCTTTATCTTTTTGTCACCACTTTGCATCGGGCAGTTTGAGGCGAAGTGGCCTGGCTTGTTACACTTGAAGCATTTCTGCACATTGTTCCCAGATGACAATATTCACTTGTCCCTAGGTTGGAACTTGGAGTTTCCTTTGAACTTTCTTCTCAGTCGAGACTTTTCAAACTTCCTGGTCAGCATGGCGATCTGCTCCAGTAAGTCTTCCTCAGTTTCTTCTTCGCCCTCAGAGTCATTGTCCTGTTCAGTGTTGAAAGCAATATTCGGTTGGTTTCGAACTGGTGGTTTCTCTTAGATGGAGATCCGAGTCATCTCGTAGGTGGTCACAGATCCGATCAATTCTGAGATGGAAAGTTCGTCCAAGTCCTTTGCTTCATAGATGGCAGTTACATTGGGATTCCATTCTCTTGGAAGAGATCTCAATATTTTTTGCACTTTCTCACAGTCCAGAATTTCTTTCCCAATGAGAACATTTAATTGATGATGTTCATGAATCTTGCGTACATGTGGCTTATGGTCTCATTGTTGTCCATTTTGAATAGCTTGGTGAATTAAGAGGGCTATTCTTTCTTGTACAAATCGAGTGGTTCCCTCATGTGTGAGTTGAAGCATCTCCCACATATCTTTGACAGATTCGATGAGCTTACACGATTGTATTCTTCTCTTGTAAGTGCGCAGGCAATCATGTTCTTTGCTTTGGCATTCAGGGAGATTCCTCGCTTGTCTGTTGCATCGTAGTCAGAACCTTTCCTTGGAGTCCATCCGCCTTTTTGGGATTGTAAGGTCCAGTAGTGATGATATCCCACAGGTCGTAGTCTGCAGCAATCAGGAATTCCTTCATACGGTTTTCCATATGGCGTAGTTTGTTCCATCAAAGAGTGGTGGCTTGGAATGGGATTGTCCCTCTGCAAAAACATCAAAACTCGAAGAAGCCATTACATCTTTAACTCAGGCTTGTTAGGCCCGTCGTTTGAGCAACCTAGCTCTGATACCAAATGAAGATATAAATGTGCCTAAGAGGGGGGTGAATTAGGCTTATAAAATTTTATGCTTCTTCTTTTCACAAATCCTAAGTGTAGTGACTTAGATATGCCTACTGATGCTTGTGACGAGTATGCCTGATATATCCTAGTTACGTCGGATGTGTGTTGGGTCTGTCTCACATCGATAAGGAAATAACTGAAAAGTAAATGGGAGACAGGATTTTTATAGAGGTTATATCCCCAACTGGAGTTTACTCCTCTACTTGGGGTTTGCTCCCCAAGAGTTTAACCAATCACTATAATGCACCGTAGCTGGATACAAAACTGATTGATTAGCCCAATACACAACCGAAACAAGTCGAACCTAGACACACTAGGTTACCACATGCCGAGTTTCGTTCCTGAATCTCCTGATCCCGACAGACACAGCTCACTACCAAAGGGACCCCGGAACTCGTCGTTCCCTTCACATGTGCGTAAGCGTCGACCTTGCCTCCTTGGCGTTGCTCACGTCCGAAGACAACACGTCCGAAGACAGAATATATGGTGGGAGGTAGGAATAACGGGATGAGTCACTCGTGCAGTGATGGAATCACAAGTAAAAGCTCAGTATGGCAGAAAGCAATCGCAAATGGGGCTCAGGAATCTCTTAATATGTTTCTGCTAAAAAATCTTTCGTAGGCGTATATTCTCAAATTCTCAGTGCCTTGAAATTCTGAAGTGCAGCTCATATATAATCCTTTTCAATCAGCACTTCACATGGAAAATCATATCATATAATAATCACCAAATCAAGCATAGTTTCTATGCAATTTTCGAGTCAATCATACCATATAAATCATGCTCTTAATAAATCATCACAACGATCATATAGCACATTAAATCATGATTATATTCCATATAAAGATTCAAATTCGTTCTCAAGCTTATTTAACCATTTCGCATATAGTTACCATGTCAGGACTTTCCATGAGTGATTCTCTGCTATCTGTTTCTAGTGTAAATCGATCCAGATTAACTTTCCAAATCTAGCGCACGAGATAGCATCATATCAGCATGTTTTCCATGTACAGCTCATAGTATTAGATCAATATATTTACCATGTTTAGCACACAAATCAGATCAGGGCATACTTAATTCGATTTATCATATCATTGCAGAGCTCCTTATTTCAGACATCACTTCCTTTTATAGCATATACCATATAATAGCACCTTATCCACAAAGTCAATCAAATCAAATCTTTCCTAATTATAATTTCCAATCAACATAAGGAAATATATTAATTCAACATTGCACATGAAATTCAGTGGAAAGCATGCAAACGATTTTCTACTCGATTTCATTCAGGAATAAACAAGTATCAACGGATATATCACTTTCCATATATAAACAACGTATTTTCCTTTTAGAACTCACTAGGATATCTCATGCATTATTTCCATATATAGCACAGAACGATATATCATGTCTCATGGACTGCCTATAACATGCGATCACATAATCTCATCAACCAAATCATATACGAATCAAATATTCAACACTTTAATCAATCTATAGCTCATAATCAATGCATGTGTGAATATTTTCATATACTTAGACATATATTGATCATAAATCGAATTGCTTAATTTACAGACCTAACGTCATTACAATTACATTGTCCATCAAAACTCTCTAACACTCATGGACCAAAAAGGTCAACATGCCTATTAGGGACAAATTGTCCTCGCGCATCTTCGGCGTGCACCTCTATATGTCAAATACGAGTTGTTGTAAGTAAGATATATATTGTGTGAGATACATTAATAATGTAATACACTTACAAATTTCTCAGCCAGTCCCGATTCGTCGGGTTGTCAAGGTGATATTGACCATCTTTTCCTTTGCTTATTCGAATACGAAAATAGTCCCTAGTTCTATTATTAGCTTGGAGGATTGATTCAGATATTTCCCTGTCTTGGGGGGGGGGGGGGCATGTGCGTTAGTGGGTCCTCGTCAACCCATTCGGGTCGCTGACCTATATACCCCGCCGTGCCGAGATGGTGTTGTGAGCCTGGATTTGTAGTTTTTCTGACTAATCTCCTGCAATATTCATAAAATAATAGGTGTGAATATATATATATATTATATATATATATAAAATTTGGAGGACTATTACTTTATCAGGCTTCCCTATAGTCCCTCCACGCTTGGAGCCCTTCCTGGCCGAGGTGCTCGTACTCATTAGCCAACTTAGGCCCTTTCTTCTTCTCCTTGATAGCATATTTGGGCTTCCAATTCTTGCGAAGCTCACCGGCTTTCTTGAGGACCTTCTTTATAGCAGGATTATCAGGCAAGTTCCAGGTCCGCTGATAATATGTTTTTGGTATATTAATATCAATTATATACAACAGATAACGAACACAAGTAAAATAATCATTAATTTACCTGAATGTCTGCCCAAAGTACCTCCTTGAGCCCGTCGTCGATGTGGCGCCAATTGGTCACATAGTCGGTAACCTGTGATCTTGTCGCGTAACCAATGTAGTTGCTAAATTTCATCCTGGTATCATTGTCAGGGCCAATGCATGTACGGGCGTCGTTGAACTGCAAGATGCACTCATCCGAAGTAGCGCTCAACTTCTTACGTAGATTCTTCATGCTGTACGGGCATCTCTTGCACCTATTCGTCCCGCTTGATTCGGTACCAGGCGAAGACAATGTGGGGGATCCGAAGACATTGTACCTGAAAAACATAACAAGAGAAGATTTATTTAGCAAAGAAAGACATGAAAACTGTAGATAAATGGAAAACGAATATCAAATTTTTAATAATATTTACAAATTTCTAATTTGTGAACAATACATTCCCTCATCGTGATTTGGAATTATATATCAAATTTGTATCATCTTCCGCAATAAGGACGTGTTTCACACTGGTAGGAAATGAGAATGTCTCATCGCTTCTGTCATAGTCCTCTTTATCATCCACATCACCGATGCCAACAACACTTCTCTTTCCTTGAAGAACAATATGCCATCCACTATTAGCAGGATCTTCAATGTAGAATACTTGTTTCGCTTGTGCGAGGATGAAAGGGTCGTCCATTTAACCCACTTTCTGTAAGTCCACTGTTGTTAATCCTAACTCTGGATCTATCCAAACGCATCGCATGTTATCAGCCCATTGACAACATAGTAACAAATTTTACGTTGTTCTTGTAGACGAGTTCCCATATTTCTTCGACAAATCCATAGTATGAACTTGCATTGGTCGTAGCTTGAGCATCCTTTTCCACGGGGTACTTCTCTCGACAACGCAACTAATATGACCCCACTGTTCTGCGATTCACTCCTATCATCTCGCCTTTTCGTATAAAACGTGTACCCATTGATATCGTAACCTTCATAAGTCGTAACAGTCCATTCGGGTCCCCATCCCAGCCATTTTATCATCTCACTGCAATTCGATCCGGTATCTGCATAAAGTGTCCTCGTTCCGAACCTGCTAAAAATATTCTATTGTGCTCATTTATGTACCATAGCTCCGATTTTTTGGATTTCGTGCCGTAAGGTAGCCATGTGCTCCTCCATAAACAGGTACACTTCGGGTATATGACGCAACACGAGGAAATGTGCACTTTCCCATAGTTCTCGCGATACTGTCTTGTACTGCGGTTTCGTCAATGATTTCCCTCCTAGTTGTCCATCATGGCGAGACGTAAGTATACCAACCGCGTTAACATTTGCCTAGTACTAAGAGCAAAACTCAACGCATTCCTTTGTAGTGTATCCTTCGACTATGCCACCTTCGGACGATATCGATTTCTAACATATCCCTTAAGGATCTTCATATATCGTTCAAATGGATACATATATCTCATGTGAACAGGGCCACATATCTTGATTTCTCGAACTAGATGTACGACTAGATGTATTATTATGTCGAAAAAAGACGGAGGAAAGAACATCTCGAAGCGGCACATGTTATTACGACATCCGCTTGTAGCTCGCTTAGCACCTCGAGATCAAGAACTTTCTTGCATATTGCGTTGAAAAAGAAACACAATTTTGATATTCAGTGACGAACGTGCTTCGGCATTATACCACGGATTGCGACTGGCAGTAGATGCTGCATCAATGCATGACAGTCATGAGACTTGTACCCCACCAGCTTCAGGTTTTTCATCGAGACATATCTCCTTATGTTACTGGCAAAAACTTAACTTTTCATCCCTGGTAAGTGTGAAGCATGTCGGGGGAAGGAAAGTCCTCTTTCCCTTTTCAATCGGTGCTAGCTTAGGCCTCATTCGAAGTTCGACCATGTCAAGCCTGGCTTTTAGTCCATCTTTAGTCTTACCATGGATATTTAAAAGGGTGCCTACAATGCTATCACACACGTTTTTCTCATCGATGCAGTGTCTGACGTCGAGGTTCTCCCAATAAGGTAGCTTCCAAAATATTGATCGTTTTTCTAGACATTGTTGTCTTTCTATGTTTTGCACTTCTTACCAAGCTGAGTATTGATGTGTGCGACGATATCACTCAATCCGTGCCATTCAACGGTATTGTAGCCCTTGAAGTCTCACTTTCCCCGTTAAATAGTGATAGAAGCTTTTTCTTGGTTCTATATTCGTGGGTACGTGGTAGGAATTTTCGATGGCCCATGTACGTGTGTTTCCTGTAGTTGTTCAACCACTGACTATCCGTATTATCCCCACAAACTGGACAGGCTTTCTTGCCTTTTACACTATACCCAGACAGATTCTCGTAAGTTGGGAAATCATTTATGGTACAGAATATCATGGCGCGTAGCGTAAACCGTGATCTGATTGATGAATCGTACACTTCAACTCCTTTGTACCATAGTGCTTTCAGATCGTCGATCAACGGAGCCAAGTAGACATCAATGTCATTTTTGGTTGTTTTGGACAGGAGATTAAACACGACAACATGATGTATTTTCTTTTCATCGTAAGCCACGGAGGGTGGTTATACACACAAAGCAGCACCAGCCAAGTACTGTGACGGCTGCTAAAATCGCCAAAAGGGTTTATCCCATCATGGCATAGCCCCAGCCGGAGATTCGCGCCTCACCTCCAAATTCAGGATACATCGAATCAGTGTTCCTCCATTGCGGGGAATCCGCCGGATGTCTCAATTTTCCATCATTTTTCCTTTCCTCATCATGCCATCTAAACATCTTAGCATCGTCGGGGTTTGAGAACATGCGTTTTAATATTGCAATAATTGGTAAGTACCACAAAACTTTAGCAGGGGGCCACCGACTTCGTCTTTTCTCTTTTAACACCAGGTGTCGCACGTCGGGCACTTATAAGCCGACTCATAATCTTCCAATAAAGTATGCAGTCATTCAGACAAGCATGTATTCTTTCGTACTGTAAGTTCAATGGGCACAATAGCTTCTTCGCTTCATAGGTCGACGTCGGAAGCTCATTGCATCTGGAAGCACATCCGCGATTATTTCCAGAAGTGTTGAGAAACACTTGTCTAAAATACCAAATTTAGCCTTAACGTTCAGTAGCTTGAAGACAACAGACAACTTTGTGTACTTTGAGCACGCGGTGTACAAAGGGATATTGTTGTCCCTAACAAGGCTGTCAAATATGGGAGGACGTTCTTCAAAATCCTCTTGGACATCACGCATCCTGTCCTCGATACGATCATTATCGTCGTCCACAGAACTTTCAGCTACGGCATCGTCCTCCAAATCTAGTGGCACTCTTGTACTAGTTCCGACACCCACAAAACTAGCTTCATCGACGATGGCTTCACCGTGCCATATCCAATTCGTATACCCAGGTTTAAAACCGACTATTAGCAAATGTTCCTTCACAACGTCACAACTCCACCAGTTGATGTTATTGCAATTACGACAAGGGCACGAAATCTTCGATTGCCTTTTTTTCCTACGATTCTGTTCAGCACATCTCATAAATTCCTCCACACCCTTCGCATATCCGTTGTTTGCATATTATACATCCAACCCCGATCCATTCCACTAGCCTAAACTACACAAATAAATATTTACAATCGATCGAGGGCTTTGATAGGGTCCTTATCGCTCCAACCTAACACATCTTAAACATACACTATTGCTTGTAAATATGTCTTTGAGCTTCCATGTTGACAAAAATTCGGCAGTATTTCCCCATAGTTCTCCAAGTAGACGAAAAATATGAAAAGGATATACATCCAATCCATATGTCTACCCGGAGAACATTTAAGGGAAATGTAAACCAAAATTTTCATATATCAAATCTAAAACACACATTTACATCCTAAAGCGACAATGAACGTTTAAGAACGGTCCCAAACGACGATCATTCAAGGTTTTTCTCCTAATGAGAAAACCTTGAACGGGTATCTAAGCTTCAATAAAAACCTAAATTCACAAAGAGAAAGGCATATAAGTCAAACACGGGTTTGAAAACTTACGTAATCGTCCGTAGAAGTCAAGCACGAATATCACCCGAAATTCGCCCAAGCACGAATATCACCCAAAGTTGACCCAAACCTAAATTTCACAAAACAATTAGCTTAATATCAACCTCAAATTGAATATAACAAGGAACTAAGCCCAAATTACGGACGGAATACCCAAAGAAAAGGGAGATGCCGCGGCCAAAATCGACCCAAAATCCAAAATTGACCAAACTTTACCTAAAAACCTAATTTTCGCAAAGATCAACCTTAATATCTACCTTGAATCAACTATAACACAAGAATAGGCTATGAAATTGCATCAATCGAGCTCGAAAACCTAAAAAATTCGAAAACCTAAATTTCACAAAGCTAGAAATCTCAACAATATAAACCTGCAAATCGCGAAATACAAAGATCGAAAATGCTAAATGGACATCTTACCATTTCTCTGAGCTCGTAACGGTCGGAAATTAGTTGCAATTCGCCGGAAAATCGCTAGAGAGCCGCGGATGGTTTTAGGTGTTGGTTCTGTCGATTTTTCCAAGTGAAGAAGACGGTGTGAGTTTTAAAACAAGCATGGGCGACGGTTGTAAGCCCCAAATCACGTAACCGTCGCCCATAAAATAAAATTTTATTAAATCTTTTTTAAATTTATGGGCGACGGTTGTTACCGAATAAAACAACCGTCGCCCATACTTAATTTTCTTTTTTTTTTATATTATTTGTAAACATAGACGACGGGTTTTTCGTTAATAACCGACTTTAATAATTAATAAAAGCTTCGGTGAGGTTTGTAATAAGCAACCGTCGCCGAAAACCTTCCAAAAGTTCATAAAAATACCAAAATGCCACCGCGTCCATTATGGGCGACGGTTTTGGCAGAGCCGTCGCCTATGGTGCCGTGGCCTATAACTCATTTCCTACTAGTGAAGTTCGGAAAGGTCGGAAATCATTCGAAGATCCCCGGAAAATTGCCTAGCCGCGCATTTATTTTTTAGTTTCTCTTCGATTTTACTAAGTGGGGGAAGAAGAGGGGATTTTAAACACTTCTTGGGCGACAGTTGTTAGCCAAAAATTCCGTAAACGTCGCCCAAACTCATGCTTAAAAAAAACTAAAAAAATAAAAAAAATGAGATGTGTAACACCTTGGGCGATGGTTGTTACTAAACAACCGTCGCCCAAACTCATGAAAAAAAATAAAAATATTTAGAAAAAATAAAATGTATAACACCTTGGGCGACGGCTATTGCGTAACAACCGTCGCCCAAACTCATATTTTAAAAAAAATAAATAAATAAAAAAGTTTATAGGCGACGGTTTATTTTTCAATGTAGAACCGTCGCCCATGATCATATTAAAAAAGTAAATTAATAAAGTTTATGGGCGACGGTTATTGTGTAGAAACCGTCGCCGGAGGCTTTCGTCAATTTTAGGCGACGGTTTTGCCGAATCAACCGTCGCCTATGACGAACAAAAACTAAAAAATATTACGGAAGTGCCACCGCATCCACTATAGGCGACGGTTTTTGTGGAACCGTCGCGAAAGTGTCGTTGCCTATGTATCATTTTCTACTAGTGTTCGGAGAAGATTAAACATCATCAGAATTGAATATGTGTAATGACAAGGGTTCGGATTATTTTCCCCTTCCGTTATAAAGTCCCCACTTGCAATGCAACTGAAGTGGGGCGGTCCCAAAATGGATGTACACACTAAGTTGTAAACTGGATGTTGGATAAAATGTTGAGGGAACACTCGATTCTAACACTCAAGCGCACAACGGAATGTTGATTACTTAGTGAGAAACCTAATAAACACGAGATGTAAATTTTGCAGCAAGTTAGAAAACTTGCTGCGTGCCCCAAGGCGAAATTCCACTACGAAGTGGATTACAAAATAACTATCGAAAGACAGTAAAAATCAAGCCTAGAAAAAATTATGAATCTTAAGATCCTACAAACCTACACTGTAGACTTTTGCAAAAGAAGGTTAGGCTAAAAAGACACTCGTGATATAAAACTCGCTCAAACTTCGCTCGTAATCTCTTGTCTATGCGTAATCATTGAAACGGTTAAGTGAAGTTCCTTTTTATATGTCTTCGACTTTGGGGCGACTTCACCAACGACTTAACTTCCACTAACATTCACTAACTTCCACTAAGGTGAAATGGTGCGTTAGTTACCGTTAGGGCTTGACTTGGTAAGCTCCAATGAATCGATCTTAACTTGTACTCCAATCTTCTTATATTTACTAAGCTCAATTCCTAAGTTCGCTCCATCGTATCTACACGTATTCCACACGCTTTGATTCATTCCCAATCCTTATCTAAGTCATGCACATCACTAAAAATAGCCAAGAACCGAATTAGATTTGGGTATGAAAGATAAAAGTGAGATAGGAGACATTCTCGGGCAACAAATGTTGACTAGAATGTTCTCCTAACATTGCCAGTGTTAAAGTCTCAACATTAACAATCTCCCCCTTTTTTATCTTTCTTCCCAAAACCAAGCAGAAGTTAGACATAGTGGAACTCCCCCTGAAGGCCAAACTACTCAAACACAAAATATTAAAAGATGGTTAGAGTAAACGCAAATAAAATAGTTCATAAATTATTCAAAGTACTAAGAAATAGTACAAGCCGATTAGAGATCTGAAAAGTAACATCTGCAAAAGAAAATAAAATTGGTCCATACGCAAAATAAAAACACATAAGCAAGAGGCAAATCAGGCATGCACACAAAAACACAAAAGAGCGCATGCACAAAATATTGGACTCTCGACCGAGTCCTTTGCCCCTTTCCAACTTATTCCTCAGCCGAAGCTTCCTGTTCTCCTTGAACCTCTCCAGTCTCCCTAGCATTCTGAGCTCATTCTTCTTGGTCAGCTCCCCCTGCTTGCTCGGCTCCGCCATGTCCACTTGGTCCAGCTCGATCTTCAGCCCCAGCACCTTCTGCCTCTCCCCTTTTTGGGATGAAAGTAGCCTCTAAGACAGCTCGTTGAGCCACCAAAGCTGCGATGGACTCATTGAGGCACTTTATCGCCTGTTCCAATGCAGAGCTAGATGTTGACCAAAAGTCTCGATCAACATCCTAGGTAGCTGTTCCGGAGTTCGCCATGGTGGATCAATGACCTGGTCTGGAGTGGCGAGTCAAGCCTAGTTGGCTGAAATCCACCTTGTACGAGAACCCTTTAAATAATAGATGGGTAAGGGAGAATCCCCTTTTCCAATCTTTTCAGCCTGGTTCGACATATGGTTGAGGATGATTTCCCCCCAGTTTAGAGGCAAATCTTGGCCAAGCGCGTACAGTAGGTGTGCCATGCTTTCGGTCACTCTTGTGTCGCTCATAGTTGGTAACCAACTAACAATCCCAATTTTGAACAAGACCGTAAACAAAGAAGTCAAAGCACTACACGCACAATTCCCCTCCCAAACAGACACTCTACCCCTAGTAATAAATCTCACAACTCATCATTATCATATTCGTACCCCGTATCAACCTCTAGGGTTTCCAAGAACTGATTTATAGCCCGAGAAGAAAAATCATATAAACTCCCTCTCACAAAAACCTTCTCGTACTTCCTATAGTTTACTTCAGCCACATTAAAGAAGAGGTTAGCATATACCTCATGGACGACTGTATCGCAGTACATCCCTAAACACATCACCATTTTCGCGAAATGGCGAGACTCTAGAAATTGCATCACGCCGTACTTTCTGAAGATCGCAACAGTCCTCTCAAATCGGAAGAGCTTTGACTCTCAAGGATGGCCACAGGTCCTAATATGCAGACCGATAGAATTTGTAATTTGGTAGTGGCTCCTCCCAATCTGAGTCGTCCAATGTGAGGTCAGCATCCGACTCAACATCGTCCGCACTTGATGCGACTGGCGAGAGAGCTTTATGGCTGGATTCAAGCTGAGTTGGTCCTTCAGTCCACGACCGCTATGCAGGTCTATCCTCAGAGCTCATTGGCCTCTTCCCTGCTTTCTTCTTGAGTTTGTTCTTCACGGAGAGCAAGGTCTCAGCTAGCCAGCCTCGTCCTCGTGTTCATTCTCTGGAGCATCTGAGGCAGTGAGAGACTCTGACATTGAGGGTGGTGTTTCCCCCTAAGACACGGAAGTCTTCATCGGAAATTTTGGGAGTCCACAATGTCATAGGTCGTGGCATCGATGATGGTGTCAGTGGAATCTCTCCAGATGGATATTGGCGCGTCAGCATTAGAGGTTGGGTTCGGGGACCGTCGAATTCGATTGCTGCAACGCCGTTTTTGGACAGTGGCGAACTCTGAGGATTAACCACCAGGCATTTTAGTGGCAGTGTTTGAGTTCTCCTCAGGGACTGGGTCTGAAGGAGGAATCGCGGTCTCTTGAGCGACAAAGATTGGGGTTTCGACCATCACAGAGTTCGGCACTTCTGGGTTGGCGTCTGAGGTAATCGGCGCGGCCGGAGTTTGGTCTGTAGGTGGAACTTCCGCTTCAGTGGCACCAGACTCGGGTTTTTCGTTGGGATTAGGGTTTGGCCCTTCTTCAGCGCGACCCCTTCTTCGTTTCTGATGTGTCTGTTACAGAACACTTGAACGTCATCTATGTCTCTGTCTATGCCAAGTTTGCCCTTAGGAGGTAGGTTAGAAGCTGGGACTTCGGATTCTGTCGCGCCAGAATCTGGGGCTTCTTCAGAAACAGGGTTCAGCACCACCGGTGATTCGCCGCGATTAGGGGACGGAGGCACTGTAGCTTCAATCGGTGCCAGAATTGTCTGAAGTGGGACTACATCATAAACAACTTCGCCCAATGTTGGGTCAACACTGAATTTATTCATTATTTGGTGAGTTCGACATATCGAAATCAAGAAGTGAAATCAAGAAATTGAGATGAAGGACAGAATGTGTAACCCTCGATTATATGAAACACAGAGACGCAGAGAGGGATTTTCAGAGAGAAGCTCGACTTATGCAGTTTAGGGTTTGTGTGATGAGAGATAATCAAACCAAGCTTCACAGGCTATAAATAGTTCCAACGGTAAAAAAAAAAAACGGCCACCTCAATAATGGGAGCATAATGTGGAGTAAATGGGCTGAAAAAAAATAACAATCGGACTTAATACAATTTAAGCAATTTAGAGGATAAAATCGTATTAGTTCAGAAATTGCCTAAATAAACATGGAGCTAATTATACTACCTCCGTCCCACTTAATACTTCCCAAAAATTTGTGGGCACGTAGATTAAGAAACCACATTTTTTTAATATTATAGTACACTTTTAAGGAATGGAGAGAGAAAACTAATTAGTGGGCACGGAAATTAAGAAGCCTTTTTTAAATATAAATGGTGTAATTAGTTTAATTACTGGAATAATATTTACCAAAAGTAGAAATGGGAAGAATTATGTGGGACGCCCGAAATAGAAAGATGAGAAGAAATAAGTGGGACGGAGGAAGTAGTATTTAGAGGACTGAGTCATACGAAAATATAAGAGCTAGTGTGACCGTGTTTCAACCAAAAATACCAAGTCAAAAATCATAGTAGAATCGAGCGAGACTAACCGATTAGGCGTCGAAGATGAGCACTTTGAGACAAGCGTAACGAGCTGTTCTTTGGGAGTTCTAATGCAAATCTGAGAGATATCTAAGTTAGACACAAACTGTGTCAGTTTGTGTCTAACTTAGATATCTCTCAGATTTGCATTATCTAAGTTACAAACTGACATATGTGAGATATCTCTCAGAGCTAAAAACAAATGCACATAACGAAAGCACACAAATATAGCATGATCAAACTGACAGTTACACATGTTGCCTCACATTTGACTCAACATTCTCATTCCGTAATCCTTAACTTTTCTGCCCGACCCTCTAAAACCAGTACCCTTACCATTTCTGCCCTTCTACCTTATTCTCTATTATGATTTTTACTTCTCCCTTATTCCCTAAGCATCAAGATTTGGATTTTTGTCGCAAAGTGTACATCGTCACAACGAATGCCGTGTACCTAGGGATACTTATTACCAAATACCTATATCTTGTAAAAGGATTATGAGCAGGCTTATATGCGTCAAGGATTGACTTTTTGTCGTAGAGAGTACATCGTCACCAAGAATGTCGTGTACATAGGGAACTTATTACCAAGAGCCTATATATAAGGGATCGGGTTAATTTAGAGACAAGTCAAGAAGGATCGAGTCATTTCACAGGAAAACAGAGAAGAATATTTAACCAAAAATTAAAGCAATAACCATCGAATTTGACATATGCTATGTTGATCAAAATGTTGGACCAACATTCAGCAGACTGAAGCAAACCTATGGATTTCTTCAGGTTCGAAAAACGTTCAGAATCCAATGCTTTCGTGAAAATGTCAGCTAACGGAAGTGTCGTGTCTATATGCTCAATGCGAAGTAGTTCTTTTTCTACGATCTCTTAGAAAATGATGCCTAATATCTATATGCTTAGTATGTGAATACTGGATAGGGTTCTTAGATATCTTGATGGCACTAAGGTTATCACAGTACATGGAGGAAGACTCGCGCTCTAAACCAGTCACACAACATGCTATTTAACCACATTAATGGGGTACAGCAACTACCCGGCACATACTCAGATTCAGCAGTAGATAAAGACACACGATTTTGCTTCTTACTGTACCATGCAACTAGATTGCACCTAAGAAGAAACAATCGCCACTTGTGCTCTTACGATCATCCTCATCACCTACCTAATCAGCATCACTGTAGCCTACAAGACTCGTATTAGTATCTTTAGTGAACCACAATCCTAGGCTACACGAACCACTCACATATCGAAGAATACGTTTCACTGCATTTAAGTGGAAAACCTTAGGCTTAGATTGAAATCTAGCACAGACACATACGCTATACATATATTGGGTCTACTAGCTGAAAGGTACAACAAACTGCCTATCATGGATCGATATAATGGTGGGTCAACATTCTGTCCAACATTATCTTTACTTACCTTTTGTGTAGACCCCATATGCATTTTCATTACCTTTGCGTGTCCCACCCGAACTTCTTTACGGTGTTCTTAGTGTACGTTTCCTGTGACATAAAAATTTCGTCACTGCTTTTGCTTGATCTGCAAACCGAAGAAAAAAGTTCCCCAATCATTCTCATTTTGAACGTGGAGTTCATGGCATGTACGAATTGATCTAACATTGATTGCGAACTAGAGCAAAAAACTATGTCATCTACATAAATTTGAGCAATTAAAGTATCAGCACGACTCTTTTTACAAAGAGTGTGCGATCTGCCTCACCTCGGGTGACCCCAAATTCAAGTAAAATGTGGTTAACCTGCCATACCAAGTTCAGGGAGCTTGCTTCAGTCCATACAACACTTAGCTTAAAAACATGGTTAGGGAAATGCGGATCCTCTAATCCCTTAGGTTGTTCGACATAGATCTCTTTATCAATATATCCATTTGAAAACGCACCCTTAACATCCATTTGGTGTAACGTGATATTAAGCCAACATGCAATCGCTAACAACAACCGATGATTCTAACCTAGCCACATGAGCAAACGTCTCATCAAAATCTATGCCCTCTACTTGTGTATACCCTTGGGCTACTAAACGTGCTTGTTCTTAACAACTCTACGAAGTTCGTCAGATTTATTCTTAAAGATCCACTTCGTGCCTATGACATTAATGGCTTTTGGCCGTGGAACCAAGGTCCACATTTGGTTTTTCTCAAACTGCAAGAGTTCCTCTTGCATCGCATTAATTCAAAAATATCCTTGAGAGCTTCTAGAACATTTTTGGATTCTATCTCAGAAACAAAACAATTAAAACGTACCTAGGCGTCTACAGAATTCATGCACCATAGACTTGTAATCCTTGTGCGGCTTGTCCCTGGTTTTCCTTCCTTCGTTCACATCTCCGATGATTAAGTCTGTGGGATGGTCTTTCTGTATCTTAGTTGGTGGATCTCTTCGCACCTCGCTGGGTCCAGCTTCTGTCTGTTCAGGCACTGATGTTGAGTCTGGTGTTGACTCAACATTTGCTTCCATATTCTCCTCTGTTTCATCAACAGCTTGTATAACATCTGAAATATCAACTTGTAGAGCATCTCTGCTAAGACTAGTAGCATCATCAAACAATATTAACAGATTCTTGAACAGACTTCAAGCGCAAGTTATATACACGATATGCACGACTATTAGAAGAGTAACCTAGAAAAATGCACTTGTCACTTTTGGAGTCGAATTTGGTCAAGTACTCACAATCATTTAACATGTAACAAAAAAACAACTAAACACATGGAAATACTTGACTGTAGGCTTTTTCCCATTCAACAATTCATATGGCATTTTCTTAGTACCATGCCAAAAGAAAACACGATTCGATATATGACAAGCAGTATGAAACGCTTCAGGCCAAAATCTCTTAGAAATACTCTTAGATTACAACATAACACGAACCATTTCTTGCAAAGTACTACTGTTCCTTTCGGCCACGCCCTTTTGTTGGGGCGTCTTAGGAGATTGAAACTCATGAATGATGCATTTCTTATCACAAAACTCATTGAATGACTGATTTCAAATTCCCTAACATGATCCGATCTAATGCAAAAAAGAGGAGCAAAAAATTATTCTTAATCATGGCACAAAAATTCCTGCAAAAAAATAAAAAATACAGTTTTTTTTCCTAAGGAATAATATCCATGCATATATAGAGTAATCGTCCATGAGCACATAGGCATATTTCATACCACCAATACTATCTACTTCTATCGGCCCCATCAAATCCTATGAATAAGTTGAAAACAGTGAGCAGTTTTAAATGTTGGGCAGCATGTTGGTCAACATTATGGCTAGCATGCATTTGCTTACCATTTAAACAAGACTCACAAACAATCTTATAAAACTCCTTTAACTTTGGAATGCCTCTGATGGCTTCGTGTTTGACAAGCTGCTCCAAGGTTCGGTAGTTGACGTGGGGCAGTTTGTAATGCCATAGGATCACCTCTTCTTCGGCCTTCGACAATTTGGCACACGTTCTTTGAACTGGATTTGTCACCGACTAAATAGCAGTTGTCAATTGATCTTTTACCTGCCATAACTCGCACGCAGTTGCTGTTAAACACTTCGCAACATTCTTTATTAAACCTTACCTCGAGGTCATCATCGCAAAGTTGGCTTATACTAGTTAAGTTAGCCATGAGCCCAGAGAAGTGAAGAACGTTGCTTAGCTTCAGGAAATCGGGCACGTTCAACCTGCCTCGACCGAGAATCCGCCCTTTAGCTCCTCCTTCGAACGTCACAGATCCACTCCTTAATGGCATGTATTCACTTAGATATTCTTTGGTACCCGTCATGTGTCGGGAACACCTGCTATTGAAGTACCAAGAACCTGTCACGTTAGCTCGCAAAGAGGTATATACGACATTGCATTTGTGTACGGACTTCTCAACCCAAACTTTCTTAGTTGACATAACAGCATTACGCTCACTAGATTTTGAAGGAGAGTTAGCTGAAAGTTCTCCAACCGAACCTTTCAACACTGATTGCTCAATGTTGAGTGGAATGCTGGGGGGCATTTCAACCAACACAGATTTCTTCGAAGAAATCTCCCCCTTTAAGTTCCAGCAGAACGGCTTAATATGACAAACATTTGTATGATATATCCTTAAGTTTACTAGCAGCATGCTTAGAACTTTTCTTAAGTATCAAGGTCTCACTACTTCTATTCGTATCATGCTCGGCATTCTTCTTAACAAAGACTATCTTAGGTCTATCATGAATAACAGAATCATGAGCAGGCTGTGGAGCATATCCTAACTCATGAGTATCAGTAATACCTATTGACAGTACCTCATCAAGTGTTGATTTACCCTTGTTCAACTTCGTGAAAGTTTCATCGGCCTGGTCGACTCGCTTTTGAAGCTTGTCAATCTCCTTGTCCTTTCGGGTCAGTATGACTTCCATTTTGTTCATCCCTTCAAGTAGGCTTTCTATCATCTTTCGCTCTTCTCATTCTCCTCGGACAACATTTTCATAATGGCTTTGAGTTCCGAGTTTTTTGTCTTTTCCTTCTCATATTGCATGGACAGCAACTTCACGGCTTCATTAATTTGGACTTCTGCACAAACGTCAGTTTCTAACTCTGTATCATCAGAACTTATACCCCGCAGTTTTGAATCATCATAATCGAAAATAACAAATCTTTTAGATGTTGAGTCACATGTTGGCTCAACACCGGTTACCGCAGTGAAGCCTATAGGATGATCTTCGTCTTCTTCGTTATCTGAGAATGACTGGATGGTCACTGATGATGATTTAGTCTCCTTTGCACATGTGTCTTCATCTTCATCGTCGGAAAGATCTACCCAAAGCGCTTTCCCTCGTTTGCAAAGTGTGTTCGCACATTCGTTGGCAAAGTGACCCAACCCGTGCACGCATGGCATCTAACTGAATCCCAGTCGATGTTCTTTTTCTTTCCATTTGTGTTGCGTTTGAAGAACAGCGGAGTATAAGATGGTTCTTGTTTGCTATTTCTGACCTTTCCTAAATGTTGGGCCAACTTTTTGCTCTACATTCTTCTTCTGGAGAAACATTGTGAATTTCTTCACAAGCATAGCCGTATTCTCATCATCGTCTGAGTCATCCTCGGTTTGGACTTTGGTTGGCTGAGTGACTAGAGCAAGGCTTTTGCCGCGAGAGGCTCTCTTTTGGACTCGAGATTGCCGCGAGAGGCTTTTACGACTTTACCCCTCGTCTTAAATAAAAATAACTAGATTAAAAGGATAAAATAGCTAATTAAGGGTATAATAGAGATTTCGTTTTATTTCTTAATATGTGTGCAATTACCTTAAACGACTTGTATTTCAAAACAGAGAGAGTATGTTTTACAGTTGAATGTTCAATACATACTTAAAATAATTATATAAGCACTATTTCTTTTTTGAGAAATTTGGGTTTAGATTGGGTAGATAGGAAGATGATGGTGTCTAGTTGTTTAAACAAGATCAAAGTAATATTTATTGTTTGAGCAAAATTTTAATAAAAATAAAGTTTGTGCTCGCTTTTGTTAAGTTAGGACTTCTTCCAAGGCTGGGCCCGAGGCGACCGCCTCCTAGGCTGCCACACTCGCTCGAGATCGTCAGAAGCTTTCCAAAGTACGTGGTGATATCTTCGTCTTCTTTCATTCTGAGGTTTTTAAACTGGTTGAGGAGAAGCCTTAGTCTAGTTTCCCTCACACTTGCATCGTCTTACTTCGCAATACCTCTGAAGTAGATCCGACGCATCTTCACGTAGAACAGTGTTCGTTGAACTCGGCAGCGTTCTTCTCAAGGACTGTCCATTCGTCGATTGTTTTATCAACAACTTCCCATCAACGTCCGGTGGAGATTTTGGAGTCGCATAACCATTGAGCACAGCCTCCCACGCACGCGTATCGATTGATTTGATGCATTGGCGCACACGAACTTTCTAATTAACATAATTGGAATCGTCTAACACCGGAACCTTGTCGAGATAGTTTGAGCTTGTAACATCCATTGTAGGGGATTGGCAGCGCTTAGTAACGTCAACCGTAGGCTCTGATACGACTTTGAAGTGGAGCGGTCCGGAAATGGATGTAAAACACTATGTTGTAAACTGGATGTTGGATAAAATGTTGAGGGAACACTCGATCTAACACTCAAGCACACAACGGAATGTGTTGATTACTTAGTGAGAAACCTAATAAATACGAGATGCAAATTTTGCAGCATATCAGAAAACTTGCTGCGTGCCTCAAGGCGAAATTCCACTACGAAGATGGATTACAAAATAACTATCGAAAGATAGTAAAAATAAAGACTAGAAAAACTATGAATCTTACGATCCTACAAACCAACAAAGTCCCTAGACTTTCACCAAAGAACACTAGGATAAAAAGACACTCGTGATATAAAACTCGCTCAAACTTCGCTCGTAATCTCTGCCTATGCGTCATCATTGAAACGGTTAAGTGAACTCCCCTTTTACATGTCTTCGATGGGGCAACTTCACCAACGACTTAGTAACTTCCACTAACGTCCACTAAGGTGAAATGGTCCGTTAGTTACCGTTAGGGCTTGACTTGGAAAGCTCCAATGACTCGATCTTAACTTGTACTCCAATGTTCCTATAGTTAGTAAGCTTCATCCCTAAGTTCGCTCCATCTTATCCACACGTATTCCGGACGTTTTTTATCCATTCTCAATCCTTATCTAAGTCCCGCACATCACAAAAATAGCCAAGAACCGAATTAAACACGTTTTGGGCATGAAAGATAAAACTGAGATAGGAGACATTCTCGGACAACAAATGTTGACTAGAATGTTCTCCCAACATTGCCAATGTTGAAGTCTCAACATTAACATCAACATTATAAAATCGTATGTAACATTGAATCTAGATCAATCATATATCTTATTTTCTATTGTTGATGACTTCTCCATTATCTATAATTGCCATCCGGGGCCTGTATTGCATGATATTGTGGCTTTATTTCCACTGAATGGACATTAAAGGCCGCTTGTTCGTGCATGATCCACCGTCGCGATAACTGATCTTAAAGAGAATGAAATTTAAATATAAGGATTTAATTCTTGTTGAATCACCTTAAATTGACACGAATGCCAAAATACTCTTTTTATCTTATCTGGCTAGTTTGGTCTTGGTGAGTTAATGTATAATCCGTTATTCTTTAATCAACTGCGGACTACACCGTATTTATTTATTCTCATGCGATTGCTATAGCAAATAATTGAAAAATACAGTTTACAATGGGAACTCTCACATTGTTGCGCTGCAATGGGCAGGGGCAGTGCCTGGTGACATACAGATTTCATACCGAATCTTGTGATTCCAAAATATCATATCACTAGTACAGAAATACACATGGGCAACTGTTGTTATTGGCCATGGGTGACGGTTCTTGTGCGTCGCCCAGAGCCCCGTCGCCCATATGCGTGATTTTGGGCGACAGGTGTGCAACCGTCGCCGAAGATAGGTTATGGGCGACGGTTGCTAGGCACAACCGTTGCCCAAAGTAACCCCCGTAGGGTGCTGTTATGAAACGAATGGGCGACGGTTTCTGCCCCAACAACCGTCGCCAAAATCAATTATTTTTAAACTTAAACATGGGCACGGTTTTCTGTCTTAGAAACCGTCGCCCAAACATGAATAGAAAATAAAAAAAAGCAGCCGTCATACTCATCGCCACCCAGCACCGCCACATCCAGATCCGGCCATCGTCGGCCACCCACATAGCAGCCCACAACGCCAGACCAGATCAGGCCGTGGCCGTCCGTCGCAGTCCAACACAGCCACGCCCAGATCCGGCCTTCGCCAGCACCGTCATCGCGTTAGCAGTACTATCGCTTACCTTCTGCACTTTCTCCGCCGACTCACCTTCGTAGTCGCCATCCATCTTTCCATCCTCGCCGTTCAGTCCTCTCGTTTCATCTCTGACTCCGGCAATGCCCTCATCCGCTGCTTTCAACTCCCCACCAGCTCCTCCGCCGTCAGATCTACCGCCTTCGACCTCTCCTCCCTCTCCGAGTCCGGCTCCTGCCGGCAGCGGCGCTAGCCACGTGGCCGAGTTCAATTCCAATGGAGGTGACGGCGACTCCTCGTCGTCGTCGAGCAGGCTAAGCCCGGTCAGAAGGTGGGGGTCGCCGTCGCGGTTGTTTCCGGCATTTTCATCGTGGGTGGTGGGGCTTTGGTGTGCAAGAACTAAGAAGAGGCGACAGAACAAATTAAGGTAGAGAGAGGAGGGGAAAGTAGAGAAAGGGGGAAAGTTAGATAGAGAGAGAGGAGGGAAATACATTTTGGGTGCGGCGGTGTTTTAACTTTATATAAATGCATTTAGGGTTAGATAGACAATGGGCGGCAGTTGCTTCAAAACAAACCGTCGCCCGTGCTCATATTAAAGAAATTAAGTTTAAAAAAAATTCCATAGAGCATGGGCGACGGTTGCGACAAAACAACCGTCGCCCATACTCATGTTAAAAAAAAACAAATATAATTTAAAAACATGTGAAAGACTTTGGGCGACGGTTGCTTCATAACAACTGTCGCCTATACTTAATTTTTTATAAAAAAATAAATTAAAATATATAGGCAACGGTTCTCGTGTCATCTAGAAACCGTCGCCCAAGATTGTATTTAAAAAAAATTAAATTAATAATGTATATAGGCAACGGTTATTGTAGACGAAACCGTCGCCGCAGTCTTTCGTCACTTATAGGGGACGGTTTTGGACAAGAAACCGTCGCCTATGATGAAAAAAAAACTAAAAAAATTACGAAAGTGCCATCGCGTTCACTGTAGGCGGGTTTTTGAGGAACCGTCGCCGAAGGTGCCGTGGCCTATGTATCATTTTCTACTAGTGTATCTCTGCTAATTCACACTTATGATGAATATTATTCCGAGGTGGAGAATCACTTCATGGGATCGGAATTTTCAGAGTGAGATTTGGGTTTTTCATCAACTTGGATATCTTTTGCATCAAGACTCGGTATAACATCGAAGTTTGAAGGGGATGATTCACTTCACCGTGGCAGTTTTCCATCTACTCAATTGATGGAAAGAACATATAAAATAAATTGTTTATTAGGAAAACATCAATGCGCTTTATTATTATGCAGCCTAACCAATATCGTACCAGCACAATAATATATTTTTCTGCATGAGTGTCATGTCAATTAGTTACAGTTGTAATAATTTCAGGAACTCATGTCTTGCCTGCTCGCGTCAACAAGGGATAGAGTCCACAAACCAGACGGAATAAAATAAAAAAAAAAGAAAAATAGTTTGGATGTTTAAACTCTCAAAGACGTATATTATCCCTTCAAATACTTGCAAATGAACAAGTAAATTTGAAGGTCGAGTAATCATCCTGCAAAATAAGTGCGACTTTGTAATTTTTCTATATTTATGTTTTCCCTCAAAATTAGACTTGCCCAATCGCCGGTTACGGTGGTTCAGTTAGCCCGCGTCTAACGGCCGGGAGCGGTTGACAGTTATCCGCCCTCGGTTGACGGTTAGACTAACCGGCAGTTGACTAACCGCTTGTTACGGTTAATCGGCGTTAAAACTGCCATGGCTCTATTCTTTTGGTTTGAAAATTCAACTTTGAATAATGTTCGGTGTATTATTTGTTCAGAAGTCGAATTATATATCTAAATGTAGTAAATTTGTAAGTCACTTTATGAAAAATGTATTACAAGTTACAGCATTTTACAAAAAAAATGTATACAAAATTTTTTGACCCAATTACAATACAATACAGTAAATTAAATAAAATATAGTGAGAAGTTTTCAGTCTCCGTCCAGCTCCGCTTCGATCTCTGCAAATCTTGAAGTACCGGACTTCAGCAAGTGCAGGTGGGGAAGTAGCGAATGATCTCGAGAGCCTTGGCGAATCAAGTATGATCCGATCTGTCAAAGCATCCAGAGATCACAGGGTGCTAACTCGCCTGCACTTACTGAAGCGGTGAAGGCCGAATCCAGTCTTCTTCCAAATCTTCTTCCCATCGAAAAACACTTACAGCAAGTATAGGCGAGAAAGCAGCGTATGATTTCAGGAGCTTGGACGAATCCACTATCAAGTATGATCCGTCAAAGCATCCTAAAATCATACGTTGCTAACTTGATTGCACTTGTCACTTACCGAAGCCCCTCTTCTTTGAAATCTTTTTCCCTATGAAAAAACAAAGCATAAACATAAGTTACGTTAGATGTTTAATTAAAAAAGAATAAAAATTAATTAAAGAGTTAATATTTACATATCTTTTTCGGGCTTCGTCATCGTAATCGGCTTGTGCAAATCTTGAAATACTGAAAAATAAGAATTTATTTGTTACTTATAAACATTACAATAATTTAAAATTAAAAAGTTAATACGACGATAAACTGAGATTGAGATGAATACTTATTTTTCGGGCTTCGTCGTCGTAATCGGCTTGTGCAAATCTTGAAGTACCTGAAAATGACAATTCATTAGTATAACAATTATTTTGTATGAAAAAAATATATGAGTCAGATACTTCTTTTTTCGGGCGTGTTTGTTGATGTGGATTCCACGCCTCGCCGAATGCCTCTAATAATCCTAGCCGTCGCCTCCGCTTGTCTCTGTGCCGATGGTTTCATCGAAAAGGTTGTCGGGCGAGTCGCTGACACGCTCATCTTGGGTGCGATACGCGGCTCGAGTCCAATCATCGAGAAGACATTGGTACTCGACGTTGTCGACACTCAAGTTCGAACGCTTCTCGCTCAAAGTCAAACTGCCCATGCTAAAAGCATGCTCCACCGCGACGGTCGAAACCGGAACGACAAGGATCTCCCCAGCGATCCTCGCCAACATTGGTTACATTGGCGACATCCTTGACCACCATCTAAGGACGTTGAAGCTATCGTCGTCCTCGATCTCAAAAGTCGTGTTCATGAAGTTATCGAGTTCTATGTAGGGCTTTTAGGAGGACCTTGGATGCTTGTTTGCGTCGAGGATGTCGTAGTAGTCAGCTATTCGTGAAGATCGACTACTACTAGAACTAGATTGGCCGGGCCCCGAGCCTGATCGAGACGGGTCATGACCGACATCGGGATTATACTCTTTAAAGGGATCCTTTAAAGAGTCATACGCTCGATCACGTACGCTCTGCCATGAATGCTATCGACGATAAGTCCCGACGAATCTTCGTATAGTAGCATTCTAATAGTCTACCGTACCCTCTAAACGCCATCTCGGATCCAATACCTTCGCTATAAGGAAGATATCAGGTAACTCAAAAAAAATATTTGAGCCACTTGGTAATCATGTTCCTAACGGCCTTGTCGATTACGGGATCAAACTGAAGCCCATCGAGGATGATTGCGACTTTAACGCAATGATCTAATGCTAGTATTTATGTCGGATACTACGAAATCGACATCGCCGGTGGCGTCGTGAAATACTTGAAGTAACTCACATAAGCTGTTGCACGGGTCCCACATCTCTGCAAGTAAATCGAACGATAACACTCTATTTCGGCAAAGAAGTCGCGGAGATGCTGTCGATATTCCATCGAGCCACACAACAACTTGTAGTTGAAATTCCACCTGGTGGTACGTCTAAACTAAACTTCTTAGCCGGAACATACTCTCTAGCGCAGAAACGCTTCCACTTCTTCCATGATGAGGGTGCCGCTGTTGAGGTATATGCCCTAAATGTGTAGTACGAGGGCAATTTTTTAATGTGCATGTGTTAGTGGTGTAATTTGATTACTTTTATTAATGGAATGACTTTATTTATCATTATTAATTATTGGATGAAAATTAAAAGGCAAATTATTAATTAGTTTAAAGATTTCACCTTGCACTCTGGGTGGATAAGACAAATTAATAAAACCCAAATATTGGCA